>CM031620.1:22180788-22193288 GCA_018398815.1 Conus ventricosus | reverse complement strand
CTTTTTCATGCTCCCCTAAACAACAACAACAACAAACCAACCATGTAAGCACAGCCAAACAAAACAAAAGAGTGACATCAAACCAAGGACTCGGCACAGAGAGAGAGAGAGAGAGAGAGAGAGAGAGAGAGAGAGAGAGAGAGAGAGACAGCGACGGGGGACGCAACCACGCAAAGCTCTAGACCCTCGCCCAGAACCTCATCCCAAGGGATCCATGAAGATTCAGGATAAATATCACAGGCACCGCCGCGGCCGATCGGGTCGGTCGGTCGGTCCATGGCTGTGTTAAAAAAAAAATAAAAAAATAAAAAAAAGGACGATGGGCAACGAGGTAATGAAATAATTGTCGGCGAGGACCCCCACACTCAAAGGCGCGGTTAATCGAGTGCTTGTTCATGAGCTCGCCCGTAATGTGGCGGATTCTTCAGCGACTACCGGCGGTGTCATTAATTGACCTGTCCGCAGCAGAGATTGTGCGCCCGGTGGGTTTGGTGGGTGGGTGGGGTGGGGTCTTTGGTGATGAGGAGGAGGAAGGTGATGGTGTTGATGTTGTTGATGATGATGATGATGGTGATGATGATGTGTGCAGTGGGTTGTGTGTATATAGAGAGTGGCAGGTTTTGTGATGAAAGGGAGGGAATCTGAAATGAGGCAGGGAACAGCAAAGAGTAAACAAGTAGGTTTTGGGATGTTGGATGATAACAGGTGGTGGTGGTGGTGGTGGTGGTGGTTGGTGGTTGCTGGGTGGTTTGTTGGCGGTGATGGTGGTGATGTTGGTGGTGGCGGTGGTGGTGGTGGTGGCGGTGGTGGTGGTGTCGGCAGTGGTTTGTCACAGTGATTTGCAGCAGTACATAACCAGCAAAATAGGTTTTGTGATGTTGGATGGTCACAAGAGGTGGTGGTTGTTGGTGTTGGTGGTGGTGGTTGATGGTGGTGGTGGTGATGGTGGCGGTGGTGGTGGTGGTGGTGATGGTGTCGGCAGCGGTTTGTCACAGTGATTTGCGAAGCAGAAAGTCGACCGCCAACTTAATTCAGAGCCAGATCTTTAAATTGGGAGAGGGGGAAAAAAAAAAAAAGAAGCCAAAGATCGCCGAAGAAGAAAGGCATAGGTCAAGAAGGGCATAGGTCAAGAAGGGCATAGGTCAAGCAAAGTAAAACGCAAGGAAAGAAAAAAAAAGTAGAAGAAAAACGAAGAAGAAAGGTATAGCCAAGCAAAATGAAAAGCTAAAAAAAAATAGTACTAAAAGAAAAAGATAAAGTAAAATGAAATGAGAATAACTAAGATTTTTTTTTCTCTTTTTTTTTTTGTAGGAGTAAAGAAGAATAAGAAGAGAGAAGAAAAAATCGGACGGACCGATGATTAAATCAATAGATTTCTATCACTTACAAATTGAACCAATGCATGTTCAATTAATCCATCCTTCAGCGTTTGTAATCCGTAAACTTAGCGACAAAGGCCCAACATTATCAATTCTTTCAGCAATTTAAAAAAAAAAAAAAAAAAAAAAAAAAAGCAAACAAACTAAAACCGCCAAACAGTTTAGCCACCAATTAGTTGATTTAGAAAAGAAAAAGAAAAAAAAAGAAAACGAGACAGCCAATAAATAATTATTTGATTACATTTTTCTTTTCTTTTTTTTTGTTTTGTTTTGGTTGGCTGGTTTGGGTTTGGTGGGTCCACGGAAAGAAGACGTGCAGGGAGGTTGGCTAGATGATTATTGTTCGTTCCTTTTCTTTGCTCTCATTCTCACTCGTGGACTCGTTGCTCGATGTCTGTGTACTTATTTCTTTGTATATTTGTTTACCTCACGGACATTGCTTCAAGAGAAAAATGAAATCAGTCTGTTTCAGTGATTTTAGTGTTTTAACAACAGGTTTTGTTTTTTTTAATCTTTTAGAAATCCTACTTTCCGTTTGTTTCTTATATTGCAATTTTTTTTTTGTCCATTGGTGGAAAGACGCATCATTTACGAGAGTTTTTTTTTTTTTTCCCCAATTAGGATGGATATTTAGGTAGTTTCTTCGGCTGCGACGGGTGATGACCGCGTTCCCTGATGTCCAATAGCTGAACACTGTGTTTTTTGCTGTTTTAGTTTGTTTTATTATTCCGTCATTCATTTATAATTTACGTTTTGTTTCTTTTGTGGGGGGGGGGGGGGGGAGCGAGGGGTTACGAGAGGGAATGAATTGTCGAGCAAGGAGGAGGTGATGGGCAAAGATGTGGAGGATGAGGAGGAGAAAGAGGGGATTGGGTGGGTACAGTAGCGGATGCTTTAATATGGTTTGGCTAGCGAAAGTGTGTTGTCTGTGTGTGCGCGTGCAAGCCTCGCGCTCGCGCAGTGTGTGAATAATGATACAATGTTAATATATGTAATATAGTGTAATTAATAATTATATAAACATAGTATATAATACAATATCTTATAATCTGGGGGGGGGAGAGAGAGAGAGAGAGAGAGAGAGAGAGAGAGAGGAAGAGAGATAGAGAGAGAGAGATCCGAGTCTAACGACCTACGTTGTATTTGAGAATTAAGAAAAAAACCAAATCCGGGGGGCGGGGGGGTGGGGGGGGAATAACAATAACAAAAACAACAAATAATAAGAAAAAGAAAACCTGAAAAATCGACAGTCCCAAAAGCCGGCCAAAAAAAAGGATCAGTGACACAAACACACCAACGCACGCAAACACGTTGCGTGTCACTTGGCGCGGGCCGGCGCACTTGCCTGTTCGCAAACGTGCGTCATCATCAGCATATCCAGTGGCAGCAAAGTCTGGCAGCAACACGTGCTGCCAGTGTCGGTTCCCGTTGATTAACGAAGGAAAGTTAGTGCATTAGAAGTACAAGTTGGATAATGGAATTTAGGAGCATGCAGAGACGGCGGCAAGTGAGAACAAGCATCAGCAGTAATGGCCTTTTGTTTAGAAGTAATGGCCAATCAGTAGAAAATTGCGTATGACAAGCGATCCGCGAATAAAAGACTGTGCTATATCATTAGTTCATGATAACGACATTGAAAACGATGATGACATCAATGAGAGAAACAGTAGATCAGTAGAGAGCAGCAGCGGTACAGGATAATAAGGATGTGGTTTATGTGTGCCCTTGGTTTTAGTAATAGCATAGAAGTACAAGTGCTCAAAGAGGTAGAAAGAGTGTGGCTATTAATAGTTTATTAGTAAAATCAATAGTAATACTTAATCTCAACAGTCATGATGGAACTATCACAGCAACAGCGGTGGCTCTTAGACTAAGAGTAGTGTGCCCTTTGGGGGGGGGGGGGGGGGGGGGGGGTGGGGGGGGGGGGGGGGGCGGGGGTGGGGAGGTGGGGGGGGGGGGGGGGGGGGGGGGGGGGGAGGGGGGGGGGGGGGGTATTAACAGTAAAAGCATGTAGGATATGAAACTAAAGACAATGCTTTATTTAGTTTTAAATGATAATAACATTATAATTGATAATGATGATAATAGATTAGTAGTAGCAGCATGGCCAGTCACACTAGTAATAGAAGTCGCTGTAAGCTACTTATATTGTTGTTTTAGTATTATTATATTAGGTTTGCTTAGCCACCGTAAAAAAAAATAATATGATAACAATATAATAGTAATTATTATTATTATTATTTGGCTAAACGTAGCCACAGGTGAAAAAAAGTAGGATGAAAATGATAATCATGATAATTATAATATTATATATTTGGCTATACGTAGCCAACAGTAAGAAAAGATAATTCGATGGAGGAAAGAACTAGTAAAGAGAAGAGAGAAGATAATCAGTGACGGAACAGGTACTTCATATTGTTTTGTAGAGCTTTTAGCCCCGTCAGTAATTATCTTCTCTCACCAGTGGCTACGCAGACATTACCAATATCCATGTTAATTGCGTGGCTTCATAGCCACAGGTAAGGGTAAGCTATTCTGTTTGCATTAAAAACAAGCTCAAACTATACAGTCAAGAGAAGATAAATTCATTGACCGAAAAATTTGTCTGAGTCTTCTTTTCCATCATTTGGTTATCTTCTCTTATCGTAGCCTGTGTATATTATCACATCACTGTTGTAAGCATTAATAAATTAAAAATGAATAATGATAGTAATAGTTATCATGATCTATCATTAGGGTATTAGTAGTAGTAGTAGTAGTAGTAATAGTATTAGTAAAATAGTAGTATAGTAGTAGTAGTAAGTAATATTGTTGTTGTTGTTGTCAATCATTATTATTATTCCACTCCCAACACAAATCCATCCACCGACCTCCATTCCAAACCGTCCTCCGTCGTTTGTTGTTGTTTTTGTTTGCTAACTCCTGAATATATTTACATATTATATTATTCAATCGTATCTCTTTTTATTTAAAACACTTCGTTGATGCTTCAATCATTTGTCTTTTCTTTTGTGATTGAATTTGAGTGAATGTGTGTGTGTGTGTGTGTGTGTGGTGAGTAGAGAGAGAGAGAGAGAGAAGAGAGAAGAGAGAGAGAGAGAGGAGAGAGAGGAGAAATTCACATCAAAACGCTCTCTTGAATTCCTACTCCATAGGAGTCCTCGTTTCTCATCGACAGAGAGCCGTTTTAAGTGAACATATGTTTGTTGGCTCTCAGATTATGATGTCCCGTGGTGGTTTGGGGTCCGTGGTGTGTGTGTGTGTGGTGTGGTGTGTGTGTGTGCCGTTGCGTGCGCGCGCGCGCGGCGCCGTGCGTGCTGCTTGCGTACGTGTGTGTGTGTGTGTGTGTGTGTGTGTGGTGTGTGTGTGTGTGTGGTGTGCAGGGGGAGAGTAGACACGGGGAGGGTGGAAGGGGAGTGTCTGAGAGGGGGGAAAGGATGGAGGAATATGTTAATAGCTCGAACTAGGGAGCAAACGAGATTTGGGGAGTGTGAACCAGCCTTGAAGTTTGAAAACGAAGATGACAACTATTGATATGGAACAGGATTACACACAAACAAACAAAAACAAACAACAACAACAACAACAAACAAAAGAAAAGAAGAAGAAAAAAATGAATAAAACAAAGAAACTGAAGACATAGGTATTTTAAACTCCCATCTATGCAGGGGCGGAATTTTTGCATGCTAAGGCACAGTAAGCGTGTGTGTTGGTTTGTGTGTGTTTGTGTGTGTTGTGTTGCGTTGTGCGTGGCGCGCGCGCAGCGTGCGCCGCCTCTTTTCTGTGAAAATGACTGAGATAATACCTTCAGCATTCTCTCGTTTATTATGAGAAAAATGGGAGCCGTTTACACTCCCGGTTGAATCAGCACCGCTTCCTCGCTCGCGCGTACTCATTGGTCATTTTCCTGGTCCTCTCTCTCTCTCTCTCTCTCATGGTCTCTCTCTCTCTCTCTCTCACTCTCTCTCTCTCTCTCGCTCTCACGACCCCCATTTATTTATTTCCTCACAGTCCAAGTGTCCCCGTTCTTTCCCCCCCCCTCCCCCATACCCTCCCCACCCCCCATCCATCGCCTCCCCCACTTCAATCACCTTAAAAAAAAAATCGAAAGAAATATCTGTCACAGTGAACTATGTTTGATTCTCTCTCTCTCTCCCTCTCGACGCCCGATTCTCACTCATCGGCGTCTCTCTCTCATTCTCTCTGTCTCTCGTTCCTCTCGACTCCCACTCATCTCTCTCTCTTCATCTCTCTCCCTCTCGCTCTCTCTCCCGCTCCTCCATCCCTCTACCTCCCCCTCTCTCTCCGTCTCTCTCCGCTGCTCGTCTCTTTCCCCACTCTCTCCTCCGCTCTCTCTCTCTCTCTCTCGCACCTCGTTTCTCTCCTCTCTCTCTCTCACATCACCTCTCTCTCTCGATCTTTTCTCCTCTCCCTTCTCTCTCCTCTCTCTCTCCTCTCATTCCTCCTTCTCTCTCTTCCACTCTCTCACACTCTCCTCTCCTCTCTCTCTCCCCCTCAATCTCTCTACTCTCTCTAGGTCTCACTCTCTCGTTCTCTCTTTGTTGTCTGTGTCCTTTAGTTTGTTTGTATAAACAACTCCCAGGCCATGCGTATGCGTGGACTATAAGGCGTCGATGGGAGAGAGGGTCCCGGACACCTGTGTGCCATTTGCATGCTGCATTTGTTTTAACTCCTCCCCTCCCCAACCACGCTTCCCTCCTCACATCTCTCTTTACTTTTTCCTTCTGCTGGCTCGCTTCTCCCCCCCCCCCTCCCCCCCCCCCTCCCCCCCCCCCCCCCCCCCCCTCCCCCCCCCCTCCGCTCCTACGAACACCTGCTTCCCCCCACTTCTCCATCACATCACCCACCTTTCCAATTTCTTCTCTAGTATTCATCACCGCTACCCCCCTCTCCTCCCCCCCCCCCCCTCCACTACCCCCTAACAAGCTCCCTCTTTTTTTTTTCTCTTTTTTTTTTTTTGAACGGTTGATAAGTCTTGATATTTCAGTGGTGATGGTTTGCCTTGGTGTGTCGCTTCTCAACACCTACCCCCCCTCACCCTCACCTTCACCCTCACCCTCCCACCCCTCCCCTCCCCCCTCCTCTAGTCGCCCTCTCACTGTCCTTCACCCCCACCCCCACCCCCACCCCACCAGCCTTAGCGATCTCTATCTTGTCGATATTTCATATCTGTTGCTTGCAGTGAATGATAGCGATGTGTAGCGTCTCTGTCCGTTTGGCGAGTAGGCACTCTGTGAGGGTGTGAAGTGTTTTGGTCTGTCTGTCGGCCTGTTTGTCTGTTTTGTGTGTCTGTCTTTGTCTCTCTGTCTGTGTGTCTGTCTGTCTGTCTGTCTCTCTGTCTCTCTGTCTCTCTCTCTCCCCTCCTCTCTCTCCCCTCTCTCCTCTTTCCCTCCCTCCCCCCCCCTCCCTTAATTCCCTCTCTTTCTTGTCTCTCACACTGAATCGCATGCTCTCTCTCTCTCTCTCTCTCCTCTCTCTTCTCTCTCTCCTCTCTCTCTCTCTCTCTCTCTTCTATATCTGTGCCAGAGTTTGACACACAGACGCACGCACGCGTGCGCGCGCGCGCGCGCCCACACACACACACTCACACACACAAACACACACAACACACACAAAACACACACACACACACACACACGCACACACACACACACACATTCACACACACGCACGCACGCACGCCCCCGCACACACGCACTTACACGTACGGATAATGCATTCGCGCGCACACACACATGCACACACACACGCGCGCACACACACACCACACACACACGCGCGCGCACATGCACACACACACACACACACACACAAAACACACACACACACACCACACACAAGGGTACACGCGCTATTCGCTATTGGCTGTTCGGTAGAAAAATCTCTCTCTCTCTCTCTCCTCTCTCTCTCTCTTCTCTCTCTCTCTCTCTCCCCTCTCTCTCCTCACACACACACACACACATACACACACACACACACACACACACACACACGACGCGCGGGGGCGCGCGCGCGGGGCGCGCCGCTATTCTTTTGAGCTCGTGTTGGGCAGAACAATCGACTGATTAATTATATTGAATCGTCTTTGTTGTTTATAGTTTGTTTTTGTTTTTTCATTTGATTCATTCATTTTTGCTTTAACCATCGGCATCACATTAGGTGAGCTTGTAGAATTGCAACATTCTGAGGTATGATTACCACACACACTCATTTGATTAATTTTTGTCGTCACGTATTCAGTGCTGGACAGGGGACGGCTCTTACTGTCGGCTCGACCTTAACCGGCAGAGATGAGTTCCATTGTACCTGCTTTCATGCTTTCGTATACATGTGTCTTTGTCGGCTATTTTGCTTTTGGTCGTTGTCGTGGTGGTGATGGTGGTGGTGATGTTGGTGGTGGTGGTTTTAATTTGTTTGTTTCTTTCTTTCTCTCTCTCTCTCTCTCTTTCTCTTTCTTCTCGATCTCTCTTTTCTATCCTTTCATTCATTCATTCATTATTTATTTATTCAGTCATTCATTCTGTCTTCGTTTTTCCCGTTCTTTCTTCATCCATTCATTCATTCTGTCTGTCTTTCTTTCTTTCTTTCTTTCTTTCTGTCTTTCTTTCTTCCTTTCTTTCTTTTTCATTTGTTTCTTCAACACACAAATGTTATTCATGGGTTTGTCGACGAAGTGATTTTTTTTTCTCGTTTGTTCGTATTGTCTCGTTTTTATGGGTCGTGGTTAACGATGATTTTTTTTTTTAAATTCCTTCATTTACTAATCTATGTATTCATTTATCTATTTATTTGTTTGTTGGTAGTGCTTGTAAGTTTAACGAAGCGTGATTTTGCTCTGTAGTCAACATGTCTTTAAGTTTGAGACACCAAGCTGGATCCTTTGTGTAGTTGTCTTTTTTTGTGCGCTGAACTATTCCTTTTTTTCTCTCTTTTTTTTTTTAAAATAATAATTTGTGCATTGCTTGTTTGTTATAGTTTGATAGTTGTGTTTATGTGTGCTTTTTGTTTTCTTTTTACTAAACTATGTATTATTTTTGGTGTGTGTGTGTGTATGTAAGTGCGTATGCGCTGAAGGATTTCCACTCGTTTCCCACACGTACGGAAAACAAAAAAAAAAACAAAAAAACGAAGTAGTTGACTAACTTTTGCTATGTGTCGTATACTGCACGCCCGCAAAAAAAAAAAAAAAAAAAAAAAAATCTGGCTTTGTACTAACTTTGTGAACACACGGTCACTTGAGCACCATCGAAGGTCACCGCCGAGTCACTCACTCGATGTCCCCTGCTGCTTTTTGCTACTAAGAACAACAACAACAACAACAACAAAAGACATGCTTGTTTCATGTTCTGGGTAAAATTTTCTGGCTACAGATTAAGTGGAACCTAGTTCAGGCTTTTCAAACAAAACATATGCGGTGGAGAGAGAGAGAAAAAAAAAAACATCCTAGGTTTTGGGGATAAGTCTGAGAAAACACACGAACAAGGAAGCAAGCAAACAAAGAAAACCACCAGGTATATTTGAAAGAAGGTCTTCGAGTTCACAAGAAAGAAAGTGAATGAGGATTAGAGTTTATATAACCTCCAATCTGCTTCTTGGTGGTTTTCTTTTTTTCTTTTTTTTTCTTTTTACCATCCCCTGCTCTTCAGCATCCTTAACGTTTTTCAAACTTACTTCCTATACCTCCAGCCCCACCCCCTTTTCCCATTTCTCCCCTTCAGCCTCTTACTGCCCCCCCCCCCCCCCCCCCCTCCCATCCTCCCACAATGAAAAGAAGTCACGGAAAAACACCAAAAACCGTGATTGTAACAGCCCCTTCAGACGAAGTAGTTTTAGCTTTAAAACTGCACTTACTATTTTTAGACACAGCACATCGCTCAAACAAGGCATAGGACAACAAGAAATTCGTACATCAAGTCTTTATTCCTCGTAGTATTATTTTGGAAACATAGGGTAAACGTAGAGGCTCGGCATTGAGTCTGAAGCCCAGCCTAGTCTTTCCAAACTGCCCTTTGGAGGCAGACAGGCAAGACGAGGCAGGGCAAGGCAAGGCGAGTCAGTAGGTAGGTAGGTAGGTGAGAGAGAAGGGGAACGGGTGGAAATCTTGCCTGAAAACGAGTTTTCCTCCCGTTCCCCAGGTGTGACCTCGCTGCCCCCGGCCCTGCTGTCCACGCTGTCCGCACTGAGCCGCGGACACCAGCTGACCACCTGGACCGTGACGGTGGAGGGTCAGGCGTCCATCCTGCACATGCGCTGGGAGCCCTGTGTCCAGGATGACCTCTCCGCCTCCGCTGCCGCCGCCGTCGCCGCCGCCGCCGCTGCGTCTGCTTCAGCTACTTCGGCCACCACTTCGGCTGCGTCCAACGCAGGCCCTGACATGACCAAGCACGTGATGGGGGGATGTTCGGACAGACCGTTGAGCTCCGAGCTGAGGATATCCGAATCGCCCCCTGGTGGAGGAGTGGGAGGTGGAGGAGGAGGAGGAGGAGGAGGGTCGTACGGAGTGTGGGGGACCGAAGGGGGAAAGCGGCGGAGAAGGCGGCAGAGGGTGAGGAGGAGGAAGAAGGGCGCGTGGGACTGTCTCCGGTCGGGACGCTCATCAAGAAGGAGGAGAGGTCGCCCTCCTCGTCCTGCCTGTGCGACGGGACCGGGTCCTCGGCCACTCCGCTGGACGTCAGCTACGCCGACAAGACCCCGGGCTCCGGCAACGCCGGGCTTCAACCTCTGCCACCACCTCCACCACCACCACCGCCACCGCCGCCTCTACCTCTCCCGAACGGCGATCCTCTGAGTGGGTTGTCTCCCCTGAGTGGGGTACCTCATCCAGGCAGCAGACCCCCTCTGGCTCAGGACAACATCTTCTTCCCCAGCCTGATGAAGGCGGAAGGAGGAGGAAGAGGAGGAGGAGGAGAAGGTGTTGGAGGAGGAGGAGGAGGAGGAGGAGGAGGAGAGAGTGAGGAGGACGAGGAGGACAATGATGAGTTCGAATCGGAGGAGGAAACCCCCACCTACCTGCCTCAGTTCCCCTTCTTCCATCCGCAGATGTATTACGCTTCAGGTACAGTTCCCGTCTGCAGTTCGTGTAGATAGATCCCTTTCACCCCCCCCCCCCCCCCCCCCCACCCTTCTCCTACTTTTTTCTTCCTTCTTCCTTTGTTTCGGAGTTCAGACTAACTCCACCCCTCCCCTCCCCCCCCCCCCCCCCCCTTCCTCACCTTACTCGGTTAAATTCATCCTACTACGTTGCACGAACTATGACTTTGCTTAGTGAGATCGTTGAGTTTTGTGGATACATAACTTAAGAAGTAACAAAATAAATAAATAAATAGATAAAGAAAGAAAAAGACAAAGACAGGGCTGAAAAGCTAAGACGAAGTGCAAACTATCTAGTTTCTAATTTAGGGTTTTTTTCCGTATAATTTCGGCTTCATCTTTGATAGGAGCGAGATGAACGTAGCCTCGAAGGGCTACAGTTTAGAGAACACACGCGCGCACACACACACGCACATACGCACGCACGCATGCAGCATGCGCACACACTCACACACACATACACACACACACGCACACACACACACACTTTTCAATTTATGTTTTATGTTCAGCCAATATTTTACCCCATTCACCAAAACTAGAAAGCCGTCTGATTGGTAAAAGAGCCGTCCTTATGTGTTGCCTAGACCGCGCGTTCTGCAGCAAAATTGGCGCTCTCTCTCTCTTGTCAAACAAGTTTGACGCGAGCGCTCGAAGCGTTCTGTAACGGTCCCCAGACCGTCGTTCCCAGTGGGAAACAAGATGGCGGCAAGGGTAGTCAGAGAAGACCCTCTTTATTTTAATTTTTGCGTTTGGATTTTGGATTTCATTGTGGCATTAGTTCAGCAACAAGAACACAGTGTCTAACGGATCATTCTGTGATGATAATAGGCTTCGATCGTATTAGGTCGTCCGGTAAGGAAACGAACGATCAGTAAACGAAACAGGCCGGAAGCGAGTTATCTTCTCTTTTGACGAAGTTTAGCGATGAAAGCATTGTTGCTTCTGCCATCCTTTTCTCACTCCGTTGCCAAGACAACCTCAGTGCTTAGGCCTAGGCTGCCATGAAAAAAACAACAACAACAAAAACCTCTGAAAACAAACAAACAAACAAACACAGACAAACAAACAAACAAACACAGACAAACAAACAAACAAACACAGACAAACAAACAAACCAGTGTACACTTTAGAAAATACCGATCCCCAAAACTCCAACGCGGTGGCAACGCGCATTCAACATTCTGGACAAACGACACACGCACGCACGCACACACACACACACACACACACACACACACACACACACACACACACACACACACACACACACACACACACACATTATCTTACTCACTCACACACTCACACACACACACAGATACACACACACGCGCGCGCGAGCTGAACAAGATCGCGTAAAAAGTGAAGGCAAGTTACTAAGTTAAGTAGTCTGCTGTGAATCTGCAATGTTGTTTTCACAACAACAACAGAGAAATGACCTCCTTCCAGTCGTTGAAATCTGGAATACCTGGACAGTACTTGCAGTTTGCTTGCTTTTTAGGTATCCATACTAATTTTGAGATGGTTTGTTGGGAAGTGGATTATATTATATGGTTCTTTTTTGTTTTTGTTTTAGTAGAAATAGCTTGCTTTGGAGGGGGGGTGGGGGGGGGGGCAAATTATTCAAAGTATACAAAAAGAGTATTAAACAAGAAAAAAACTATGTTAACATTACGATATGCTAGCAGTTTTCTGCTAATTGGTTTCATTACTGGACAGATAAGTGACTCTGCGTTCTTTGTTCGTACTGTCCTAAATGTTAAATGTTGTTTTTTGCCTGAAGAAGACCCAAGAGGTCGAAATGCATTGTGTCTTGTCCTGTGCTTGCTTTGTCTATGTCCCTGCGGTAACTAACCCCCTCTCTTTCTAAATTTTGCTTCATTTTCCGCCCTCAGTCACTCCATTTTAGAACTTCATCATTTAGTTCACCAGATGGGAGCCGTCTAACAAAAATCCTTAATTTTTTTTTTTTTTATCAAAACGACTGACAGTTTCGCCATTACCATG
>CM031620.1:22162030-22169355 GCA_018398815.1 Conus ventricosus | reverse complement strand
GTATCATTTTGATCGTTCAGCGAGACACAACCACGCGTTTACCCAGCAGCGCTGTTCTGCAACTCATGAGAGTACATCTTAGAAACCGCATTCCTCGCGACCTGAGCGCGTCAGTGAATGAGAACACGCGCGAAACAGTTTGAAAACTTATTTTTCCAGAAGTGTGTCAGTCAGACGGGGCAATCACAGGAAACAGCCAGCTAGCTGCGCGGGTATACTGGCATGAAAGGTTGTCCCGAGAGCCCCCCCCCCCCCCCCCCCCCCCCCCCCCCCCCCCCCCCCCCCCACGTGACAAAGACTCCACAGGACGCCTCCGATGATGACTTCATTGGGCAGGGGAGTTCTACAGGGCCAGCAGCATCAGCATCACCAGCTGTGGCAACAACGGGTCAATGTTGACGGTCATAATTGCTTGCTGCTTCGCCTTCGAGTGCGCGCGTGTGTGTGTGTGTGTAGCCACAGGGGACGCTGCTAGTGGAAGAGTGGAGTGGATAATAAGACCTGCACTTCACCATGAAGGACACACACACACACACACACACAGACCTCCGACCCGCCAGCCGTCAGAGCAGGGACCACCACACTTCACCCCCGTCATCATCACGATTCCCTCCGGGCTCCGGTCTGGAAACTACTTGTACTTAATGGTCCCAGTCCTACATTAATCTTACCACTATCAGTCTCATACTACCCACCCCCCTCACTCCCTCCCCCCCCTGCCACACACACACACACACACACACACACACACACACACACACACATCCCTTCATATTTTTGCAAAAGCGATTTTCGTCAGCAATTTCAGCCATTTGATTTGATCGCACGACGACCGTTTCGAGTGCGTAATGGGGGGTGGGGGGTGGGGGGTAGGGGAGTGGGGGGGGGGGGGGGTGTATAGCCACATAAAGCGTCATCTCTTCTTATATACACCTCGTGGCAACGACGCGAGCGAAAATAACACACACACACACACACACACACACACACCCGTGTACATACACACCCGTATACTCTCTCTCTCTCTCTCTCTCTCTCTCCTGGACTGGGGAAATCTTTGAAAGACCGAAGCAAAAACGGTGTTGAACCACGCTTTGCCACTTGGCTGACATAGTTGTGTTTGTTCTGACCGACTGCAGTGAAAACATGTTTCGATTTCCAGGGCACATGGTCGCCCTTGAGATGCCAGAACTGTGACGTCGAAGAAGACATTTCGGGACTGTGTGCGTAACAGCAAGTGAAATGATGATGTTGAAAACATACCAGATTCGACCTAAACGTAACAGCAAGTGAAATGATGTGTTGAAACATACCCAGTACCGACACTAAACGGTGCCTTTGGTGATATCTTTCTCCTGTCGAAAAGTAATCGCTCCCAAACTGTCTGAAAATAATTTACTCCTTCGCGGGTTTGTCGACAGCCAGAACTTTATGGAAGGATGGACGTGAGGGTTGGTGTGTGTTGTGTGTGTGTGGGGGGGGGGGGGGGGGGGGGGGGGGGCTGGGGCGGGCGGGGGGGAGGGGAGGGAGGGGGGGGGGGGGGGGGGGGGGGGGGGGGGCGGGGGGGCACAGGATTTGGCAATAATATTTGGCCGTTTTGTACTCTACGTGTAAGTGAGGTTGCTATGGAAGGATGGACGGGGGGGAGGGGGGGGGGGGGGGGGGGGGGGGGGGGGGGGGGGGGGGGGGATGCGGCAAGGTTGATTTATGGGCCGTTTTTTACTCTACGTGTGAAGTGGGGTCTGTTCTCTGATTTACTGGACACGACATTAAACACTCATGACCATTTCTTTCGTAACGGAACAGCTTTCGTGGTCAACACGAGTATCCATGAAGTGCTTTTCTTGTCAATGCGAACATTCAAGATGATATGCGTTTCTTGTCTGCACGAACATTCAGTATCATCGTGCGTTTGTTTGTCAAGGCAAACATTCACAATGTCCTGTGCAAATGGGATGCCTGTCAAGAAAAGTGAATTTTCTGTCGGTTTGTCGACAAAAAACTTCTTGGTGTTCTTCGTTCTTGGTGTTGACAATTATGTATTTGATAACTGGCCACTGCCGACTGCTGAGCCATCTCAGCCGAATTAAGACTGCCCACTCGGATGAATGTCCGTGTGGCGTTGGATGACACACGCCTGAATTCATCCTCCAACACTGTCCAGCCCATGATGTTCTACTGCGTTAAACCTGGCCAGAGGATACAGAACTAAAGAGGCAGCTTCGGGGCAGCCGTCAAGATCTGGAGAAGACTGTGGGATTCATCATGGCGACAGGATTGAAGATCTGACGCCACCAACAAAATCAACAGCAGAAGAAGAAGAGGAGGAAGAGGAAGAAGAAGAAGACGACGAAGACGAAGAAGAAGAAGAGAAGAAGAAGAAGAAGATGATGATGATGCATCTCATAAGAAGGGCTTTAACTATATTGATTGTACAACTTCGTCACACCAGATACAATGTGCGAAATTCGTTGTGTGGAGAGTTGTGTGCTTGATTAGAAGCGCTTCCACTGTATTGTGTAACTTCTTCCTCACAAACAAGAGTTCTCAGAGAAGTTCATAGTGTCGACATTAACATGCTTGCTAAGAAGGGCTTCAGCTGCCATTTTTTTTAACTTCTTTGTCGCGACAAATTTTTCTCTGAAATTCTTTGTTTCGACAGCTGGGCACTTGATAAGAAGCGCTTAATTGTACTGTACCGTGTAACTTAGCTTGCATTATGCAGCTTCTTCGTCACAATACATTTCTCTAGGTGAAATCCGTTGTGTCGACAGTTGCGAATGTAATACGTGCTTCAACTGGTTTTCTGTTGTATAACTTCTTCGTCACAACAAATTTCTCTGTGTGACATTCATCATGCCGTGACTATTATAAACTTGATAAGCAGGGCGTCACTTTTCTTGTGTAACTTCATCACAAAATATTTCTCCACGCCAAATCGGTTGTGCTGACAGTTGCTGTTTGTGTGCTGTGTGCTGTGTCCTGTGTGCTGTGTGCTGCGTGCTGCGTGCTGTGTGCTGTGTGCTGTTTGTGTGCTGTGTGCTGTGTGCTGCGTGCTGCGTGCTGTGTGCTGTGTGCTGCGTGCTGCGTGCTGTGTGCTGCGTGCTGTGTGCTGCGTGCTGCGTGCTGTGTGCTGCGTGCTGTGTGCTGTGTGCTGCGTGCTGTGTGCTGTGTGCTGTGTGCTTGCCCACAGTCCCCCTCCCATTTATTTCCATATACCTTTAGTCTTTCCCTCCCTTTTTTGTTTTTGTTTTCTTTATTTTTGTTTTTTGTTTTTTTGTAACGTAGATAATGGTGTTAGTGCTTATCTCTCGATCGAGACAATAAATACACCAAGGTCCTAGGTACAGCCGACACTCGTGTAGAGCACGTTACACAAACCCACGGCAACGAGCTAGTGCTCCCCCCCCCCCCTCCCCATCTTCCCGACGTTGAACAAAAAGAATCTGCACGCGCACGCGTGCACACGCCTTACTGGGACATATAATATATATATATATATATATATATATATATATATTATATATATAATATATTATATATATATATATAAATGGTTAATACTATGCAAACCACACTTAGCAACTCTAAACACCAAAAACAGAAATAGTAAACAACTGCAGGCATAAATGGAAATCGTTGTTAGTGAACACATCCAAAACAAAAACCTGAAAGCCCCAAAAACACGTGCAGCCAACCCGCACGTGCAAACAACCGCAAACGGGAGCCCACACGCTATATAACATCGGCGGTGGGGCAAACCGAGGGCCATCCTGATGACAGCGCAACACGCTCGAAACAAATTTGTTAGAGTGAGTTTTTAGCATTCCTTTTTTAATATTATTAACAATATATATATATATATATATATACATACATATACTGAGAGAGAGCGAGAGAGAGAGAGAGAGAGAGAGAGAGAGAGAGAGAGAAACATACGCAAGAAAACCACCTATGTCTGATGCTGAACGAATGACTACGTGTTCTTCCATGGATGGGAGGAGGAAGGGAGAGGGAGTGAAAAGAATAGAAGGAAGGGGTGAGCCTGAATTCGACAGACGGAGAGAAATCTGTAGCGACGAACATCTTCACAACACACCACACCACCACCACCACTCCACAATACCGTTTCTCCCCTCGCACCCCTTCACCCACCCACCCTCCCGCCGACCCCCCCCCCCCCCCCCCCCCCCCCCCCCCCAACACTGCCTCCTCACCGCTTTCTGTGATTGTCCAGTCCGGGGGCTTAGCACTTACAGGACACGCCAGGCAGACAGGTAAGCCAGGGTGGCCAAACAGAAAGACAGACAGACCGATCGACCGACAGACAGACTAGACAGACAGACAGACCAACCCGTTGGTCAGACAAGGTAGCAAAGGTGGGGGGGGGGGGGGGGGGGGAGAGCAATTACTGTCATCCCAGGTGTGATACCATCACACCTCTGCTTTCCGTCGCCCCTCTCTCTCTTACCACCTTCCCACCCCATCCTAACCTACCACCACTACCACCACCACCCACTTTAGCCCTTCCATCCCTCTCCCCAACCACCCGTCCTCTCTCTCTTCTCTTCTCTCTCTCTCTCTCTCTCTCTCTCTCTCTCGTCACACTAACTCACTCATTCACACACTCACTCATTTCTCTCTCTCTCTCTCTCTCTCTCTCTCTCTCTCTCTCTCTCTCTCTCTCGTCACACTAACTCACTCATTCACACACTCACTCATTCTCTCTCTCTCTCTCTCTCTCTCACTCTCTCGTCACACTACTCACTCATTCACTCACGCACTCATTCCCTCTCTCTCTCTCTCTCTCTCTCTCTCTCGCTCTCTCTCTCTCTCTCTCTCTCTCTCTCTCTTCGTCACATTAACTCACTCATTCACTCACTCACTCATTGTCTGTCTGTCTGTCTGTCTGTCTGTCTGCCTCTCTCTCTCTCTCTCTCTCTCTCTCTCTCTCTCTCTCTCTCTCTCTCTCTCTCTCTCTCTCTCTCTCATCCCCTACGCAGTGTGTGTCAGGGTTGGTGGCTACTGGGTCGTCGTCACGGTTACTTTGGCTTGACCTCCACCACCACCACCACCACCACTCTCCCTTTCCCTGCTCTAAACACCCCCCCCCCCCCCCCCCCCCCCCCCCCCCCCCCCCCCCCCCTTTTTTTTTATACCCATTCTCTCTGTTTCTTTTTCTAACATGAGGTTTCCACTTTTTTGGTCACAGATTACACTTTCGGGTTTTTTTTTATATTTATGTATCTTTAAAAAAAAATCTATTTGCGTTGGTTTTTGTAATTATCGAAGTATTTACTTGTTTAATTATTTATTTGTTTATTTATTCGTTGACATATTTACGTAACTACTTATTTATTTATTTATTTATTTACGTTTTCTTGTTAGTGTTGACGTTTGTGTTCCTCTCACCATCTTTTCTAGACAAGTTTCGTAAAGGATCCACTCCAAAATCGTCCCTCTGGACTGCACGAAACCGACATTCCGTCCCTCTGGACTGCACGAAACGCGACATTCCGTCCCTCTGGACTGCACGAAACCGACATTCCGTCCCTCTGGACTGCACGAAACCGACATTCCGTCCCTCTGGACTGCACGAAACCGACATTCCGTCCCTCTGGACTGCACGAAACCGACATGGAAACAAAACATGTGGTTAATGATATACTGTATAAACAAAAATCCAGTCGTGTAAAAGTTGTGTGTGTAATTTCGACTGTGCTCAAAAACAAACAAACAGACAAACAAAACTCACAGTCAGATCCGAAAAAAAAAAATCCTGTATTTCACAATAAATGACTGAGCTCCATAAACAAAACAGAGCGCAAACACGAGCATAACTATAACTACTAGTCGCAGAAGTGAAGTGCAAATAATAATTGGGCTGCTGTATAGCAGCGTTAGGGACCAATGGAAATTCTATCATACCTTGGATGTCTGCGGAAACTGTAATATGTGACACAAAAAGTCATTCCCAGCCCCCTCCCCCCCTCCTCCCCCCCAACCCCGCCTCATCCCTTCAGGCACCAGACTACACACAGCATCGAAGAGTTCCATCACAGAACTAGCGAACTGATTAGGTTGAACGACCAAAGGTAAAGCTGCAGAATAACTTCTTCCAGAAGAGTTGGGGGTTTGGGGGGATGGGGTGAGGGTAGGACACCTACCGACACACCACACAACCCACACCACTAGGACGACAACACATCCAGACAGACAGCAAAACTGCTTTTTGGTTGACGTCAGGCGCACGCGGGATTCGAACCTTCAAAGCCTGACCGCGACCTCTTTTGGTGCTCTACCACGCAGCCCAGCCACACTGCCCGCCCCTCTACGACTCGAACTACGATCCTTGCTTGTTCAAAGTTGCCGCCCTTCCTGAACGTGTTTGCGCAGTTGTCCAGTCCAGGGGCAGACAACCCGTAAGTGGAAGCCCCAATCAGCTCCTCATGGATGGAAAAGAGCTGCGATTGAAAGACCCCCTGATGAGCTGGCTTTGTGCTGCAGAAATTTGTGGACCGACTCAACGCCCACTCAGGAATCAACCTTAAGGACATCCCCCGAGAACCCTTCCTCACCCGCTCCTTCCAAGAGGAGCCTCTTCTCCCTTTGTTTCAGACGAAGAGGCAAGCCCCCTCCCCCCCCCCCCCCCCCCCTCCCCCCCCCCCCCCCCCCCCCCCCCCCCCCCCCCCCCCCCCCCCCCGCAACCGCGAGCAACGCCGTCCACCACCACCACAACCACCCCCCTCAACAGGGTCCCGCCTGCCAGAGTTTCAGGCGTCGAGAAGAGGAGGAGGAGGAGGAAAGGGAAAAAGAAGACGAAGAAAAAGAAAAAGAAGAAGAGAAGAAGAAGAAGAAGAAAAGGCGAATGAAAGAAAGAAAGAAGAAGGAAAGAAGAAGAAGAAGAAGAAGAAGAAGAAGAAGAAGGACGAAAGAAAGAAAGAAAGAAAGTAAGAAGAAGAAGAAGAAAGAAGAAAGGGAAAAAGAAGAAAGACGAAAGAAAAAAATAAAGAAAGAAAGAAGAAGAAAAAGAAGAAAAAGAAAAGAAAGAAAGAAGGAAGAAAAGAAGAAAAAAGAATAAAAAGAAAGAAAAAGGAGGACGAAACAAGACAGAGAAAGAGAAGAAAGAAAGAAAGGAGAAAAGACCCCAAACGAAGAGAGCCGGGGGTCCTCTCCTGCCCCTGCCTCTGCTACGCCCACCCATTGTCAGGGAGGTTTGTCCGTGAGGTTTGGGGGGAGGAGCGGCGGAATAGAGATGCTCTTCCCTTTGCGTCAAGTGCCGCTACGACCAAAATGGGAACTTGATTGTCACAGCAGACACCAGC
>CM031620.1:22147030-22152030 GCA_018398815.1 Conus ventricosus | reverse complement strand
CACGAGCTCGTTTGTCGCGCGCGTTAAGTGCGATGTCTCGTCAAATAAATTAACCGTCCAATGTTCAAAAAAAAAAAAAAAAAAAAAAAAAAAAGAAATAAAAAAAAGGAAGGAAAGTGTGTGTGGGGGAGGGGGGAGAAGGTGAGGAAGTGGGGGACGAAGGAGCAGGAGGAGGGGGTGGGGGAGAAGAGAAGGAGGGACCTAATCACCTACCATTATGAAATTTCAAGGTTGGCGTCCGTTGTGGGGTGGGGGTGGGGGGTAGAGGGGGGAAATTGCGTGTAATCAAGGCAAATTTCCCTGTTGACAAAACTAATACTTTTCGGCAATCAGTGAAGGGTAAATGCCGTTCTAACCGGGAGAAAATGACTCCTTGCCCGAAATTGGTCAATTTTAGTCTTGTATATAAGTGGAGGGCGCCCGGGCCGCCAGAGGCACTCGTGGCATCGGCAGGAGAGGAGCGGAGGACCTCACAGCTCACCTGGATATGGCCCTGGCCCTGCTCCCACTACCGGTGGTGGTGGGGGGGGGGGGGGGGGCAAAGGAAGAAAGGCAGGGGGGAAGGGGAGGGGGGCTGGGAGGAGGAATGGGATCAAGAGGCAGACAAGGCAGCAGTCAGATCACCAGGAGCCAGAGGTCCAGCGAGCTGCCTGCCCTGCCAGCCCGCGCGGCAGGGGAGAGTCTGGTGAGAACGTGCAGTTCAGGAGGGGAGGTCTTCCTCACGAGGGGTTTACCCAGGACCCTGCGCCAGCTAGCTCCCGAGGCCTCTTAGGATGCTGAGCGTCAGCCTCGCGTCGCGGTTCAGGTCGTCGTCGTCCTGTCTGTCCCCCGCCTCCCCTTTCTTCGCTGATCTCTTACCTCTGGGTTGCCAGTGTGGTGGTTGTGATATCTCACCGGAGAAGTCGGCCGGATTATTGCGTCATGTATCGACAACAACAACAACACGTGGTGGTGGTGTTTGTGTCGGGGAGAGGGGTCAGGGTGTGTTTGTGTGTGTGGGAGTTAGGGTCGTCTTCAAGTTTCCTGCAACAGGATTCAAGGGTTTTATGGTGACTTTGTTTGTTTGTTTGTTTAGGAATGATGATTTTCTTCTTCCTTCTACGCCTGTTCGTCTTGGATTATCGTGCTGACAACCATTTTGCGTGTGTGTGGGTCGACTGGATGGATTACTTTGGTTCTCGCACAGACAGGAGAATGGATGGATTACTTTGGCTCTCTCACAGACAGGAGAATGGATGGATTACTTTGGCTCTCTCACAGACAGGAGAATGGATGGATTACTTTGGCTCTCTCACAGAATGGAGAGAAACGATTTGTGATGTACTGGGACTGTGCGCGTCTCTGTGTTACGTGCTTGACAACAACTTCAGTTCTATGAGAGTTACCGTTACTGTGTTGTCACTTGAGAGGAGAGTCGTGGCCTTACATTCGCTGGAGTCATACTGCGGCGATGGAATTGTTGCATGTTGGGGAATATGGAGGCTGTGCATAAAGCCGTGTGAACAACACACACACACACACACACACCACACACACAACTTTGCAATTTCTACGAACAGTGCCAAAAGCTTGAACCGTGAAGTGCTGTCCAACACTGGAACATCGGCTACTTTCTGTTGCTGCCGTTTTCTGAAAAAATTCACTGGATATTAATTACGTGAAACCGTCCCCAGCTATCGTCTGGACGATCTTGTGTCTCTGAAGATACCAGCACTGCGCAGAACCTTATTGTTGGCATTCCTCGTTTGGAGCTTCAGACACACCCTAAGAAGCCTTTTGATAAACGTCTTGTTCCCTTGCAGCCGTTTTCGTGGGGATGATAACATTGCTACATTGCATAGAATTGACACATGTGACCAAACCTTTATTTTTTTACGGAAGATGAAGGTATGTCTGTTTTCTGACAGTTCAGTTCAATTACAACAGCACTGACGTTGAATTTTTATCGTTTGTGTTTTCTTCTTGTTGTTGTTATGTGCTAAGGTGTTTTGATGCTGCATGACTGTGATACACGATATTAGCTGCAGTTCATGATTACGGGACAGAAGCAGCGAACAGTTGCTAGGCTACATTCGGTGACTGATATCCTGCCGGAAAATAAACTTTGTGTTATGTCTTCTGTCGTCACCTGTGGATCATTGTGTTCTGTGACGTGTGGGTTATATAACTGTTGCCCTCCCCTCTCCTTCTACATTCCTCCCTCCCCCCTCCCTCCCTGATTCTATCGTACTATTACAATTATGAACCGTAAGGTGAAGAGAGAGAGAGAGAGAGAGAGAGAGAGAGGAGAGAGAAGAGAGAGAGAGAGAGAGAGAAAGCTCTTTCTCTTCGCTTAAGACATGTGAAGTCTCTCTTCGGAGTTTCGTCTGAGTGCGGAGTTTCGTCTGAGTACGCACATGCATGTGCACCCCCACCCCCACCCCTGTCCCGCCCTCCCCCCCCCCCCCCCCCCCCACACACACATGCACGTACACACACACACACACACACACACACACACACACACACACACACGTATGGCGTCAACGCTGGTATCATTACACTTAAGCCTCCCGACTTCCCGTTTCAAGTTCGAAACCATTGAGGGACGGGGTATTGGGGGACGGGGGGGGGGGGGGGGGGGGGGGGGGGGGGGGGGGGAGGGTTGGGTGGTGGGAGGGGTGAGCTAGCGGGGGGGAGGTGGGGATGGCGACGGGAAGTCTTTTGCTGAACCGCAATTAAAAGTAACTTGATATCCTCTAAATCACTGCCGATCAATTATACACAGGCTACATTTAAAAACACACACACACACCACACACACACCACACACACACCACACACACACACCACACACACCTTGTCCACGACAAAGTCTTTCCTGACTGATAACTGTCACACCAACCCACGATAATGGCCCCGATACTCTGCCACGTCCAAGCTGAAACAGACACGTCTGTCTGACATGGTGAAATATGACGTGTGCCACACACGCCACCACAGATGTCTGTCCTGACAGACTTCTCTCCCTTGCTAATCTGATCTCCCTGCAAGATGTCAGTTTCAGTGTGAGGGGCCCAACTGACGAACGTTTCCACCCCCGTCTTCTCCCTCCCCCCCCCCCCTTCTCCCACCCCTCCCTTTTTTTACGTGCCTGTCACCACAGAGAAAAGGAAAAATTGGCTCCATGAATCTATAAAAAAAAAAATTAAAAAAATCACCCCAACTAAACAAACACATACAACAACACTTAGACCTCATTTTCCACACCGAGTCACGACATAATAGCCCAGCCTTTGACACGCTTATTAATAGGCTACTGCTAGTGCTACTGCTAGTGTTACTCCGCAGACGGTCAGGCGTAGTTACGTTCTCCACGCTGAGAGACTTGTGTGTGTAAAAAGCCCACTGCACAGATTGTGATTAGTCAGAAGCTCTCTGCTATCATCATCATCATCATCATCATCATCAAGTTGTCTGATCGACTAACTCCGAGCTACTGGGTGGCACGATCGACAGTGAGACTGAATTGTGACGCCGTGGTCGATGGTGGTGGTGTTGGTGCTGGTGGTGGTGGTGTTGTTGTTGTCGTTGTTGTTGTTGTTGTGCTTGTTGTTGTTGTTGTTCTTGTCAAGCGTTGTGTGGTTCCGAAACAGCCGTAAGCTGGTACAAGCGGCAGTGGAGTTATACTCCACATCGAAGAAAAAAAAAACCCAACCCAGCAGCAACAACAACAACAACAAAATGGTGCGTAATTGCTCGTGAGATATCTGCACGCAGGTTTTGTGAGTGTATTCTACTGGTGAAATATTGAGCGATACAAAACGAGCTGTGATATTGTTTTGTGTTTTTCCAGTTGGGAGGATGGAGGTGAGGAGGTGGGGGGGGGGGGGGGGGGGGTAGGGTGGTGGGGAGGGTAGGGAGGGCAGACAGGTAGCGGTGGAAGGGGAGGGGAGGGTGGAGGGGGTGAGGGTCACAGCGGGAAGGGAGGAAGGAAGGAAGGAAGGAAGGAGGGCATTGTGACGTCATCTGCAGTGTGTGTTCATGGACTATGTTATATCTGTGTATATTTTTTTCTTCCCACTTTTGGATGTTTGTGAAGCGATCTGTGACATTTTTTTTCTTTTTCTTTTTTTTCCCCTGTGTGTGTATGTTTTTATTCCCCAACTGAATATTCGTCAGAGATGCCTGCAATATATCATACAGGATGGTCATTATGGAAAAAACAACAACAGAAAAATCAGTTTGTTTGTCGTGTGTTTTTTTTTTCTTGAATCGTCTGAAACCTTATCTTTGTCCAACCACTGGACGTCTTAACTAAACTGGCTATGACCATTCTGACGTGTCCGTGACGTGGTGAGGTGGACAGTGTCAAATTACCAGAGACGTACTCTGCACCTTTGAAACTTGTGACACAGGGATATTGGACACTTCACCATAAACACGGTGACCTGCCCACCCTATACCACCAATCCTCCTCCCGCCCCCGTCATTCCCATTTCTCTACGCCCCCCCCCCCCACCCCCCCCCCCCCACCATCCCCACCACCACACCAAAGTCCTGCTCCCCCCTCCACCCCCACCCCCCCCCGAAACACCGCCTCCAACCCTCCCATCCCCGCCACCCGTCCCCAAACCCTCCCTGCTTAAAAACGCACGCTCAATATTTTGTTTTGTGGAGAACTCAGACATTTGTTGACAAAAAACAAAACAAAAAAAAAAAAAAAAAAAAAAAAAAAAAACCGGGCAGTGTGGAATGAAACTACAATTAGTTTAATCAATAATCAATAAACTCATCAATTAATTAATATGAAACCAAGAAGTAAATCAAGCAACAACATCGGGCGGCTGGGGGTACTTAATTAATCGGCTCAGTCTACTTTTAATTATACATCAATTAATTGACTGTTCGATTGATTCATCAGTCAATCGAACATTCAATCTATCAATCAATCAATTGATCAACAGATTCGGAAGGTGCCGGACTCTGTAGCATGATCTAAACGGGAGGGAAACAACGCC
>CM031620.1:22131723-22136723 GCA_018398815.1 Conus ventricosus | reverse complement strand
TAAATCTTTCTCTCTGCCCTCGGCGCCTCGTGTCAAACGGTAAAACAAAAGACCAAAGCATCCCGCAATAGAAAACGAGTCAAAGACAAAAAAAAAAAAAAAAAAAAAAACCCACCACCCCCATTCTATCCCCACAAAACACAACCGAGTGGTCTCCAACCCTCCCTCCCCCCCCCCCCCCCCCCAATCCCTCCCAAACCAACACTTGCCCAGGGAGCGTTGTTTCACACGTGACTTTGCGTGCGTTACGCCCGTAAACACCACGGTTGTGCACTAACACCTTCTCCCCCCCCCCCCCCCCCCCCAAACAAACAACATGCACCCTTTAAAAAACGCCCCCACGTTTAAAAAAATATAAAAGGAAAAGAAAGAAAGCGGGGGAGAGGGGCAAGTTAGTCGGTACACAGGGCAAGTCAGCGAGTGCGTACAGGCCACGTACAGTTTACGTTCTCTCCCCTTGTCGACCCACGGGACGAAGACGAAGAAGAAGAAGAAGAAAAGACGAAGAACTGCAGTGTTGCGTGTGTGGACTACCCTGACTGCCAATGCGTTTTTAAAGAAAAGACACACACACACACACACACACACACACACACAAGAAGAAGAAAGAAAAGTGGATGCGGACACGGTTCATCGAGCTCCTCTGTTATGATGCCTTCCTTCTATGAATGTAAATTATATATCTCGCGCACCCACCCACCCACCCAAACCCTCCCCCCCCCCCTCTCCCCCGACATTCATTTCCCAGCCTCACTCCGCTTCTGCCCCAAACCATCTTTTAAAACGAGTGAACTGTTGGATATATTTAAGTTTTCTGCAGGCGGGGTTTCTTGAAGAGTACCCTACATGACGTCATGGGGGTCAGGGACGACCTTAGCCAAGGGACTACTGACGAGGCGCGCGCAGCTCAGTGGTCGTCTTTAGTCGCTAGGCGATGTATCTTTGAACAGATTTGTCACCGGGGTGGGGTGGGGATGGGAGGGTTTGGGGGGAGGGGGGGGGGAAGAGGGGTGAAGGGGTGGGAGGGGGTAGACTGCATCTCCAAAAAATCAAAAGACAATGCAGTTTTCTCGTTAGGTGAGAGTGAGGGAGAAGGGGGAGGGGGCGGGTGGGGGTTGGGGTGGGGGGCCTCGGACTCTCACACAGTCGGTGCTCGCAAGTTCGATCATGATTGGTGGCTGGCTAGGTGGTTAAAGTGAGGGTTTGCGTGCCAAGAAGTTGCTAGTTCGAGTCCTGAAGGGGGTTAGGTGGAACGTGAAACTCGTCTCACTGCCCATCCTAACATGATTTTTTTTTTTTTTTTTTTGGTGAGAAATGGACGGTGGTGAGGTAAACGGTGTGTGTGTGTGGTGTGTGTGTGTGTGTGTGTGTGTGTGTGTGGAGGGGTGGGGGGGGGAGTATTACTGCGACATTAAACAGATTTCCCTCCGCCTCTTCATGTTTCGGGAGGGTTGTTCCTGTCACTCCTCCCCCATGATGGAGGTGTTGTCATGAGCAGAATGTCAGCAACACCCCACACTCCAATCCGCTCCGACCTCCCCCCCCCCCCCTTTCCTTCCTCGAAATCTACCGCACCAGTCAACTCCTAGGGGCGAAAGGTATCTGAATACTGATTCATTGACTTTTTTTTTTTTTTTGGTTCATGAGACGTAGTCACGATCGTTCGTCAAGTACTAGAGCTATGAAGAGAGAGAGGGAGGGAGGGGGAGGGAGGGAGGAGGGAGGAGACGGGAGTGAGTTACAGAGAGGTTGGAGGAAGAAGAAGAGCGGGGGAAGGCGGCGACAAAGAAAATCACAGGAGCAAGATCATCACAAGAGAAGACAGAGATCGCTAGACAAGACGCCGACAGACAGGGAACAGACAGAGGGGACGAAGACAGACAGAAGGAAGTACACAGAATATTTGCAATAAAAGGATCAGCGAAACAGCCAACACAACACAAACACTTCATACGTTTAAAAACATCTCCCCCCCCCCCCCCCCTCCCCTCCCTTCCCCTCTGTGCCCCGACTCTTCATTCACCACCCCCCCTCCCACCCCGACCCCGTCCACTCCCCCTGTTCCCCTTTTTCTTCTCCCAGCACTAATGTGATTTCCTCTTTGACCCCCTCCTGTTACTGGACAACGTCCATTTCTTTCTGTTATGATTAGGATCGGTGGAGATCTTCTGATGTGTGTGAACATGAATCCAGTTATCTGGATTCTGTATCACTTTTCTAAACAGTGTTTTGTGTATTATTGAATTGTCCTAATCAGCCACTGTAATTGACAAGATATCTGTTTGACTCAAGTCTTACATAAAGTTCAGAAAGGACAACTTTTCTCTGGCCCTTTTGATCGTACTTGTATGACAACCCTGGGCTAAGGGAAATCTTTGCCGTCGCCCTTCTGATCATATGTTTATATTTCCTGAACTCTCTGAAAAATAAGACGTTCTTTTTTGTTTACTATAGCTCGAGTATATCAAGCAGTCAAAAAGGATTTCACTTGCTCTTCCGACTGTACCTGTGTGTTTCCTGTGATCTTGAGAACAAGCAAAAAAAAACACCAAAAAAAAAACCACACACACACACACAACCAACAACAAAAAACCCGTAATCGCTGGCTGAAAGAAAGGGCCTTTCTTCTTTAATTTGAACTAATTATCTATAACAGGTGTCAAAAAGGAAATTCTCCGCACCTTTTCCGATCACACTCGTTCCATTTCTAAAGTACCTGTTGAAAAATCAGACCTTTTTTGTTTTGTTTACATAACTCGAGTGTATATGAAACAGTTAGACAGGAATTCTCATTTCACTTGCCCCCATGACTGTGCCTGTACGTTTCCGAGGTGCTTGAAAAAACAAACAAACAAACAAACAAACAAACAAAATCCTTTTTCGCTGACTGAAATATAGGTTTTTTCCCTTTGGTTTGAACAATCTTATAACCAGGGTCAAAAAGGAAATCATTTCGAATTTTTCTTTTTCACTTGCCCTCCTGACTGTATCTGTATGTTCCATGAATAATTAAAAACAAACAAATCCTTAATCGTTGATTTTGCAGTAAAAGTGATTTTTGTTCCCTTTGATTTGAACGAACAATCTTATAACCAGGGGTCAAAAAGGAAATCATTTCGGATTTTTTTTTTTTCGTTCACTTGCCCTCCTGACTATACCTGTACGTTCCCTGAGATGCTTGAAACAACAACAAACCTTAATTGTTGACTGAACAAAGGAGATATTTTTTTCTTGTGTTTGATTCGAACTAACAAACAGTCCTTAGAACCAGGGGGTCAAAAAGGAAATAATTCTTCCGGCCCTGCCACTCGCTCGACGAACCATCTCCCCCCCCCCCCCCCCCCCCACACACCACACACACAAGGCACTGACCTGAATCTGGTCATTGATGAGATACTTGAAAACATCAAAAATCCCTAATCGTTCACTGAGATCAAGGAGATTTTGTTTTCTCTTTGGCTCGAACTAACACACAACAATCTTGCAACCAGGGGTCCAGAAAGACTTGCTCGACGAAGCATATCACCCATCCCGCTCCCTCCGCCCTCCCGCTCCTCCCCCCTCCCCTCCACACACACACACACACACACGATGCACGCACTCACCTGTGTCTGTGTCAGCCCCAGGGACGCCGCCAACTCCGCTCTCTCTGGCAGTGCCAGGTACCTGCGTCCTCTGGAAGCGGCGGTTGAGCTGCTGCAACTGCAGCTGCTGTAGATGGTGCGCGGCTTGCGCATCTTCTTCCCCTTGCCGTTGATGCGGTGCAGCTGCTCCTCCACCTGACTCTTGTCTGCAGGACACACACACACACACACACACACAGAGTCAGTGGAGCGTCGAGTCAAGCCCAATGATATGAAATGTACAACAACAAAGAAAAAAGCTAAGAAGAAAAGAAGAAAAGAAAAGGAAGGAAAAACAAACAAAACACTTGTGAACACGCACAAACATACACACGCGCACGCTTAGAGTTTCCCTTCAATCTTAAAAAAAAAAAAAGGAAAAAAGAAAAGAAAAACGATTCGTTTATTTGTGATATCTTTCTCCCAACTTCCCGATTTCGTTACGTTCGCCTTGCTCCTTTCCCTCCTCCGCCCCCTCTCCTCCTTCACAAACCCCTTCCCTTCCTTCTGCCCAATTCCACCCCCCCCCCCCCCCTCGCCAATCCCTCCCCCGCCCACCCTTCTATCCAGACCCCCCCCGCGCCCCCCGCCACCACTACTCTCTACTCCCTCTCCCCTAACACCCAAAAGACTTGTAAACACTCCCCCCTCCCCCCCCCCCCCCCCTCCTCCTCCCCGAACTCTGAGCCTACTCCGTTTGCAGGATTTCAACTGAAACGACCCTAAGCACCAAACGAGCTGACCCTTTCAACGAATCGGAATCCTTCACCTCCTCCCCTTCCTCCCCCCCCCCCCCCCCTCCACACACACACACCACCTCTCCCTCCTTCTCAATGTCAGACGCTATGAACGCGTGTGTGTCTTCATGGAGAGGAGAGAAGCCTCTCTCTCTCTCTCTCTCTCTCTCTCCTCTCTCTCTCCTCTCTCCTCTCTCTCTCTCTCTCTCTCTCTTCCCCCCTGCATTCCAAGCCAAAAAGCGAGTTAAAGAGTTGGTCACAATGCCGAGCGATTCAGTCGTCCGCTTGTAAACTCTCTGAAAACACACTAGGCTGACCCTGGAGAAAGGTCCAGTGACGGTGAGGAAAGACCCACTGACCACAGGAAAGTCCTGTTGACAGTGGGAAAGACTACAACTTTGGATTTCTCCTTGAGGGCACATAAGACCGTATGGCGAAAGCTTGGCTGTGTCTGGAGTGGCACCGTCTTCATCTGTCCGTGGGCAGGGGTGGTTGGGTCTGTCAGGTGTGCTCGGCAGCTGGAGGGTGGTATTTTTCGCAGGTGGCTCTGCAGTCATGAAATACGGGCTGGTACACCCATGGGGATGCTACTTTAAGGCTGTTATGAGCTGCATCCTGTAGTCTAATTTACCTCTGTTCA
>CM031620.1:22119223-22121723 GCA_018398815.1 Conus ventricosus | reverse complement strand
GTTTTTGTCCGTTTTGGGTCTGTCTTTTCTAACTCACTCTCTGTCTGCCCTTCTGTCTCTCTCTTTTCCCCCTATCTCCTCTCCTCTCTCTCCCCTTCTCTCTCTTTTCTCTCTCTCTCACACACACAAACACCAACACCCCCACACACAAAACACACATACATACATGAAAAACATAATATTTTTAAATATATATATTTTATTATATATATTTTAAAAAATATTTTAAAATATAATATACAACATACACGCGCCCCCGGGCGTGGTTTCGCGCACAAACACACAAAACAAAAACACACACACCACACACACCCACACAAAAAAAACACAAAACCCCAAATATCAGGCATAAAGGGGGGGAGGGGGAAATTGGGGGAGTAAGTGGGGGTTTGGGGATCGGTGGGGGGGGGTGGGGGGGGGGGCGGGGCGGGGGGGGGGGGGGAAAAAAAGGGGTTTATGAAAAATTATATGGGGGGGGAGGGGGGGGGGTTCCCTATCCTGAAATTCCCCCCCCCTTGCCCCCCCCCCCCCTCCCCCCCCCCCCCCCCCCCCCGCCCCCAAATTCAAACGACAAAAACGGGGCGCGCCCTCCCCTGCCCCATTTTACGTCATTTTCTGTGGGGTTACGTGCAGTTTAAACCAGTTTAAAAAAGGGGAAAAGGGGAAAAGGGGGAAAACGGAGGCAGAAAAGGGGACACAAGAAAAGAGAGAGGGGAGAGGGGAGACAGAAAAAGCCAGAGACAAAAGACAAAAGAACGGGAAAAACAGAAAACAGACAGAGAGGAGAAAGCCAGACAGACAAAGGACAGAGAGACAGAGAGAGACAGAAGACAGACAGAAAAGGAGGGGGACAGAAACAGACGGGACACCAACAAAACAAAAAAATGCCCAGACACACGGGAAAAAGGAAAAGAAAGAGGGGAAGAGAGAGAGTAGAAGGGAAAAAAGACTACGGCCCCATAGAAAAAGGGGAGTCAGAGAGAAAAGGGAGGACAAGAGACAAAGACAAAACAGGGGACAAACAGCCCCAGAAAAACAGACAGCCCCCCCCAGACGAAGCCCAGACAGAGAGAATGCACAAAAATATTGATAAAAGGGAGGGGCGGGGAATTTTAAGAGCGATCCCGGGACTCAGTAATAAGAAAAAATTTGAAACATTGGAGAAAAAAAAGGAAGGGGAAAACACCCCACACACAACACACACACACACACCACCACACACACACCACACACACACACACACACACCCCACCACAACCACACGCACACCACACACACACAAAAACACAAGCAACCCAAGCGCCCATATCGGCCCAACGCGGACACACAAAACACACGGACACACCACAAAAACACACACACGTCTAATATCACGAATAGGGGATGGGACTTTTAAATGAAAGAACACACAAACACCCCAACACAACCCCAAACACAACACACACACACAACACACAACATACACAAAATCACACCCCAACAAAACACACAAAATGCGGGCGCAAAACACACACACAACACAAAACACAAAACACACACACACACACACACACCCCCCCACGCGCGCGCGCGGGGCGCGAAAACCACCCCACCCCCCCACCCCCCAACACACACACACAAAAACACACCCACACACACAACACGGCGCGCGCGCAGGGGTGACGAGAGAGATAGACAGACAGACAGACAGACGGGACAGACTTGAGACAGGATAAGAGACAGAGACAACAAAAGGGGAAAAAAGCCGGGGGGACAGGGGACAAAGAGACGGGAGTGAGACAATGAGAGAGAGGACGGAGGACAAACAAAAAAAGGGGGAGACAGAGCAGAGAGAGGAAAGGTGAGGGAGAGGGGCAGAAACAGAGAGAGAGAAAAAGACACCCGAAGAGGGGAGGGGAGAGAAAAGAGAGAGGGGAGAGAGAGAGAGAAGAGAGAGAGGGAAGAGACAGCGGGGAGAGAGGAGGAGAGAGAGAAGAGAGGAGAGAGAGAAGAGAAGAGGAGAGAAAACAGACGACAGACGATGCAGACAAAAAACAACAACAGAAGAGAAAAACAAACAACAGATTTTTTGGAAGGGGGGTAAGAAAAGAGAGGGGGTGAGTCAACAGCGGGTTGCCCCGGGCAGAACCGGGGGCACACACAAAGGAAAAAGGGGAAAGGGGGGGAGATTAAAAGTTTGGCTGGTGGTGGGAGGGGAGGGAAAAAAGGAGAGGGGGGGGGGGTAGGGGGGGGAGGGGTGGTGGTGGTAAGAGGTGCGAAAAAAGCCGACGGGGGGGAAAGGGGGGGGGGGGGGAAAGGGAAAACCTGAGAGCCCTGTCCTTCCCTCCCCCCCCCCCCCCCCCCCCCCCCCCCCCCCCCCCCCCCCGACAAGCCAAGCGCGAAAAGAGATTGGGTTTTCCCAGTTGGGGGGCCCTCTCAGAGCTTTTTCCCTTTCCCCTTCTCTTCTGTCTCTCTGTCTTCTTCTCTCTCGGCCCTCCTCTCTTGTTTTCCTCTCTCTCCC
>CM031620.1:22098077-22114123 GCA_018398815.1 Conus ventricosus | reverse complement strand
CGATTCGAATTTTGCCATTCATTTTCCATCAAGTGTCGGATTGTGTTTGGTTTCACTTCACCGTTTTTTATTTTTTTGGTTTGTCTCTCTCTCTCTCTCTTCGTTCTCTCTCTCCTCTCTCTCTCTCTCTCTCTCTCTTTATAAAAACAAACACAAAATTCTAAAACTTTCTATACCTCACCTACACACACACACACACACCGCATGCACTCCACCTCTCTCTCTCTCTCTCTCTCTCCTCTCTCTCTCTCTCTCTCTCTCTCCTCCACCTCGTCACCTGTCCATTTCCCTAGGCTTCCCACCTTCTGATTTATCCATACATAATATCTCTCTTTTATGAAGTACCACACACATTCATTCCGTGTGGAAAGAGTGGATTGATAAACTTGTTTTTTATTGAAGAGAGACTCGGAACAAACAAGTTTATCAGTCAACCAAGTTTATCAGTCAATTCTTTCGCACGTGGGGTACCTAGAGTAGTGGATAGCCTGAGTTTGTTTTTTTCTTCCCCAAGCATGCTGAAAGAATGTTCTGCATCCCTCGCGCTGGGTAACCACCTGCTTCTCACGCCTCACTGACTACTATTTCATGATTGTCATCATCGTCATCGTATTACTACTATTGTTTGTTATCGTGATTGTTATTATTCCATGAGCTCTGGGGAATACATCTGATAGCGTAACTACGGCCGCGACGGGTCAGTTGTGAATGCCATGGTCGATAATGTATTTTGGAAAGTATATATATATTATATATAATATATATATATAGTATATATATATATATATATATATATCTGGTGGATATTATGTTGTGTGCTGTTACGGTTCCCCTGTTACGGTCATCAAGTTCACGGTTGAAGGTGATGTGTGATATTGCATGTTCGAGCACATTAAACTGAATGTTTTTGCTGTGGCTGCTTCCCGATTTTTTTCTAAGGCAATCCCAGTTGATGACGTTGCCGATTCCACCACGTCCGTCTTATTACCATAGCATTAGGTCTAACACACACAGTTAGAACGAGTACTAATCATGGTAACAACATCAATAATGGTAATAATAGTCGTGATTATTATCATTTTTTATCATCATTATCATTATCATTATCTATTTTTGTATCATCATTATCATTAAACTTTTACTATTATTATTATTGTTGTTTTTTTATTAAATATTCTAAAACTCTTCATCTGTGCCCACACGTTAAAGAACTTTCTGAAGAAAATGTGCGGAGAAGGACACGAGACCGGACAACGTATTTGAAATAAATAAGCTTCGTCAAGTCAAAAAAAAGCAAGGTCAGCTCAATGACCAAACAACAGACCAAACTATCACAACAAAGCACGAACGACGGGGTTTTCGAACAGACAATCAGTCACATTCACAATAATGTCAATAATACTCGATTATTATCAATTTAATCATCATCGGATTAACATACTATTCACACAACTAAACTATTACATATTATCAGTTATTTTTAACACACTAAAACTTACATTACACACTAAAGACACTCGACATGAAAGGGGAAAGGACACATACCGTGACAACAACGAACACCACGCACCTTCGTCAGTCAAACGCATGAACAAACGATAACAACATCAGAAATCCTCTTAAATAAGAACAAACAGACAAAAAAACATAACAACAAAGGGGGGGGGCGGGGGGGTGGGGTGGGGGGGGGGGGGGGGGGTTTGGGGGGTAGGGAGAGGGCGAGGAACGGAGCACACACACACACACACACACACACACAAGAGACAGGGGGGGGGCGGGGGGGGGGGGGGGGGGGCGCGGGGGGCGGGGGGGGGGCGATAACGAGGGGGGGGGCGGGGGGGGGGGGGGAGGGGGGGGGGGGGGGGGGGGGGGGGGGGGGGGGGGGGGGGGTGGGGGGGGGAAAAAAAAAACGAAAAAAAAAAGGAAAGAAAAGAACTTTTATTTATTAAAAAAAAAACCCAAATTGCAACTTACCGTCTCTGAGCGGCGGGGACGGGGTGGCCCCGTAGGGGGGCATGGAGAAGTGGGTGGGGGCGCGCTGTATCCCCAGGGCCCTGGAGTTCATGGCGAAGGGTTAGCCTAGGGCCGCGCCCCTGGGGTGCTGGGGGGTGCTGAAGACACTGTCGTGCTGGTGGTGGTGGTGCTGGGAGGGGTAGCTGGTGCGGATGAGGAGTAGGCCGGGTGCATGGGCGCCATCTGCTGGGGCTGCTGCAGGTCCATGAACGCCGACTTGGGGCAGCTCCTGCTCCAGCCCGTCCATACTCCCGTTCATGTTAATCATGGTGGAAGAGTTTTTTTTTTTTTTTTTTTTTTTTTAACGGGGACGAGGCGCTGCTCTTAGCTAGCGGCAGTCCCGACGACGACGACGACGACGACGACGACACACACGTGAGTGCGAAAAGGGCCACTGATCACACACACACACATACACCCACAGCAGCCAGACTTACTGTCCGTCCGTTGTCCACGTTGAACACACAAACTTTTGTCCACCTGGGGACACCACCGTACACAAAAGGTTTGTCCACTGGGCCGAGTCAGTAGCAGCAGCAGCTATGCTGCTAACAGTAGTAGTAGTAGTAGTAGTCCGAGTAGCCAGAACGGGTGGAGGAAACGCAACTCGCCCACCCGGAAACGTTGTCCTCGCGCCCCCGAGCTCTAAGCTGTAGGAAAAAGAGAGGAGAGAGACAGGAGAGAGAAGAGATTGCGACGTAGCCGAGACAGAGAAGAGTGCGTGAAGACAGAGAGAGAGAACACCAAGAGAGCGCGCCAGTTGGGTTCCCTCTGTCTCTCTCTCTAGTTCACGGGTATCTCCGGTCCTCACTCACTCACTACTCGGTCTCTGTCTCCTCCCTCCTACCCGTTCCACGGTCCCCGTGCTGTGGTGTGGTGATGATGATACGAGGTGTCAACAACGACGGGTGAACGCAGCCTCACAAACACAACCATCCGAGTCGGCTGAAACACACAACAAGCAGGGAGTTCAAAGCTACGCACGGGGTGGGAACAGTGTGTGTGTGTGTGTGTGACATGCACACATACGTTAACACATTCCTGTTCTGTCAAACTTGTTTTCGTCAGCTACCATGTGTTCATCTTTCCAGTTAAGTCTCTCTCCTCTCTCTCTCTCTCTCTCTCTCTGGCAGTGTCAAACGTGACAACTTAACTCAATCGTGACGGGAGTCACGCCTCGTTCTCAAAAAAGAAAAGACCATACCCGAGCTAAAAACAAGACGAATGGAAGGAAAACGTAAAATTAAAAAAAATATATATAAAAAAAATTAAAAAAGAGAAAAAAAAAAGTCGATCGAGCTCTTTAAAAAACCAAACTGGCCAAGACCACGGAAGCCAGTAAAGAAACCAACAACAACCAACAACAACAACCACCACCACCACCACCAGCACAACAACAATCACAACAACAATAACAACGACAAAAGTGAACTAGATAATCATCAAGAAGAAGGCCCCAATCGACCCACCCCACCACCACCACCCACCACCACCACCAACCACCACCCCAGCCGGCCAAGCTTGAAAACTTGCCGATGACAAATTTTTCTTCCCAAAGTCGGTTAACTAGTCCCCGGGTCGATAGATCTGTAACTGATGAAAAACACACACAAATTAGCCCCACATCAACAGATAAATGCTTGATAGCTACAAACCCCGGGTTCCCTTGGCTGGTTGGGGCCCCAACCACTCTCCAACCACGGGCCCGTCGATCCGTTGGTCGACTCGTCCGTCCGCGTTGGCTGTGCGCTTGTCTGACTGTGATTATGGGTAATTTTCAGATAATATAGGCCCTGCTCAACTCGCCCAACCCCAACGCTGCACCCACTTAGACTCTGCTTGGGTCGGTTGATAACCACTACTTTCAAATCGCTAATCGCTGCCCCAATATACACACACACACAGCACAAGCCAAGGCGAGGGGAGGCCAGTCGCCGTCGTCAGTCGCGCGCTTAAGCTCCGCCCCCCCTTTCCTTTGGCAGGGCGGAAACTAACCCCTTTGTTTGGGCTGGGGCGTCAGAGGGGGGCGGAATACTTTCCGGCAGGGAGAGAGAGAGGGGAAGAGAGAGAGAGAGAGAAAGGCCTTGATTTTTTTTTTTTTTTTTTTTAAATTCTTTTTTTTTTAGCGTCGCCCCGGACTCTCCTCTCCTCTCTCTCTCAAAGAGACGAACTGCGCGCGGGGGTTTGTTTTTGGGGTAAGAGCAAGCGACGGTAAGGGGCACTAAGTGTAAAAGTCGGGGGAAAAAAAGGGGGAGGGAGGGGGGGGGTGGGATGGGGTGGGGTGGGTGGGGAGGAGGATTACTGGGGGGGGGGAGGGGAATGGGGGGGTGGGGGGGGGGGGGGGGGAGGGGGGGTGGAGGAAAAAGGCCGCGGTGCATGTCCAGCTTTTCCGACCTTTGTCCGTTTGGGCGGCCTGCAGGGTAGTTGGGGAGGGGGGGGGGGTGGGAGGGAGGTTGGAGGGGTGGGGCGGGGGGAAAAAGGCGGGGCGGGGGGGGAGGGGGGAAAGGGGGGGGGCATGCCCCGGGGGGAACAGTAGGGGGGCATGGATGGGGGGGTGGGGGGGGGGATAGTGCGGCGGTGGGAAAAGGATAGTCGAAGAGCGGTTGGGGAGGGGGAAGGGTGGGGGGGGGGGGGGGGGGGGGGGGGGGGGGGGGGGGGGGAAAGGGGGGACACGGCCGGTGGAAGGGAAAGAGGGAGGGGAAAGGAGGGGGGTGGGGGTGAGGAATTCCTCTTCTCTCTCTCTCCCTCTCCTCGTCTCTCTTTTCCTTTTGGGAGGGGTGGGAGGGGTGAAAACACAACGTGGGTCGAGGGTTTTTACTTGGGGAGAATTGTTTGCTTTTCTCCCCCCTCCTCTTCTCTCTCCTCTCTCTCTCTCTCCCCCTTCTCTTCACACCCCACCACACAATTCCATACGAAACGTCAAACTTAAACGTTCAGATTTTCTCTCCTCTCCTCTCTCTCTCCCCTCTCTCTCTTTTCCAAAATTAGACGTCCCGTTATTTCGTTTAATCTCTCTCTCCCCTCTCTCTCTCTCTCCTCCCCTCTCCCCTCCTCCTCTCTCCCCACCCCACACCACACACACACACACACACACACACACACACACGATTCAAGACGTCACACAAGCACAAACTGGCTAATACAGGCGAATCTCCTTAGTCCAAATCTCCCCCCCCCCCCCCCCCCCCCACCTCCCCTTTTTTTTTTTTCTCTTTTTTTTTTTCTTTTTTTTTTTTTTCATTTTCGTTTATTTAAACCCTTTTGGTGTAGTTCTGATGATCTGTTTTTTTTCTGACCCCCCCCCCAAAAGGAAATCAAAAAATTTTACAAAAAAAATTACAGCTTACATAAAAAGCCTACCCCAAAAGCCTGCAAAAACATTCAAACAAAACACACCCAAAGGCGCGGGGAAATTTTCCTTCTGCTCTAGTGCATGGGAAAAGAGAGAGAAGAGAGAGAGAGAGAGAGAGAGAGAGAAGAGAGAGAAAAAGTGGAATATTTTGTTCTACATCATAAATCATATACATAATAAATAAACAACTCAACGATCATTAAATCGAATTTCATCGAGAAAACGGAAATCGGTCAGTGGAACCAACCCTTCAATGATTTAAATAAATCCATGACGTAACCAACGTCATCAATCAAAGAATCAAATAAATCATTAGCTAACCACTCCCCAAGGGAATTCCTCTCTCTTCTGTAATGAAGTTTCGAAAACATTTTTTTTTTCAAATTTTTTTTTTCTTTTTTTAAAAAGTTTTGTTATTTATTTTCTGTTTTATTTTTTTTTTGGTAACATAGCTTTTTTTGTGTTATATTCACAGTCATTGGTAAATTTTTCTCTCTCTTCTCTCTCTTCTCCCCCCTTTTTCTCTCTCTCTCTCTTGTGTGGTGTTGTGGGGTGTGTGTGTGTGTTTTGGGGTGTGGTGGTGTGTGGTTCCTCAATTTTAAAAGTCTTTTCACTAAAAGTGAAACAACATGTCAATGGGTGTGTGGATGTGGTGCGTGCTTATGAAAAGAAAGGGGGGGATGGGGGTAAATATCTCTCATTTAAAATAAAGATTTGAGCCGAACATGCTAGCTACTAGCTAATTTTCTAGTACGCACGCGGCACACACACACACCACACCCACACCAAAACACACAAAATCTTTTTAAAGGCCGGGGGGGGGGGGGGGGGGGGGGGTTTGGAGAGGGGAGTCACGAAAAGTTGTGAGGTGTGGGGGGGTGAGGCCCGGGCGAAACGGGGGGATAAGGAACGGGGGGTCCATGGTGAAATTTCTCTGGCAGCATGCGGGGGCTATCACAACCCTGTTGAAAACCGAACCATTGCAAAAAGGTCCCCAGGGCAGCCTTGCTTTGAAACCTCCCTGGCTTGCGGGGGTGGTGTGCACCCCATTTGGGTGTTTACCGGAGCTGACCCAGATTGGATCGTTGATTGCCTAGTTGCATCGCTGTTAGATTCTTCTGATCTGTTCTATCTTCTTTCCTGTCTTTTAATTTAAAGTAGATCTCTACAGTTTCCCCATATGATATTCACCATTTTTCTTTCTCTCTTACGTATCAATGTTGATCATGCAATTCGCCGATGTGTTTTTTTGTTGTTGTTAAAATTTTCCGTCACTGAGCACATCAAAAGCATTTGCTTGTTGTTGCTTCAGTTCAGTAATTTGTTTATGTACACATCTGTTCAATAAAGAAATGCTTAACAAAAATTGGATCGTGTGGATCCAATCAAGTGGCCTGAAAAGGGACGGTAAAAGGCCTGGGGAGGAGACTGCCACAGAGAGCAGACGACCAAAGACACCGACACCGACTACGACCAATCACCACCAAGGGACAGCAACGCCCAAAAAAACTACACAGACTGCAGTCTGGGAAACCTTGTCCTTAAGGGCCTCAGGCCCATAGGACGTTAATCTCACCCACTCACACACACACACACACACACACACACACACTCATCGAACCATTTGCATCGCATGGTTCAGAGTCGACTTACTTCCCCTGGCTTGGTATTCATCAGCACACGCAAGCCGTAAGATTGTTGTTGCTCTCCCTTGGGGTGCATGTCGGTAATTCCGCGATTTTGAACAGTCAGTTCTGTTTCAACTATGTAGGTAATTGATAAACAAACAAACAACAACAACAAAAGAAAGGCAAAAAAATAAAAAAATAAAAAGACCGCCCTCCCCTCCCCCCGGGGGGCCCCCAGAAAAAAGCGGGGGTGAAGGGGTGCGGTTGGGGGTGGGGGGAGGGGGGGGGGGGAGACAATTTCAAGTAAATAGTCAACAGACATACAAAGTAAAGGAGAGAAACCGATCGGCCGATGAAGACTTTCAAGTACAGCACTATATTATAAGCTTACTGTTATTGTTACCTCTTTTGTCATGTTTAAATTTGTCTGTTATGCTAATATGTTGTATTATACATTTTAACGAGGCCGCCATCAGTCACATGTTTATTCTGCAAGTCTCCCTGCCAGGGCCGTATATAAGAGTCCTCTTGTTGTCCTGGCAAATGTGCTTTGTGTTCATGTGTATGTGTATATTTATGTTGATGGAAATAAAACTGTTTAAAACACTTTCAAGGGTCAGGATCCTGTGTGTATTATTGCATCGTGTGGTCAGCTAGCCAGCTCGTGACGTGTCAAACGACACGTGGCTGGCGCTTCCTGCCTGACAGTCCGTGTCACGTCTCACTGGCCAGCCAGCCACGTGCTGTGGATGGAACAGGTCACGTCACACAGTTCGTGACAGCTGTCTCTAGACCGCTGGTCTGTGGTATGGTCACACACATACAGGTTTTTTTTCTTTCTCCCTGCGTACGCAGGCTGATACTCCTGCGGAACACCCCCTGTGAGACAGGCAAGGATTAATCCCATCTGCCCACAAAGGAGTGAGTTTTTGTGTGTATGAGCGTTTTTTTTTTTAATCCCACCATTAAGGCAGCCATACTTCCAACTTCGGGGAAGGTGCATGCTATGTGTAATGAACGTGTCATCCATACCAACGGCCAAATTGGCCTTCTCTTTCCGAAAGTTGGTGAGGGATTGACGTGTGTGCAAGATGTTATGCGTGCGTTCACACCGGTACCTCGGTTAGATTATAGTCTCATTCGAAGGACTGCATGGAAATGGAGTCAGAACCAATTTTAACTCCGAGGAAAAATCCCCCTGTACCGGTGATTCGAACCCGCAATCCCAGGATCACGAGTCCGGCGCTCTACCTACTCAGCTATTCCGGCCCCATGCAGATTTCTAAGTGGGGTGACTGACTAACTGAAGGCAGAAATGGACACAAGATAAAAAAAAAAAACCCAGAAACATTATTATTATTGTTATTATGAATACTTAAACAGCGCCTATCCTCGCCTAGAGACCAAGCTCTATGCGCTTTAGTCTACACTCATTTACACAACGGGCTACCTACCTGGGTAGTGCCGACTGAAGAGCTGCCAGCTGGCGCTTCATTCAGTCGTTTCCCGTGTCATCCATCCATATTGTTCAATATGTTCACTCACTTACCTTACTTCCTTCATTCTTTCCATTTCTCGCGCAGGGTGCATACCAACGGCCAAATTGGCCTTCTCTTCCGAAAGTTGGTGATGGGATTTGACGTGTTTTGCAAGATGTTGTGCGTGCGTTCACACACGGGAAACCCCGGTTTATAGTCTCATTCGAAGGACTGTTACCGTGCCGGCTGCTAACGAAAGAATCAACAAATGACAAAATGATTTGTAGTTTGTTTCTTCTTTCGTTCGGCGGCATGGCGATTTTGTTTTTAACTTCCTACACACTGTGGCTTGGTGAGCAGGGCGTGTTTAAGAGTTAGGAACCGAGCCACGCGCTCCCACTCTCGTTCTACGTGCGGTCCCATTCCGCTTCTCGCTACACCTTGATCCTACCCCGTATCTCTCCTCTCCATTCCACCGTCTCCACACACGCTTGCCAGTTTAAAGCACACACACACATATACTAAAACAATATAGCAAGCAAACAAAAGTGTAATTGTCGTGTTGACATTCTCTTTGAACTCACAAACCATCGAGTGACACCCACCTCACCCTCACTGAGCCCCACGCCATCCCTGCCACCCCGCTTACATATGTTGAAAAGGCAGGCAATATCTTTTATGCAAAGTTTGTGTGAGAATCAAGCCCCACATGTATATATATATAATATATATAACCCTTCAATTATAAACAATGCTTGCTCGTTATGTCTTAGACTGAAGAAATGGGGGAGATAAACATATATATAATATATATATATATATATATATATATATATATATAATATATATACTGCTGAACAATTACGCAGTGGGGAAAAAACAAGCGCATGCTAACAATTATATATATATAATAAGCTTTGTTTATAATTCAATATTTCTTGCAGTCATTGCAACACCAAGCTGCTCTGTAAGTTGCTGGAACGGTGCGGTACTTATCCTTGGAATTTATTAGTTTGTTGTATTTTAGTCCCTTGCGGATTCATTCCAAGAACTAGCCCTCAGCACTTGTGTCTTAGAGATATCGTTTTATATTTTCTATTTTTCACAAGAAAATGTAGTTTGTTTTGCTCTTTTATGATTTTCTTTTGCTTCTTAGATGGCACCTTTGATTGGTTTTTTTGAAAACTCAACAAACAATACTACGGTATTGCACACCAACCTTTTCTGGGATTGCATTCTTCTTAAAACTGAAAAGGCAGAGGAGTCAAATTACCACTTTCCGCGGTCACTGAGGAGAAACCACCAAGTTTCGAAATATCGTATATGACCAGGAGTTATATGTTAGTGAGTTTCCCTCCCTATTGGAGGATGTCTCCCTCTTGGAGAATATAAGCTTGCTGAAGGCTCATTTTGAGAAGCATTTATTTTATTTTTCGCCACTCATGCACATACTGTTAGTTAGGCAGAATCATCTACCACTAGCAGATATGAATGCATATCTCTCCCCCTATTTCTTCAATCTAAGACATAAGAGCAAGCTTTGTTTATAATTCAATATTTCTTGCAGTCATTGCAACACCAAGCTGCTCTGTAAGTTGCTGGAACGTGCGGTACTTATCCTTGAATTTATTAGTTTGTTGTATATATATAATATATTCAATTATAATCAAAGCTTGCTCTTACGTCTAAATTGAAGAAATAGGGGAAATGAACATTAATATCGCAGAGGTAGATAATTCTGCCTAACTAACAGTATGTGCTTGAGTGGGTGAATGGGATAATAAACGCTTCTCAAAATAGCCTTCAGCAAGCTATAGTTTCCAAGGGGGAGACAATCACTAATGGGGAGAAAACTCACTAACATGTAACTCCTGGTCAGATACCGGTATTCCGAAACCTGATTGTTTTCCCTCGGTGACCGCTGAAAGTGGTAACTTGACTTCTCTGCCTTTCGGTTTTTGAAAAGAATGCTATCCCAGAAAAAGGCTGGTGTGCAATACCGTAGTATATTCGTTGAGAGTTTTCAACAAAAAACAAAACAAAAAAAACCAAAGGTGCCAGCTAAGAAGCAAAAGAAAATCATGAAAGAGCAAAACAAGCTACATTTTCTTGTAAAAAGTAGAAAATATAAAAAGATAACCTCTTAAGACACAAGTGCTGAGGGCCAGTTCTTGGAATGAATCCACAATTAAAGGGACTAAATTATACAATAAACTAATAAATTCCAAGGATAAATACCGAGCACCATTCCAGCAACTTACAGAGCAGTTTGTGTTGCAATGACTGCAAAAAATATTCAATTATAAACAAAGCTTGCTCTTATGTCTAAGACTGAAAAATTGGGGAATATAATAATATATATAAATATATATAATAGACAATGGTAGTGAATACCACAGAGATTTTAAAAAATGCTCAAACCGAACTGGAGCAACATTTTAAAAAGTAAGGTTTAAAACATCTACAGCGCTGTTTCATGCAATACACGCTCCTCTCTCCTCTCTCTCTCTCTCTCTCTCTCTCAATCCGCCTCTTCCCACCCCTCCTTTCCTCCCCTTCCCCCTCGACAACGCTGTCCCTCCCACGAGTGGTGTGCGTTTGGGTGTTTAATTGTTTGTTTGTTTATCTGCTTCGTTGCTCCCTCTCTAATGTTGGCTTACACCCTTTGGAGAGCCAAAGTTAGACACCACCACCCCTATCCAGCCAGACCTAATTCCCACCAACACCCCTACCCCCCATCTCCGCCTCCTAACCCCCCCCCCCTCTCCTCCTATTCTTCGCTTCCACCACCACCACCACCCCCTCCCCGTTTCCCCAGCCAACCTCCCCCCCCCCCCCACTCCCCCCTGGTCTCTGGACAAAGCAAACCGCTCTGTGGATAGGCCTACTTGGTGGTTTTAAAAAACATATTTAGCCCTGGTGGGATAACAGGAGAGGGCAATAAGTAGAGGAGGGCCCGCAGCTCACTCAGCGTTAGAGAAAACAGAAATAAACAACTGTGACATAACAGTGTGTGTGTGTGTGTGTGTGTGTGTGTGTGTGTGTGTGTGTGTGTGTGTGAGAGAGAGAGAGAGAGTGTGTGTGTGTGTGTGGTGTGTGTGTGTGTGTGGCGTGCGTGCGTGCGTGCGTGCGTGCGTGCGTGCGTGCGTGCGCGCGCGTGCGTGCGTGCGTGTGTGTGTGTGGGGTGTGTGTGTGTGTGTGCGTGTGTGACAGAGAGAGAGAGAGACAGAGAGAGAGAGAGAGAGAAAGAGAGAGAGCGGGGGGGGGGGGGGGGGGGGGGGGGGGGGGGGGGAGACACGACTGGAGTGGGGATGGGCGAGATGAAATCACAAAGAGAGAGAGAGGGAGACAGAGAGACAGAGACAGAGACAGAGACAGAGAGAGTGAGAGTGAGAGAGCGGATGGATGGGGAGATGAAATCACAGAGAGAGAGAGAGAGAGAGAGAGAGAGAGAGAGAGAGAGAGAGAGAGAGAGAGAGGCAGACAGACAGACAGACAGACAGGCAGACAGACAGACAGAAAGAAAACCACCAACTGAAGAAAGGCACCCAGCCATGTAACACGTATTGATGCAGTGACCATCAGCTGTAGTCAGCACGAAAATATCTAGACTGTTCACAACGACTGCTTTACAGAAGAAGAAGAAGAAGAAGAGGAGGAGGAGGGAGGAGGAGGAGAAGAAAAGAAGGAGAAGAAGAAGAAAAAGAAAGAAGAAGGAGAAGGAGAAGAAGAAGGACAAGGAGAAGAAGAAGAAGAAGAAGAAGAAGAAGAAGAAGAACATCCAGAATTTAAAAAACAAAAAAAAACAAAACAAAAAACCCTCAAACATACATACAAACAAACAAACAAACAAACCCGAACAAAACAGATAAATAATATATAGAAATAAAACTAATTTGTTTCTTTCTTTCGTTCGGCGGCACAGTACTTATTCTTTTAAGTCTGAATAAATGAATAGCTAAATGAATACATAAATAAATAGATAGATAAATAGATAAATTAATTAATTAAAAAATGAATGGATAAATAATTATAAATGAATAAATAAATAAACAAGTAAATAAAACTTAAAGTGTTGATCCATAAAAATAAAATAAAATAAAATAAAGTTTAAGAGAAACATTCAAGTACAATTTTTTTTTTCTGCTCTCGCAATAGTGCTGCGACCCCTCCTTCCCCACCCCTCTCCCTCCACCCCCCCCTCCTCCCCTCCACCCCCCTCCCTCTCTCCCCACCCCCTCCTCTCCCTCCACCCCCTCCTCTCTCTCTCCACCCCCTCCCTCTCTCTCCACGCCCCTCCTCTCTCTCCACCCCCTCCTCTCTCTCCACCCCCTCCTCTCTCTCTCCACCCCCTCCTCTCTCTCCACGCCCTCCCCTCCCTCCACCTCCTCCTCTCTCTCCACCCCTCCTCTCTCTCCACCCCCTCCTCTCCCCTCTCTCTCTCCACCCCCCTCCTCTCTCTCTCTCCACCCCCTCCTCTCTCTCCACCCCCTCCTCTCTCTCCACCCCCTCCTCTCTCTACCACCCCCCCTCCTCTCTCTCTCCACCCCCCTCCTCTCTCTCCACCCCCTCCTCTCTCTCCTCCTCCACCCCCTCCTCTCTCTCTCTCCACCCCCCTCCTCCCTCCACCCCCCTCCCCTCCTCATCCCACCCCTTCCTCTCTCTTCTCTCCTACCCCCCCTCCTACCATAGAGTGCAATGTGTACATATGTAAACGTCCATAACATTCGAAAACATAAACGTCCATAACATTCGAAAACAAAGGACCATACACTAAAAAAACAAAAAAAAAAACAAATGACAAATGAATAAGTAAAAAGATAATGAAATAAATAAGTAAACAGATAAATGAATTAAGCAAAATAAATAAACAAACGAATAAATGGATGAATGAAATAAATAAATAACTGAATACATAAATAAGTGAATGAATAAATAGATGAATGCATGAATGCATAAAAAAAACAAATAAATAAATAAATGAATAAATGAATGGATAAATGAATGAATGGAAAACACGCCGCACAATCTAAGGCTTCTACAGGCCTTCTCAGAAATCAGGTCTGTGTGTGTGTGTGTGTGGTTGTGTGTGTGTGTGTGTGTGTGTGTGTGTGCCGTGAGTGTGTGTGTGTGTTTTGTTTGTTTGTTTGTTTGTTTGTTGTTGTTGTTGTTGTTGTTGTTGTTGTTTTGGGGGTCAGCCCCGATGTATCTCCTGGTGGTCGGCCAGGAAGTAAACAATATGAATCGAATCAAAGTATATGTCAGGGGGAGTCTTGGATTCAGTTTGTCTCCACATGTGATGGATAACTGAAGGTTGACTCCTCCCCCCCCCCCCCCCCCCCCCCCGATCCCCCCCCCCTTCCAAAAGTCAGCGTTACTTTCTCTTCTTTTTTTACCCCCCCCCCCACACACACATACACTTACCCTCCCCCCCCCCCCCCCCCCCACACACACACACCTCATCCCCCCACCCCCATCCACCTCTCCAGTTCGCTATATTCAGTTGCAGACAAAAAAAAAAAAACAAAAAAAAAAAATCTTGAAAAACCCACTCAACTAACACCCACATCCCTCTGGCATTGAAATGCAGAGAATATATACGTGATCGTTCGTTCTTTGTTTTCATTGTCTGGAATGTAACTTGTCTTGCCTGAGGAAACCCACAGAGGTCGAAACGCGTCGCGTTTTATCTGTTAATGCGTTGTCTCTTTCGTTCGGCGAGAACGATGATTTTAAAAAAAAATTGTATTTAAGTTTGTTTCGCGCTCTAAACCGTCTTCCCCAAGACGAAACAACGAACACGCCGCCTTTCTCTTCGCACCGAGTCTCACGCCAACCATTCTTGATGAACAGCCCGGAGGACATCAAAGAAGTATGCTGACCTCAAACGACTCTAATCATAACCTCCCTCCCACACTTCCCCCTCCATCCCCCGACGCCACCCCACCCCCCCACTCACCCTCTCCTCAAAACCTGCCGCGGTTGACACGTAATCCACTTATACCGTCTCTGTCCAGAAAATTTGCGAGACCAAACGTGGCACAGAATAGATGCCCCCCTCCCCTCCCACCCCTCGAGACTCATCTAAATCGACCACCGCCACCCCCTTAACCTAATCTGATGAAAAGGGTGTCACCCCCACATTATTCTAACGGAATACAGCGGCAAGCAGCAGCGGCGGTGGCGGAGGAGGAGACACGCCCTCAAAGCCGGTTGTGAAGGTGCTGAGGAAGAAATTGGGCTAATTTTTTTTTTAGGAGGAGGGAGGGGAGAGGGGGGTGGGGGGGGGGGGCTAGACCTGTGGGCCACTTCTGTTAGAGGGAAGCAACTCAACGTTCGTGGCTTATTAAACGGATTGAGAGAGACTGACTATAATAGGGAAGTTGGTAACTGCGACTGTTCTGAGAGTTTGGGAATTTACTGCTCTCGAAAGATTCGAAAATTACGCGGGAAAATGTCATCGTCTTTAAGAAACAGCTAGTACAATTGATTTTTTTTATATTAAAAACATGTATATCTCTTTGTTTTCACTCTTTATCAAAGTAACGTTAAAGCAAGCCTGTATATTTTCTTAAGGAAATAATGGTGAGAGGATTGATACTAACCCCTCAAAACAAAAAACAAAACAAAAAATGACCATAGCACACTAGCTTCTCCTTTTGACCTTTTGACCACACAACACACACCGAATGAATCTGGATGAAACCCACCATTTTCGCTTACTTTCAAGCTGTAGAGACTCAGATATAAAGTCAAAATAAAGAAAATCGCTTTATAGCCCACCCTAGACAGCCGTATGTAGTAAAAGGGTAAACTATTACTATTTTCATATATCTAGCGCCTATTCTCGCTAGAGACCAAGCTCTAAGCGCTCTACAATCCACAATCGTTTACACAACGGGCTGCCCACCTGGGTAGTGCCGACTGAAGAGCTGCCAGCCGGGGCTTCAAACTATAACAGTTTATCTCTACCTATGGCGTTCTGCATCTTTGCAGACAGTCTGCTGAATGAAGGCTCATGGCAGTACAATGCTGCTACCAATATCAATGCACGTGAATGTGTTTGCATGTTGGCCACATTTGACTCGCTATATGAAACCTAAAATGCAAGAAAATCGAATGATCGTGAAGCAAGAACCCAGTATTTTTCTTCCATGAAGAACAGTACTGGTTTTTATTAAGAAAAAAGGATTGTTGTTTCATGGCCTTCGAATTAAAACCAACCAACCAAACAAACAAAAACTAGAAGCTCTAATATCAGATTATTTATACCTCGATAGTGAACAAGCACGCACATAACACATGAGCATTATGCAGAGAGAGAGAGAGAGAGAGAGAAGAGAGAGAGAGAGAGAGAGAGAGAGAGAAAGAGAGAGAGACTCATACATGGAGTAATCTAACATACACGTCTTTCCTGCAAGCCATTAAGATACATTCAGGTTTTACGTCCAAAAACCTATCACAGGTCATCTGGGAACGTGGATAACGGGAGGATGGTAGAGGGAGGGGGTAAAATGTATGTATGTATGCATGCGTTGGTGGGGGTTGTGTGTGTGTGTGTGTGGTGTGTGGTGT
>CM031620.1:22084982-22097077 GCA_018398815.1 Conus ventricosus | reverse complement strand
ATATTAAACTTGCGAATCGCGAGTGCAAATCTAGGTCAAATTTTAGTGCATGCACGCTACCACGAATTCATGATTCTATCGCAAGAGAGCTTTTTATACGGTTACTTCCCCTAAAAAGTGAAAGAAATCTGAACAACTACCACAGCGTGTTTCGCTGTCTTTCTCCACGGAGAACACGGAATATTGAGTGACCCGTGACCAGTGACAGATGGGTAGTGAACTTAAAAAACCGTGCCCTTAAGAACAAGGTAGGGACAAAGGGATAGTGAAATTAAACACCGTACAATAAATAAGAACAAAGTTTGGAATAGATGGATAGTAAATTTAAAGCACGTGCCCTTATGAACAAAGGTAGGGATGGATGGATAGTGAACTGAAAGAACGTGCCCTTATGAACAAAGGTAGGGACAGATGGATAGTGAATTGAAAGAACGTGCACTTATGAACAAAGGTAGGGACAGATGGATAGTGAATTGAAAGAACGTGCAGTTAAAAACAAAGGTAGGGATAGATGGATAGTGAATTTATAGAACGTGCCCTTATGAACAAATGTAGCGACAGATGGATAATGAATTTAAAGAACGTGCAGTTAAAACAAAGTTAGCGATAGATGGATAGTGAATTTAAAGAAAGAGCCTTATGAACAAAGGTTGGACAGATGAATGGTGAATTTAAAGAACGTGCAGTTCAGAACAAAGGTAAGAACAGTTGAGATACAAAGACAACTAACTTGGTAAGATAAGCATTGATGCGCAATTCAGGAGAAGAGAGAGAGAGAGAGAGAGGAGAGAGAGAGAGAGAGAGAGGGAGGGAGGGAGGGAGAGGGAGGGAGAGGGAGAGAGAGGGGGAGTAAGAGAGAGAGGAGAGAGAGAGAGAGAGAGAGAGAGAGAGAGAGGAGGAGGGAGGGAGGGAGGGAGAGGGAGAGAGAGGGGAGTAAAGAGAGAGAGAGAGAGAGAGAGAGAGAGAGAGAGAGAGAGAGAGAGGGAGGGAGGGAGGGAGGGAGGAGAGGGAGAGAGAGGGGGAGTAAGAGAGAGGAGAGAGAGAGAGAGAGAGAGGAGGGAGGGGGAGGGAGAGGGAGGGAGAGGGAGAGAGAGGGGGAGTAAGAGAGAGAGAGAGAGAGAGAGAGAGAGAGAGAGAGAGAGAGAGAGAGAGAGAGGAGGAAAGAGAGAGAGAGACACATGTCCGAAATGTGAAAGGGAGAAATGGAGAAAGGGCGCTACCACCCCCCCCTCCCCACCCCCCCCTCCCTCACCCCCCCCCCCCCCCCCCCCCCCCCCCCCCCCCCCCCCCCCCCCCCCCCCCCCCCCCACCGCACCACACACACACGCACACATACACCTACTCTCCAAAAGGGCGTCTTTTCACGCTTACAGATAGAAGGACAAACGCACGCTCAAAGGACGCGCCCGTAAGTTTGCACTTGTTTTGCCCCACTACTCCTTTGTTTCGGCATATCATCGGTGTTCACCTGGTGGCAGATTGCATCTCTTAGAAGATCACACACAAGGCTGTTCTGCACAATTCTTTGCTGCTGTAAGCACCAAAAATCTGTCGGTTATTAACAGTACAGCTGATCGTTTGGACTGCTGACGGCTTTTGGATACCCCCTTCCCCACCCCTCCCCCACCCCCTTCCCCCAACCCCCTCCCCCACCCCTTCCCCACATATTGCGTTACATAGATTTCTAGAACCAATACAATGAGGAGGCCTCCTCCGGTGAAATCTTCGGTTTGGTACACGAACAGTACAGAAACGGTCATTTGATAATCACGTCAGCAGACACAATGATGACGACATGGAACCCGCAGGGGAAAAGGAAGAGAGGCCGACCTCTCAGCAGCTGGAGGCGAGACACTGATGAGGCAGAGATGAAGAGGCAGGGGACCAACTGGACAGGCATTTAGCGAGCAGCCCAGAACTGAGTGTGATGGCGGAGTGTAGCCGATGGCCTATGCTCACCCTTGAGCTATGGGCCTAAGTAAGTAAGACACAATGAGATGAGCAAGCATGGGCAGCTTGGAGATGATGAAAGACAACACACGTGAGCTGATGTGAAATGATCAATGTAGTCATGACAGACAACATGTCAGCTGATGTGAACTTATCAATGTAGTCATGACAGACAACATGTCAGCTGATGTGAACTGATCAATGTAGTCATGACAGACAACATGTCAGCTGATGTGAACTTATCAATGTAGTCATGACAGACAACATGTCAGCTGATGTGAAATGATCAATGTAGTCATGACAGACAACACATGTCAGCTGATGTGAAATGTTGTCATGACAGACAGCACATGTCAGCTGATGTGAACTGATCAATGTGACAACACATGTCAGCTGATGTGAACTGATCAATGTGACATGTCAGCTGATGTGAAGTGATCAATGTGACACACATGTCAGCTGATGTGAACTGATCAATGGAGTCATGACAGACAGCACATGTCAGCTGATGTGAACTGATCAATGTGACAACATGTCAGCTGATGTGAACTGATCAATGTGACAACATGTCAGCTGATGTGAAGTGATCAATGTGACAACACATGTCAGCTGATGTGAACTGATCAATGGAGTCATGACAGACAACACATGTCAGCTGATGTGAACTGATCAATGTGACAACACATGTCAGCTGATGTGAACTGATCAATGGAGTCATGACAGACAACATGTCAGCTGATGTGAACTGATCAATGGAGTCATGACAGACAACATGTCAGCTGATGTGAACTGATCAATGTACATGTGACAACACATGTCAGCTGATGTGAACTGATCAATGGAGTCATGACAGACAACATGTCAGCTGATGTGAACTGATCAATGTGACATGTCAGCTGATGTAAGTGATCAATGTGACAACACATGTCAGCTGATGTGAACTGATCAATGGAGTCATGACAGACAGCACATGTCAGCTGATGTGAACTGATCAATGTGACAACATGTCAGCTGATGTGAACTGATCAATGTGACAACATGTCAGCTGATGTGAACTGATCAATGGAGTCATGACAGACAACATGTCAGCTGATGTGAACTGATCAATGTGACAACACATGTCAGCTGATGTGAACTGATCAATGTGACAACACATGTCAGCTGATGTGAACTGATCAATGGAGTCATGACAGACAGCACATGTCAGCTGATGTGAACTGATCAATGTGACAACATGTCAGCTGATGTGAACTGATCAATGTGACAACATGTCAGCTGATGTGAACTGATCAATGTGACATGTCAGCTGATGTGAACTGATCAATGTGACAACATGTCAGCTGATGTGAACTGATCAATGTGACAACATGTCAGCTGATGTGAACTGATCAATGTGACAACACATGTCAGCTGATGTGAACTGATCAATGGAGTCATGACAGACAACACAAAAAAGGTGGTCTGTGTCATGGCCAGTTAAGTTCAGAACCGAAATCTTGAAACATATAGTAAGTCTTCCCCGAAGATGGAGTATAGCTGCCATAATGGCGGGATAAAAAAAACCGGTAATGCACACAAAACTCCACTGCCTGTCTATAGAGGCAGTGTCCGCAGGAGTATCAACCTGCGTATGCAGAAAGAAAGAAATACAATAAGTCGAGAAATTGTCAATTTAGTGATAAAAGACAATACATCATGGTTATTCTATAGTAATCAATGCAACGATGTGATACCAGGAAAAAAAGGACAGCACATAGAATAACACGGGTGATGCAAAGGTTACTTCGGTCATAAAGACCACACAAGATGACACAAGTGGCGAAATAGTTCAGTGGTAAAGAGAACAAGTAGTAACATGGCTTGGTGTGAACTGATCACGTTAGTAAGTTTAACTGATTATGCGCCACTTCCACCCCCTTCCTGTCCCCTTTCCCCCTCCATCCTTCCCCCCCCCCTCCCCTCCCTTAATCTCCCCACATCCTGGATACAGAGAAGTATAACGGAAACAGACATCATCAGTCGTTAGATTTTGACATGAGAAACTTTAGCTGCACAACGCGCACGTCATATAAGTACACGCACGCGCGCGCGCGCGCGCACACACACACACACACACACACACACACACACACACCACATGGACACACACACACACACACACACACACACATACACCACATGGACACACACACACACACACACACCACATGGACACACACACACACACACACATGCACACACACACACACACACACACACACACACACACACACACATGGACACACACACACACACACACACACACACCACGACTCATCATTTATGTCTTCTACCATACCCCTCCCCTCCCCTCCCCACCCTACCCATTCTCCCCGCGCTCGCGCGATCATATTATAAAACTGTTAGCCTAACAACGCCAACGGTTGCTGAAAAATGGAACGGAACGTACGTAGAACGCCATCAACACGAACGATTTCCTGAAGCTGAACTGCACTCAGACCTTGTATGGAAAAGAAAAAAGAAAAAAAGAAAAAAAAAAGAAAAAGTAAGCCTCGAAGACGTTCTGAAAGTAGTTCTTTTTGAGAGAGAGAGAGAGAGAGAGAGAGAGAGAGAGAGAAGGAAAGAGAGAGAGAGAGAGAGAGAGAGAGAGAGAGACGTTGGGGGTTGGGGTCCGGGGTGTGGGAAGTGGGGGGGGGGGGGGGGAGGGGTAGGGCGGCACAGAGAAGGGGAACATACAGACAGGAAGACGAATTTGGTCGCGACATCGCTCTCTCTCCCGGAGTTTTGGCGTCCCGATGCTTGTTGCCTCAGGGGGACGCAGGATGCCCCCGAAATCTCTCCACGGAGGGACAGCGGCGGCGGCGGTGTTTTTATTAAAAGTTACTATGATTCAAGAGACATCCTGAACTCCTGGACTGAGGTGGTGAAGGCGAAGGCGAGGTATTGGGGGAAATGTGGACATAGACCCTTCTCTCTTTCTTTCTTCCTTTCTATCCTTTCTGTTCTTTCTTGAACTCCTTGAACTGAGGTGAAGGCGACGTCATGGGAAACGTGGACGTGGAGCCTTTTTTCTTCTTTCTTTGTGTTTTTTTCTTCTTCTTCGTCCTCGTTCGCCATCCCGTTAGATGAGCAGCCCGGTGTCCTCGATGAAGGCTGCCGTCCGTCGCAGTTCCTCCAGGGTGCCGTACAGCTTAGCTTCCACTGCTGTCGTTGTTGGCCAGCACTTTCTCCTCTTTTGGTTTAAATAAATCTATTTCCACTTTACCATCACAGAGTTTTACCATGAAATAATATGAAAATGTGAACAACAACGAACCAATGCTTATAGTGTGTTCAAATGTTTATCATTACACGTGTTGACAAAGGAAATGGCAGGAGACTATTAAAGTTACTATACTAAACAAAAGACGCAAAAATATACATACCCACACGTATACATATTTGTAAAGATATACATGCACACACACACACACATCCATTACACATACACATATACATAACTGCAAACATGTACAATGTACATGTACTCTTTCGGTTCTTTCTTTCCTTTTTCTCTTTTCTTTCTGTTCGGTCTGTCGTGTCTTCTTCCATCCCACGCACCCCACCTCCCCCACCCCCTACCCGCCCCTCCTTGGGTCTGCTAAATTTTGTTTGTCAGTGGGACTCGGTGGTTTGTGGCGTAAGTTTAGAAACGAACCAGCCTACACAGACGCTCCCCCCCCCCCCCCCCACTCTGCCCCCCCCTCCCCCCTACCATCCCCTTGATTCCTGGCTCTCATTCATCCCCCGTTCTCCTCGCCTCTGCAACTAATTTCCTGTTCCCCTGCATCCTTCTTTACTCACGTTTGGGGTGTGGGGTGGGGGGAGGGGAGGATGTTGGAGGGTGAAATGGGGGTAAGGGCGAGTTTGGCCGTTTAAAAACAAGAAGAAGAAGAAGAATGGAGAAGTAGAAAGGAAGAATAACCTAGAAAAATGCGGCGAGAGAGAGAGAGAGAGAGAGAGAGAGAGAGAGGAGAGAGAGAGAGAGAGAGAGAGAGAGAGAGATTTTGTATTCTACTGATTTTTAAATACAACCGCCGTAAGTCTTGAAAATCAAACTTTATGGGAGACGAGAAAAACTGACCTTATTTATCCCCACAAGATATAGTGCGAGCTGAGTGACGATACAAGTATTTTGATGACAGCATGTTTGTTTTTTAGCTACGTTATGCCCCAAAAATCTCAAAAATGCACACACACACACACACACACACACACACACACACACACACACACACACACACACACACACACACACGCACGCACACCGATTCACAGCAGTTGTATTTCCAGGCAGCGATTTACTAAAGCAAAACTAGAAGGAAAAACAAAACAAAACGAAACAGTGAAATGACCGCTATGTCAAGTCCATCACTGGACTTCAAAAACGGAAACAAACAGAATCACCAGCTCGATAGTTCGGACTTAACGGAAACAAACAGAATCACCAGCTCGATAGTTCGGACTTAACGGAAACAAACAGAATCACCAGCTCGATAGTTCGGACTTAACGGAAACAAACGAATCACCAGCTCGATAGTTCGGACTTAACGGAAACAAACAGAATCACCAGCTCGATAGTTCGGACTTTTTCGTTTACCTCTCTTTCGTTTGCGTCGTCTTTTTCTTCTCCTTTTATCTCTCTTCTTCTTCTTCTTCCTCAATTCCGTTGCTGGGTGGAGGGGGGGGGGGGGGGGGGGGGGGGGAGGGGGAGGGGGGGGGGGGGAGGGGGGAGGGGGGAGGGGGAGGGGGAGGGGGAGGGCTCACTGGGCTGCCACACCGAAGACCAGTTCTTCCGGTTCTGCCCGCCCTGTGCAAAGACTTGGGTCTGCAAGTGTTTTTCCCTGTCTTTTCCGCAAAGTTCTCAGCCCATGTTGTTGTAGGCTCTCTCTGTCTCACTATCTCCCTCTTTCTCTCTCTCTCTCTCTCTCTCTCTCTCTCTCTCTCTCTGTCTTTCTCTCTCTCTCTCTTCTCTCTCTCTCTCTCTCCTCTCTCTCTCTCTCTCTCTCTTCGTCTTCCCTTCCGTCACTCTCCTTCAACAGTTCCCTGAATGCCTGTTTCAGCAAGGCCATGGAATCTTTGTCACAAGGCTCTACCGACGTATTTTTCATTTTTTGTGTCATCGGTATCTTCATGGAGTGTATATTACACATGTGCGTCGGGCCACGAGGTTGGTCAAATTCTGTCAGCGTCCTGGAGATTGGTCGGCTTCTTAACGATAAGCTTAACTACAAAGAAAAAAAAGAGAAAAAAAAATCTCCAGTTGATTTCACGAACGCTCTTTCTTTCTGTGGCTTTTTCGTTTGTAATTCTCCGTCTATAGAACCTACCGCTGGTCTGAAACTTTTCCTGAAAACTTTCAGTACAGCTGTAAGATCTCCTCCTCCTTCTCCTCCTGCTCCTCCTCTTCCTCCTCCTCCTCTTTCTCCTCCTCCTCCTCCTCCTCCTCTGTCTTCTTCTTCTTTAATTTCCCGGCAATCCCTTTGATCGTGCTGCGAGCGTGTGCACAGTTTTTGTGGCTGCTAATTTGCCTTGGCATTTTGGTCCGCCTTGGCATTTTGGTCCCCCCCCCCCCACCCCACCCCACCCGCCCAGTTCTTCCCCTGTCCACCTTAAAGCCCCCGCCCCACCTCCCCACCCTCTCCCTCCCTAAATCCCTCCCGCCTTCAGGCAGCTAGCCACACAAGTCCGGCTTATTCTCACAGTCTGAAGATGGATGCTTCCGGAAAGTAGTGAGATTTACGTCTCATCAGCCCGAGGCCCTAAAAGACATGTGGTTCACAGATCAAGGTCTGTGTTAAGGAGGGGTGGCGGTGGAGGGGTGGGGGTGGGGGGAGTGAGCGGGAGGAAGGGAGGGAATACGGCTGGGGAGTGGCAGGGGTGATGATGGTGGTGGAGGTGGTGGTGGTGGTGGTAGGGAGCTAGGGGGAAAGGTTGTTGGTAGGGAGAGAGAGAGAGAGAGTGGTGTCCCTTCATGAGATTTATCTTCCACGCACCACAGATTCACTGCAAAGATGATCAGGAAACTACTGTAAAAAAAAAAAAAAAGTTCTGCGCATGCAAGTTGGTGTGTTTCAATGAAGCCGATATATCATAATTATCTTTAATTAAGCAACCCTTTCCCCTCAGCTAAGTTTTCTCTTTGTTCTTCGTTTTTGTTTGTTTGTTTGTTTGGGTCACATTTGTTTATTTTGACTACAGAAAACGAAAATGTTGAAACGGGCTGCTTCTCTCTCTCTCTCTCTCTCTCTCTCTCTCTCTCTCTCTCTCTCTCTCTCTCTTTTCTCTCTCTCTGTCAGTGTGTGTGTGTGTGTGTGTGTGTGTGTGTTTCAGTTATTATTCCATTTGTTTAGCGGCCTACCAGCAATCACTGCATTCTCTTTGACGGAAAGATGTCTGCAGCGGGTTCGGGAGGTAAGTCGCAGAGATATACCAGACTGTAGGTCTGTCTGACCCAGTACTTGGGGGCCGGAAAAGCTCTGTTGGTAGAGCGCTGGACGCGAAATCTCGGTGATCCTGGGGTTGTGGGTTCGAATCTCCGCCAGGCCGTTTCGGTACAGGGAGATTTTTCCCTCGGAGTTGACATTGGTTCTGACTCCATTTCATAAATAGTCCTTCGAATGAGACTCCAAACCGAGGTGCCGTGTGTGAACGCACGCATAACATCTTGCACACACGTGAAATCCCATCACCAACTTGCCAGTTTGGCCGTTGGTATGGATGACACGTTACACATAGCATGCACTCTGCGTGAAAAAGCGAAAGAATGAAAGAGTTGTTAAACTGTGTGACGAGTCGGCCGAATGTTCTCGAGTCCTTTAAGTCCTTTAGGCAAATTTAGGGACGTTGAGATCATTTTCTTTGGGTTCTTCAAGTGTGCGAACTCAGGCATCACCAGAGGGGAATACCCGGAGTCGTATACGGAAGGAGGGAGAGTTACTTTGAAGTGATTCGCATGTCCAGGGGCATAGTAACAAGTACATGCCGACCTGCCTGTCCTTGGTGGGGAGGGTGTCAACCTCCACCACTAGCTACTTCACCGGGTTCTCCCGTCACGGTTCGGTGACCGTCGGCCTGCAGGCAGGGTACAGTGACCATTCAGTCGTTCTTGTCCTGAGGGATGAACACGCTCGGGAAGGCTTTGGCCTGTTGAGTGTTTGCACCCTGTTGTCTATGGAGTGTGGTAAACACTTGAAACATCAGTCCTGGCTTGTGTAGTCCAGGTTGTTAGTACAATGGGTAGCTTCGAGGAATCGAACGTGAGTTTGAATTGGAGGTTATGCATAAACCACTTGCTACCCACTCTTTGTTGGTGCTAGTAGCTGTGATGTGTGTGTGTGTGTGGGTGACTAGTGATTCCATTGGTGGAATAAAAGTAACTCAGGAAGTTATTGGTGTAAATCGTTGTGATGTATGTGTGCCAGTGATTCCATTGGTTGAACCAGTTTAACTCGGGTTCTTTCTGTGTTTGAGAATGGATATAAGATGCTCGGAAAACCAGGAAGTGGGGGACTCACTAAGGGGAAGTGAACTCATCCCACCTTGCTGAGGGCTCAAGAAAATACAGCAAGAAGAGAGGTTGCTGTCACCTCGAAACCGACGACGGTAGAGAATTGTCTCCTGGGTGGGGACGTAAGACAGTGGAAGTTGCTGTAGCCTCGGAGCCGATGACGAGAAGAATTGTGTCCCGTGTGGGGACGGTCGACAGCAAGACGTGTCAGCCTGTTGGAGCCTAGACAGGGAGCTGCCAGACAACGGTGGGGTGTTTGCAGCCAGAGAAGACCTGTGGGAGAGGCCGACAGGAGCCATGTCTGTGCGAGGGTGAAGTCCAGTGGAGTCCGGGAGACTCGGTCTGAGGGTGCAACTCGAGCTACGTTGCCAGAGTCCCCCAACTGGGATTTGGCCAATCGGGAGGACACAACAGTGTGGCAGCTTCAGCGATCGTAGTCGCACAGTGTGATGAGAGAACTGACTGGTCAGCCAAGGAATGCTGGCAAGCTATGGACGTTTTATTTGTTCTTAAGTTTATAAGTGTGCAACCAGAATAGTGGAATGTTGTCTTTCGTGGTTAAGTAAAAGTAACTAAAGAACAGGGGATGCAATTATGAGATTATCTGCATGATATATGCATTTTTGTATGATACAGGTAAGTGTGTGGTGTAGTGATGGGTGGGGGCTCGGAGTCAAGTTAAACAAAATTTGATTATTTTCTATGAAATGGTTATTGGTTTCCCGTCACCTTTGTGCGGGCCCGATTTGAGTGACAGAATGCATGTGCCTATGCGAGAGCGCATTTTGGTTGTGAAAGCTTAAATGCTTCTGTCTATACCCGCCTGCATCCCAGTATATGATAATCATATTTTAATAATGAGGGGGAACATCTGAGTCCCGTCAAAAACTGAATGAACGGTATTGACTGGGCGACATGGGAAACGACTGAACGAAGCGCCAGTGGGTAGCCCCTTCAATCGGCCCTACCCAGGTAAGGCAGCCCGTTGTGTAAGCGAGAATGCGGACTGTAAAGTGGTTAGAGCTTGGTCTCTGGCCGGGGATAGGCGAAATATAAGTACTCTTTAGTCAGTACCATTTCCGACAGCAAAGTTCAAACGTCCTCAAAAAATAATGAATCATCAAAGGGCTAGACATAAATAAAAAGACAAAAAATGTCACGCCCCTTTCTCTGGATCTGTGCACGAGACTACAGACTGCTAGAGCAAGAGTCACGACAAAACAAAACAAAGCAAAACAAAAAACAAAAAGAAAGGAAACAATGAAACCAACATCAACAACAACGACGAAGCTTACGTGTTCCATGTGTCTACGAGAATTACGCTGAAACTCTTTTTTAAACCAAAGTTGTCAGTATCTTCATCTGGATCTGAACCATTAGCAGCAGTTGTGTGAAACAACAACAGCATCCAAGAATAACAACAACAACTACTACTACTACTACTTCTGCTACTCTACTACTACTACTGCTACTACTATTACAACAACAGCAACAGCAGCAACAACAACAACTGGTACAAGAAGGAGAGGGGGACACACTCACTCATGGTGGCTTCATGACTAAGCAGTAGCTATTGTTAACTCCAGGATGAGTAGGAGGTACTCTGTGTGTATTCCTTGCATCACCAAAGGTACCGCTGGACACCATCACCACCCCACCACCACCACCACCAACAACAACAACCACAACAGCAACTGTGCCAAGAACAACGAGAGGGGGGTCACTCAACCATAGTGGCTTCTTGACCAAGTAGTCACCATTGTGAGCAGGGTAATAATTAGGAGATGGTCGACCGAGACGTCACCTGCAGCAACTGCAACAGAGTCTGCCGCTCAAGGATCAGGCTCTTCAGCCACAGCAGGCCCTGCAACCCCACAACCGACTGATCCGCGGCGCAACACCTTTGTCTCTCGAGACAGACAGATGCCATTGTTACAACAGTCGTTGCTGGACACTACCAACATGACTCGGCAGCAGTGCAGTGCCTCCTCTGGTGAGTTTCCTCATGATGGCCTGATATCCATAGTTCCCTGTGAACTGCAAGAGATGAGACTGCGACTGCAGGACTTGGGTGGGGTGTGGCTGTGTTTAGGGCAGCCAGAATGAGCCGCTATGGGAGTGGTGACGCAGAGAGGGCGCAGAAGATGACCCTTCCCCCAAAACAACTACAAATACAACAAAAAATACAACAACAACAACAATAATGCAACAACAACAAATGCAACAACAACAACAACAATGCAACAACAACAAACAGTAAATAAGTGGGGTAACTTTTGCTCCCATGAGAGAACCTAACACAGTTAACCCACTTGTTTACTGTTTATTGTATACTGTTCCCTGCCTCATTTCATTTCCAAATGCAACAACAACAAAGACAACAACAACAATATACAACAACAAATACAACAACACATACAACAGCAACAATGCCAGAACAAATACAACAACAAATACATCAACAACAACAAATACAAAACAACAAATACAACAACAAATACAACAACAATACAACAACAATACAACAACAACACAACAAATAAACAACAACAACAACAAATGCAACAGCAAACCAAGAGCAACACCAGCAGCAGCT
>CM031620.1:22057482-22082482 GCA_018398815.1 Conus ventricosus | reverse complement strand
GAGCGGGATAGTATTGTCGAAGGAGTGGAGGGGCAGAACGGGATTAGGAGTTAGTGGAGAGAAAGAGTGAAGGGAGGGGTGGCGGGAACTGCCCGTTTCGCCGCTTCCCGTTTTGCCGTTTCTCGTTTCGCCGCTTCCCAATTTGCCGCTTCTTGTTTCGCCGCTTAATCAATTGGGTCCGAACTTTGACATGATTTAAGGAATTCTCACTGCACGTAAACCAACCATTCAAAGCTACATCTCAAAGCTAGATCTACTTGAAAACAAATTAATTTTATTGAAAACCAATTAATTTTATTTGAAAATAAACACAGATTAAAAACTCACCCCATCCCTTTCTCAATGTCAACCAAGATTGATTGCCATGGAAGAAGCATCAATAAAGTTCAGAATATCCCGAGTGCCGTTGTCAAACTCAGACTTTAGTTCTGCAAGTTTTCGCGTAGTTCCGATAACGGCTCTTTTTTCCGGGGCAGGGGCTGACCAGCCTGTCGCAAGCGAAGTAGTCCTTCAGTCTTCTCTTGTTCGTCTCTCAAGAGTTGGATGAGGCGGAACACATTTGGGTGGGCACCACTGGTTTTCTTGTTGAGTGCTGAATGGAAGCTCTCCACAGCGTTGTTTGTCCTCGAACACCCGGGCACCATGTTTCTGTGCTGGTTCCAGACATGCCTGGAAAACATGGGAGCAATGTCGTCAAACCATGTGCGAATAAAGTAGTCTGCTAGGCGCTCTGCTCCTTCATGGTTTGGTGCTTCGCTGGCGATCAGGATCCAAGCTTCATCCAGTCTGCCTGTCGGTACGAATGCCAAGGCGACGAGACGTCGGATGTACTTTCTGATGTCTGCATTCTCCTGTACTCGAAAGCAAGACCCAGACTTTGTACCTTTCGCCATATACTTTGGCTGAAATGGAAAAGACAGCCATTTATTGAAGCCCGTGGAAACACTTGCTGAATTGCTTGATGGCAGGGAAGTTCAAAGTCCACAGAGATTTCAGCAGGATCAAACGTTTGATCTCTTGCAGTGGCACAGTTTTGCAAGAGCTGAAAAAGCCGAACATAGGTGGCCCGCGTTTTGTCTGGTAATAATGCAAACGCCACTGGAAAAATCATCTCTTGATGGTAGACGTGCACAGTGTATAGTTGTGCAAAAAATCTAGGAGTGACCCAAAAAGTTCCATCCATATATACCTTCTGGGCCTGGCACATTCTAGTGATGTTTTCACCCGTTCCAAACAAGAGAATCTTGTCGTCTTCTCCGTCATCAGCAAGAAGAAATCTTCGTCCATCATTTGTGTCTGAAAAAGGTGGTGAAATTGCAACCTCCCGTCGTTGTTGAGGCAATCTTGGTAGGGATTTTCTCTTCTCTCGGTACAGCGAAGACTTAATTTGATGAAACTGTGGAAGATAAGCAGCAACTTCGTCCGCTTGTTCATGCGCGTTGAGCTCCCTGAAGACTCCATCATATTGCATTTTGGCCGGACGCTCTGGTTCTTCCGTGCATTTCCTTTTCAGCTGCGCCACAATCTTCTCAGCTTCAATAGCAGCTTGGTTTGGAGCGTGTGTGTGGGCACCCACCACAGGTTGCTGGTACAGACAGAGAGACACAGTGTGTGTAAGTGTATGTGTCTGTATGTTTGTGAACGGGGTATAATTGTGAAAGAGAGGGAGAGAGAGACAGACAGACAGACAGACAGACATACAGTACTCATCGACCTCGCGGGCTCGCAATGTCTACTTCAGCCAATCACAGTTTTGACCACTGAAAGTTGAATGCCACATTTTCACACATTGTATCAATGTTGCGTTTCTTTTTTTTAACAGGAAGATGGTTTCAGCATACCTTTTTTTTATTCTAATTCTAATTTTATTCTAATTACCCAGCCTCAATAATTTTTCACCCACCCAACCACAACAATAAAAGCTGCTGCAACAGACACACACACAGACAGAGAGTTAGAGAGAGAGAAGAGAGAGAGAGAGAGAGAGAGAGAGAGAGAGAGAGAGAGAGAGAGAGAGTTAGAGAGAGAGATAGAAAGAGAGTTAGAGAGATAGTTAAAGAGAGAGAGAGAGAAAATTTACCTTCATCCATGAATCCATTGCTGCATTTGTGATGCATCTTGCTTTGCAGCTTTGGTTCTTGCATTTCCATCTCACTCTATCCTCTAATTTCTTATCTACTCTGTAGGAAAACCCTTCGCTATTGAGGCTCACGCCTCCTCGTTTTGTTTTAACCAGCTCCATGACTAGGGTATGACTCGGAGTGACACTCAGGAAAAGATGACATAGACAGTTAAAGGAAGTTATCCAGCTTTAAAAGAACTCACATTTTCACGCAGTGAACATGATTCAATCCATTATCTTCCCTATCACGAAGTTTTTGAAGCGGCGAAACGGGTGTATTAACTCAGCGCGGCGGTGAAACGAAACCAATTAGAAAGTGTCCCCTTTATTCCCATTTCGCGCCAAGCGGCAAAACAGGAAGCGGCGAAACGGCACCTCCCCGGGGTGGCGAGGTGGGCGGAAACATAAGAAACAGTGCGTGATAATCCCCACACAAGTCTCTCTCTCTCTCTCTCTCTCTCTCTCTCTCTCTCTCTCTCTCTCTCTCGTTCGCTCTCCACATACACTCTGTCTGTCTGTCTCTCTGTCTGTCTCTCTCTTGTTCGTTCGCTCTCTCTCTCTCTCTCTCTCTCTCTCTCTCTCCTTTCTCTCTCTCTCTCTCTCTCTGTGACTTTCGCCTTTGTTACTAAAAAAAAAAAAGATGATGGCTGAGGTGGGGTGGGGGAGGTGGCGGTGGGTGGGTGGGGGGTGGGGGTGGAATGAAAGAGGAAGGGTGTACGACAACACACGAAGGGTTGGGCAGGCGGTCATGGCGAACTCAACGTGACCATCCCCAAGGTATTGCCAAGGACAAAGGCGTGAGGTAGCGCGCATGAAAATACCGATGATTCTCTCTGCCAATCAATGTTTGTTACTATTTTTGATGCGGGTAGGTGATGTCTGAAGAAAGGGTTTCCACTTCTTCTTTCTTTCTTTCTTTTTTGTTTTTGCTTTTTGTTTTGTTTTGTTTTGTTTGTTTCTTTCTTTTGCCTCAGGCCTTTATAATACAACATTCAACTCACTTTTATCGACACTGAAACGATAAGCTAATGAATTAGACTGTTTTGAACTTTGCTATCATTTAAAAAAATCTGTTTCTCAGTTATTTTGAAATATTAACTAACAAACAGCAGGGTCCGGTGCCAGTCGGATCTCGGGGTAGGTTGGACCACTGGCTCGTATTGTGAGGCCTTTGAGGTTTTCATTTAATTTGGTTGGATGCCTAAGTCACATGACCGCCCGCCATCTTGCACTGAGAATGTAGCGACCACACACTGCACACAAGTGAGAAGACTGTTTTCTTTTTTCAATTTTTTTAAACATCGATGTTGATAATCCCAAATAAAGTTGTGAAGATGCATCCCGATTATTTGTTTTTTAGAGGTAATGAATGGAATCAACCAGGCACACAAAGCTTTGAGCAACAGACGTATACCCAAAGCAGTCTTGCAAAGTGCCGATACTGTTCTATCCAGTGTCAACGGTAATTGTCACCCTCCAGATAAACGTCTGTGTTGGGGCAAGTTGGCCGCTTTGGCATCGGGCAAATGAGCCCCTGGGTCCTACTTACCCCGTACGAGTGGGCCAACATTCCCCATTAAAAAGCATACCTATTTTCTCTCACTAATGCACTGATCTATATCGGAATCAGATTTCTTTTTTTTTCTTCTAATTGCTAGGAGACCTTTCCGTCAGACCAAAGACTGTACGCCCTACGGAAAGACGGTTCACTCGCTGAGCGGTTACTCTGTCCGCAGTATTAGCTACAGTGAAGCCGGTTGAGCGCCGCGCCGCGAGCAGGCTCTGGCTGCCACTCCCACTTTACCGGTGCATAACACAGCCGACTGGCAGATCAGGAAGTGATGGAACACAATGTTTTACAAGTTTCGTGTTCTCTCTGTCTCATCTGTCTATGTGTGTGTGTATGTTTGTGTGTGTGTGTGTGTGTGTGTGTGTGTGTTGTTTTGTGTGTGTGTGTGTGTGTGTGTGTGTGTGTGCGTGCGTGCGTGCGTGCGTGCGTGCGTGCGTGTGTGTGTGGACTTTATCGTCATCTTATTTCTTCTTTTTTTTTGTTTACATCACTCTGTGTCGTCATCTTATTTCTTCTTTTTTTGTTTTGTTTACATCACTCTGTCTTGTATTTCAGAGAGAAAGAGAGTGCAGGGGGTGGGAGGGGGGGGGGGGGGGGTCTTCTCCTATCTTTGTTTGGTATTGTTTTGCATTCTTTACATGGGATATTTTGTCTGTAAGAAGTTGGTACTGCACTCCAAATCAGTCGACAGTTCTTGCGGGTGTGGTCCATGAACTGATTGGCTTCAAAATGCTCAGAGCAAATACAGCAGTTTGCATGAAGGTACGCAGCTGGTTTGCCCACAAGATCTTTACGCCTACAGTTCTGAACCCACGTCTTGCATCTGCAAAGAACACAAAAAGAATGTTGAAACTTGGTTCAATATAGAATAGAAACTGTTTTTTTAACGCCAGTCTGTAGACGTTCTCTCAGTGTGTGCATATGTGCGCCGTGTGAGCACATGGTCACTTGCTTATGCACATGCGTATCATCTTCATACAAGTGTGTGTGTGTGTGTGTGTGTGTGTGTGTGTGCGTGCGTGCGTGCGTGCGTGCGTGCGTGCGTGCGTGTGCAAGCACCTATAAGTGTGTGTATGTGAGCGCTAGTAGTATCCTATGCATTTTTACTCTCTCTCTCTCTCTCTCTCTCTCTCTCTCACACACACACACACACACACACACACACACACACACACACACACACACACACACACACACACATGCGCGCGTGCATGTACGCTCTCTCTCTCTGCTTCTGCATGACAACATCGCGGGAGCAATTTCCTCGCTCACGCAGCTGAACTGACTCTCTCTCTTTCTCTCTCTCTCTCTCTCTCTCTCTCTCTCTCTCTCTCTCTCTCTCTCTCTCTCTCTCTTAATTAAAACAACGTATTCAGGAAATGTAACACAGAAAATGATCTCACCTTTCTTCGTCTTTTGGAAAAGAAAAACACCGGAACCCCTTCTTCCGAGAATTATGACAGTTCGGCGCAGCGCACCAGTTGCCTCCTGCCTTACTCGCCATGTTGGACACGCGTGGAAAGATAGCATGTCAGGGTGGGAGTGGCAGCATGGAATGTGCCAGCCATCTGGCTTCACTTTTCCGCGGAGTGAACCATCTTTCCGTAGGGCGAACTATCTTTGGTCAGACTGCTAGGAGACTGTTCTCATTAAAACCATTTCTGTGTTTGTGTCGGTTCCACCGCGGTAAAGGTGAACACAAAAGAAAGAAGAGTGCAGCAAAGAAGAGACTGGGCTACGTGTTGATTAAGTCTTCGCCATCAGAGGAGGATGAAGTCTGCAGTGCCGTTTGTCCCCCTTTGCCAGCAAGTCCAGTGCACATTGTGTGAGGGCTGGGCTTTCGTGGAATGCGCAGGGTTTGGACAAAGCTGCATTCGTCACAATTAGGAATCTGACACGGACTCTACTTCCGCTGTTAACCACATGAACGGTAACAAACAGTCCCCCCCCCCTCCCCCCGCTTTGTTTCATTTCCTTCTACTCAGTCGGGCGTTAAAAATGCTCCTACAGTTTTTATTTTACATTTGCTGAAGATTAGAAGATGTGTTTTGATGAACAGTAGGTATGAACTTGTGTGTCACTGTCACGGACAAAAAAAGGAAACAACCCAACTTGGGGAGTCGCCAACCAATTTGTCTGGACATAAGTCCAAACGCAGACATCTTGGCGCCACGTAGACCGGGCCCATGGTTCGGATCCGGCCAATTAAGCTTAGTGGAGAGGTTTCACCGAGACGGTCCGACCCACCCAGACTGACTAAGCCGTTTTGACCGACGCCTCGATGTCTAGCGAGACGAGTCGCAGAGCCGAGCTCACGATCATCTAGCCACTTTGTGGAACCAGCGTCATTGTTACTCAGACGTCGTGGCGCCTACCAGACTCAGCTAGCCACTTTACACTGACCAGTGTCCACGACTTAAGCCACACGGCGCCAGTCAAGTAGGAAAGGGGGGAAGGTAGAGTGTGGTGGGGGTGAAATCTGGCTAATCAATTAAATGACCAATTGACCACCACAGAGAGTAAGGTGTGTAGGCGTGACTGTCATGATTTGAACATCCAATGGAATTAGAGGGGGATAACTTCGGGTGTCAGGGCGGTAAAAATACTGACCAATGGTACTCGCCCTTTTCGGACAGATCGGAACGAATAAGAAAGATGTGAGAGGAGAGAGAACGGGAGAACGAGGGGGAGAACGAACAGAGAAACAGAGAGAGGGAGAGGTTCTAGGTCTGCTTGAGAGAAAAGCAGAGAGATGAGGGGAGGAGAGAAGAGAACCAAGTTGAGAGATTAGCATGAGATAGTCTGCAGAGGAAGGACTGAGGAGAGATGTGGAGAGAGAGAGAGTTGCTAATTAATGAAGAAGAAAAGAAAGAAAAGAAAAAAGGAAAGAAAAGCAACCATGTCCATTTGATAAGAGCAGACTAGAAGAGAGAGAGAGAGAGAGAGTGCAATGCGGTTAATGCAGGAAGAAAGAAAGGAGAACAGATCGATGTTGATAGTCACTGTTCTATCCTAACCGGGGGCTCGACCTCATACCTGGCAGCGTCACTTCGCCAAGCAGAACCACAGACCAACGCCAACAGTCTCACCTGACCAGGCGCCATCAGACCAACACCAGTGCCGGCAGTTGTGTCGTGTTGTGAAAGTGACAGTGAAAAGAAGAAGAAAAGAAAAGAAAAGACAGTGATTCGTGAATAGTTAAGATCACCTGGCCAGGTAAAGTAGAAATCTATCTATACCCGGGTTAGTAATGATGTTTTAGATAAATGATTTTTGTGAAGTTCAGGAAAGAGAGAATGTTTTATTTCATTTGATTCCATATGCATTGATGTTTCGTTCTATGAACATGTGTAGTAAAGTTATAGACTTTACTAGTGGTTTGATGTGACGAATGCATGATATATGAATGAGATCGTAAGCAAGCTGTGAGTGTGTTTGGGCTGTGCGCTAGTCCTTCTCCACTGACATTACACCGAGGTTGACAATTTATTGGCGAGCTTGCCAGGATATTCTGGCCCATTTATTATAATTGTTCAACTTCTCAGAGAGGAAGCTGGGTGGGATTCAAGTATTGTAATCCTAAGACAAGGGGTTGTCTTACTGTATGTTCCCAAGATAGTTAAATACTAGGCTTGGCATTGCTTCCAAGATAGTTAATACTAGGCTTGGCATTTCAGCCCCAGAGTACTTATTTCGCACAGATTGCCTATAATTCGCTCTCATAGTTGGGTCAGGCGCTGGGCGTCTTATAAAAACTAATTACGTTGTCCCAAGCTAATATTATCATTCATAGGATTGTGCTATTACGTCACTCGTGTCGGTAACCACCAGTTTGGCTGTCGTATTTTATAAAATCTTGTTCAAAAAAAAAAGAGATATAATGGCGGAAGAAAAGAACACCCCTATTGAACAACTTGTGAGCGTCGCTCGTGATCTAGGTTACTCAGGAGATGAGTTGCGTGCATTCGTTGAAAACCAACAGAAGATGGAAAGAGATGAACGCGCGGAGAGACGACGCGTCGCAGTAGAAATAGCAGAGCAGGAAAGGACTAAAGCTAGCGCAGAGCAGGAAACAGAAAGATTAAGGATTCAGGCTAATCAGGCTAGCGAAGCGCTAAGGTTTCCCAATTAGAGTTAGAAAAGGTGAGAATACAAAGGGAGACCACCGAGGATGGGAGTTCAGTCTCCAGTGACTCTGTGCGCAGCTACGCCCCCCCACCCAAGTTGCCAAAAAATTCTCGGAAGGGACCGATTCGATTGACGCATACATCAGTCGTTTCGAAACGTTTGCGACCAGTCAGGGTTGGCCTCCAGAAGAGTGGGCAGTCATTTTGTCAGCGCTATTGACGGGTAAGGCGTTGCAGATTTCACTGCGTTACCAGCAGAACAACAGTCTGATTTTGGTGCTGTGAAGGAGTCTTTAATGAAGGGATTTGACCTCACAGAGGAAGGATTCAGAAAGAATTTCGTTCAGCTAGATTGCAAGCAGGGGAAACGTACACTCAGTTTGGTGCACGTCTAGATCACTATTTTGAGAAATGGTTAGAGTTGAGTGGTACGAAAAAAGGAGTTCGCTGAATTGAAAGAGCTAGTTATGAAAGAACAGATTTTGTCAGGTTGCGGCCCTGAGTTAACTATAACATTTAAAAGAGAGACAGCCAGAGACAGCAGGGGAGTTGTTGAAGTTCGCAGAGGTGTTTTAGAGAGGCACGTTTGGGCACTAAGGTGCGGGGAGAAACAGGTGCTAGGCACAGGTGAGAAGAGTGCAAGGAGACTAGGAGAGTTTTCTGCAAAGTCTGCAAACCCAGTGGTGGGGCAGAAGGAAGGGCAAAGGGACATTAGGTGTTTCATTTGTCACAAGAAGGACATGTGGCGAGGGATTGTCGCATGAGGTTCCAGAAGGCAGCAGCCTTGCAAGAGGTGGATAAGGGTCGTCAAGGGAAACGACCTGCAGTGGAACCAAAGGGGATTCAGTCTGAGAGGGTGGAGTGCAGCCTATGGCTAGCACTGGACAGCAGTCAGTGTCAGGGATGGAGGGCACTAGGCTGAGTGGTTCGTTACCAGTGGAAAAAGGGTGGATTGGCCAGCAGAGGGTGAAAAGTGTTACGAGACACTGGTTGTTCATGCGGTGTAGTACGAACAACGCTGGTCGATAAAGGGGATTTGACAGGGCAAATCCAGACCTGTACTCTAATCGATGGCACTGTGAGGAGTTTCCAGTTGCTAAGATAGAAGTACTTTACCCCTTACTTCTCAGGCGAGTTGTCTGCGTTGGTGATGGAGAAACCTTCATGATTTGATCATTGGAAATATTCCAGGGGCAAGGGATCCAGGGGATCCTGAGTTGTTGACTGCTACAGGGGCAGCAGTTCAGACGCGGAGCAAGAAGGAGGAAAAGGTTGTTAACCGTTAGTTGTTCCAGGAAGGAAGTCAGGCATAGATGTGTCGCCTGATGAGTTTAGGGCAGCGCAGGAACAAGACCCTTCGCTCGTGAAGTCTTGGGAGTTGGCAAGAGGTGGAGAGAAACAGGAGGTTAGAGGAGGTGAGACAGAATTTCTTGTGAAAGGCGGGCTGTTGTACCGAGTGTTCACCAAGGGGAAGACAGGTAAGGTGACCACTCAGTTAGAGGTACCAGCAGGTTATCGTGACACTGTCATGTCAGTGGGTCACGAGTCGCTCATGGCGGGTCATCTCGGCACCAGCAAAACAGCTGACCGAATCTTTGATGACTTTCATTGGCCAGGAGCAATGGCAGACATCAAGCGTTTCTGCATGTCATGTGACGTGTGTCAAAGGTCAGCCACAAGAGGGGTGAAGAGGAAGGCGCCTCTTAAACAGCCTCCTTTAATTGACACACCATTCAGGAGGGTGGCTGTTGACCTGATTGGCCCAATCGCGCCCTGTTCCAAAGGTGGGCACAGGTATGTGTTGACACTTGTGGACTACGCGACCAGATACCCAGAAGCGGTTGCATTGAAAGGGTAGATACGCAACAGGTCGCTGAGGGCTGGTAGACATCTTTTCTCGCGTGGGTGTGCCAGCACAGATTCTCAGTGACAGGGGTCACAGTTCACCTCAGGCGTGATGAGGGAGGTCAACAGGCTGCTAGGGATCACACAGCTGCTCACTACCCATACCATCCACAATGCAATGGCTTGGTGGAAAGATTCAACGGTGTGCTGAAGGGCATCTTAAAGCTCTTTCCTGGTTTAGATCCTATCTTTGTGGTCGCACTCAGACTGTCTCTGTGAATGGTTTCTTTCTCAGTCAGCTGACTTGGAGTATGGAGTCCCCCAGGGCTCAGTCTTGGGCCCCATTCTCTTCGTTCTTTATACACAGCCTATCTCTGACATTGTCACTCATCACGGCATCTCCCACCACTGTTTCTCTGATGACAACCAAATCTACACCTCTGACGATATTTCTCAGCTCCCCTCTATCATTGAACGAACTCAGGCATGTTTTTCTGATATCAAAGCTTGGATGATTGACAACAAACTTCAACTGAACAACGACAAGACCGAACTGATTTTCATAGCATCTAAAAGATTATTGTCTACAAACTGCCTTCCCTCATCTGTCCAACTAGATAATTCAGTCATTCGGACTTCTTCAACTGTCCGTAATCTTGGGGTCACACTGGACCAAACTCTATCCTTTCAAAGTCAAATTTCCTCTGTCTGTCGTGCTTGCTATCTGGAACTTCGCCGTATTTCTTCTGTTCGTCATCTTCTTTCGGATGATGCCACCAAAACTCTCATTTCTGCTTTTGTTCTTTCTCGTTTGGATTACTGTAATTCTCTTCTTGCTGGTTGCCCACAGAATCTTCTTGGCAAATTGCAGAAAATTCAAAACAGTGCTGCCCGACTAGTATTGAAACGCTCCAAATTTTCTCACTCGGCTCCCTTGCTCGATTTTCTCCACTGGCTCCCAGTAGGCAAAAGAATTGAATACAAGCTTTCTTTGCTCTGCCACAAATCTCTCTGTGGTTTAGCCCCATCCTATCTTGCTGATCTTCTGAATACCTACAAACCTCTTAGACAGCTACGTTCTTCCTCTGACACTTCTCTTCTCCAAATTCCTCGCTTCCGCACTAGGACCCTCGGTGAACGTTCGTTCTCTTTCCAGGCCCCCTGTTGTTGGAATAACCTTCCTTTATCTCTCCGCTCTGCGACTTCCCTCTCTTCCTTTAAGTCTTCTCTTAAGACTACCCTCTTCCAGTCATGACCCTTCCCCTCCTTCTGTCGAAAGCAGATGTACCCTACACCTGGCGTGTGTGCGTGTGTGTGTGTGTGTGTGTTTGTGTGGTTGCCTGCGTGTGTGTGTGTGTGTGTGTGTGTGGTGTGTGTGTGTGTGTGTGTGTGTGTGTGTGTGTGTTTGTGTGCTCAGCTTAAGCATGTAGAAATGTTGTGTGTGTGTGTGTGTTTGGAAGATTGCCTTTTGTTGTTTATCATATTGGTTGCTTCTTTTGATTTATTTATTCTTTATTCTTTATTGTAAGCGCTTAGGGCTTTTTAAGATTAGGCGCAAGAAATGCACATTATTATTATTATTATTATTAAAGAAGCTCTGTGAGGAAAGGCCAGCAGATTGGGACCGCTACATTCCAGCGGCACTGTTTGCCTACAGGGAAGCCCCTCAGGAAAGCACAGGCTTTTCGCCATTTGAGCTGCTGTATGGGCGGACAGTTCGGGGACCGGTGTGCATTCTCAAAGAGCTGTGGTCCGGAGAACAGGGGTCCGAAGAAGTCAAAACCACATATCAGTATGTGGTAGACTTACGCAATAGGCTCGAGGAGACATGTAAGGTCGCAAGGGAGAGTTTGCAGGAGGCTAGGGTCGTCCAGAAGAAGCAGTATGACAGGAAGGTGAGGAAGCAATTCCTCAAGGTGGGAGACCAAGTCCTGTTACTGCTTCCCACGGATCACAACAAGCTGCTGATGCATTGGAAGGGACCATTCACCATCATTGAAAAGGTAGATCAGGACTACCGAATCGATGTGAATGGGAAATCAAAACTTTTCCATGCAAATTTACTCCGCAAATATATTCAGCGTGAGAGTCAGCACATAGGCGCAGCAGCAATCATTGATGGAGGTGAAGGAGACCCAGCAGAAGAAGGGGAGATTTTGTTGCCTGAGTTCCCAGGAGAAGAGTCATACAGGGATGTGTCACTGTATGAAGGGCTAGACAGTAGGAGACAGGAGGAAGTTAGTGGGCTCCTAGAACAGTATAGGGCGTCCCTGACTGATAAACCAGGCAGGACAACTCTAGAGACATGTACGGTGGAGTTGACATCACAGAAACCCGTACATGTGAAAGCCTACCCGATCCCATATGCCACCAAGCAAGTGATCGAGGAGGAGGTAGAAAAGATGTTGGACCTTGGGGTGATTGAACCGTCCAAATCATCATATAGTGCACCCGTCGTCTTAGTGAGGAAAAAGTCAGGTGAGCATCGATTCTGTGTCGACTATAGACGTCTGAACAGTGTCACAAAGGTCGATGCAGAGGTCATACCCAACATGGAAGACCTGTTCGCTCAGATCGCCACAAGCAAGAGCCAGTATTTCACCAGGATCGATCTGAGCAAGGGCTACTGGCAAATAGCCTTGAGTGAGGACTCAAAGGAAGTCACAGCATTTTCCACTCCTATGGGGCTATACCAGTGGCGAGTACTCCCTTTTGGGATGGTCAACGCACCTGCAGTCTTCTCTCGAATGATGAGGAAGCTATTGACGGGATTGGAAGGTGTTGTGAATTTCATGGATGACATTCTGATAGCATCCGAGACATGGGAGGAGCATATGAGGCAGCTAGGAGCAGTTTTGGAGAGGTTGAGACAAGCCAATCTCACAGCCAGACCAACAAAGTGCCAGGTTGGTTTTCCAAGCCTGGAGTTCCTAGGTTTTGTTGTCGGAGGCGACACAAAGCAGCCAGAAAGGGGAAAGGTGGAGAAGATGATGAATTCAGAGAGACCAAAGACCAAAACAGAAGTCAGGAGTCTGCTAGGTTTTGTTGGCTTCTACAGGGAGTTTGTTCCAAATTTTGCTGCAATCACGAGTCCTCTCAGTGATTTGGTCAGGGCAGGGAAACCGGCAGTGGTCGAATGGTCAGACGCTGCAGAGCAAGCACTGCAGACAGTGTTGGAAAGACTAGGTTCCCGTCCCATCTTAAAGCTACCAGACATGTCCAAACCATTTTTGTTGCGGACAGATGCATCAGGTGGTGGGATAGGTGCAGTATTGTTGCAGGAGCATGAAGAGGTCGAGTTTCCTGTGAGATATGCTAGCAGGAAGTTGACAAAGTGTGAAGAAGGGTACGCAACGGTGGAGAAGGAGTGTTTAGCTGTCGTGTGGGCCGTGCAGAAGTTCCACAAATACTTGTATGGGAAAGAGTTCGTGATAGAGACAGATCACCAACCACTCAAATTCCTGCAGGAGGCACAGCTGAAAAACAGCAGGGTTCTGCGTTGGGCAATGGCACTGCAGCCCTACAGGTATCGAGTGCAGTACATTCCCGGTCGACAGAATGTCGGAGCTGACTATTTAAGCCGTGTAGTCTAGCAAGCTGCAGCTCAGAGGAAGTCAGTCATATCCGGGGTGCTTTGTTGATAATATGTGTTGATTCCAGTTATGTTGATTGGATATGGGTTCATTCCCAGTTGGCTATGGTCCATATTTTCTGTGTGAGACTGTTTATATTTTCTTTGTGAGATTTGTTCATGTGAATGTAGTTAGGCTTGGAGCATACAGTCGCTTGTGTAGTGATGCATTATTTGCAATAAGTGAGGATGGAGATTCCTCAGTGAAGTGTCATGGATCGTGATCATACTATATTGTGCTTTTCATAAGAATTGTGAAGAGAAGATATGGCAAATCCGCAGGTAGGGGAATGGCATAAGTGCGCACAGAGGTCGTTATAAAATGAGTTGAAATAACGCAAGAGCGCACGTCACTGATAACTCATTGGAGTGGTATTCACTAATGATGTATTTTATAACTTATAAACCGTTGGTGGTAAAGTATTTTAAAAACTTTGCACGTGTAGCTGTGTGTCAGCAAATTCGGTTGTTGTCTTTTTTGTACCGTTGTTTTGAGACAATGCGGAGCATGGTCTTTTGCAAGGGGGAAATTGTCACGGACAAAAAAAGGAAACAACCCAACTTGGGGAGTCGCCAACCAATTTGTCTGGACATAAGTCCAAACGCAGACATCTTGGCGCCACGTAGACCGGGCCCATGGTTCGGATCCGGCCAATTAAGCTTAGTGGAGAGGTTTCACCGAGACGGTCCGACCCACCCAGACTGACTAAGCCGTTTTGACCGACGCCTCGATGTCTAGCGAGACGAGTCGCAGAGCCGAGCTCACGATCATCTAGCCACTTTGTGGAACCAGCGTCATTGTTACTCAGACGTCGTGGCGCCTACCCAGACTCAGCTAGCCACTTTACACTGACCAGTGTCCACGACTTAAGCCACACGGCGCCAGTCAAGTAGGAAAGGGGGGAAGGTAGAGTGTGGTGGGGGGTGAAATCTGGCTAATCAATTAAATGACCAATTGACCACCACAGAGAGTAAGGTGTGTAGGCGTGACTGTCATGATTTGAACATCCAATGGAATTAGAGGGGGATAACTTCGGGTGTCAGGGCGGTAAAAATACTGACCAATGGTACTCGCCCTTTTCGGACAGATCGGAACGAATAAGAAAGATGTGAGAGAGAGAGAACGGGAGAACGAGGGGGAGAACGAACAGAGAAACAGAGAGAGGGAGAGGTTCTAGGTCTGCTTGAGAGAAAAGCAGAGAGATGAGGGGAGGAGAGAAGAGAACCAAGTTGAGAGATTAGCATGAGATAGTCTGCAGAGGAAGGACTGAGGAGAGATGTGGAGAGAGAGAGAGTTGCTAATTAATGAAGAAGAAAAGAAAGAAAAGAAAAAAGGAAAGAAAAGCAACCATGTCCATTTGATAAGAGCAGACTAGAAGAGAGAGAGAGAGAGAGAGTGCAATGCGGTAATGCAGGAAGAAAGAAAGGAGAACAGATCGATGTTGATAGTCACTGTTCTATCCTAACCGGGGGCTCGACCTCATACCTGGCAGCGTCACTTCGCCAAGCAGAACCACAGACCAACGCCAACAGTCTCACCTGACCAGGCGCCATCAGACCAACACCAGTGCCGGCAGTTGTGTCGTGTTGTGAAAGTGACAGTGAAAAGAAGAAGAAAAGAAAAGAAAAGACAGTGATTCGTGAATAGTTAAGATCACCTGGCCAGGTAAAGTAGAAATCTATCTATACCCGGGTTAGCTAATGATGTTTTAGATAAATGATTTTTGTGAAGTTCAGGAAAGAGAGAATGTTTTATTTCATTTGATTCCATATGCATTGATGTTTCGTTCTATGAACATGTGTAGTAAAGTTATAGACTTTACTAGTGGTTTGATGTGACGAATGCATGATATATGAATGAGATCGTAAGCAAGCTGTGAGTGTGTTTGGGCTGTGCGCTAGTCCTTCCTCCACTGACATTACACCGAGGTTGACAGTCACCCTCCCAGCATTTTTTTTGCTCTGGTCGACATAGTGTCAAAGTAATGCTAAAGAGTTACTTTTTTCCCCAATTTTCCGATTTTCGATCAAGTCTTCTGTCACAATCTGTCACAATCTAGAATCCCATCAAGTCACAGCTCGGCTGGTCTGGTCACGTCGCAGAAATGGGGGACCACCGCATTCCAAAGCAGCTGATGTTTAGAGAACTAAACCCCCAAGGTCTCAGAAAGAAAGACCGCCCATTCAAACGAGAGGGAAAAGAACAGATACACCCGATTGTGCGGGTGGGACCCAGAGAAGCACTGTCCTCAAATTCCGAACAAACCAGCCGGGAGCATTCCTGCACCACCCTTGGGAGCCTGCGCTGTGTTCACACAGGGTGCAGACACGCACAGGGCTTTCCATGAAGACGTCAAGGGACATAACTGCTCCCTGGTAGATGCCATTGTGTGACGCCCACTGGATGTGACACGACAGAACCTCCACGGGGGCGTTCCCATGGGTGTACCAGCCCATTTTTCATGACTGCAGAGCCCACCGACAAAAAAACAAAAAACAAAAAAACCGCCACCGTCAAGCAACCTCACTCGTTGCTGTTCCGCTGACAGGTGAAGACAGCACAAGACCAGACACGTCACAGAAATGGAGGACCACCGCATTCCAAAGCTGTTGATGTTTGGAGAACTAGACCAGGGTCTCAGAAAGAGAGGCCGCCCCGCTAACGCTACAAAGATAGTCTGAAAGACCGTACGATGAGGCCGAGGGCGACTGTAAGCGGGAACTGATGTTAAAGAACAAGAGTTGAGTAACTATAGGCTGCTAAACTAATGGCGCCAACCATATTTTCACACAGCAGCAAAACGTCGTGATCTACCGGCGTCTTCGGGCACAATAAACAAACAAGACATCTTTTGAAAGTTTAAAAAAAAACCCTTCAAGACACGCAAATGAGACAGTTCCTCGGAAAGCTTTCTTCAAATCAAATCAAATCAAATCAAATCAAATCAAACCATGCTGCTTTGAGCCCTGCCGACCACATAAGCCATATCAGGGCTGAAACACTATAAAAAATAATTTAAAAAAAGAGGAGAGAGAGAGAGAGGAGAGAGAGAGAGAGAGAGAGAGAGAGAGAGAGAGAGAGAGAGAGAGAGAGAGCAAGAAAAAAAGGAAAAAAGAAAGAAAAAGAATAAAGGGAAACATTCTTCAGGCAAGCAAACAAATATGACACTTCCTTTTAAAAATCTTTTCTTTTTTCAGGCAAGACAAGCGAATGAAACATTTCCTTGGAAAACTTTCCTCAGGAACGACAAAAAATTACATAATTTCTTTGGGAAGCGTTCTTCAGGCAAGAAAAACAGAGGAGACATTTTCTTGAAAGACAAACCAACCAACCAACCTCCTTCTGGTAAGACAAGCAAAATAATGAGACACCGTGGACAACTACGTTCAGGCAAGACATGCGAATGAAAATTTACTTTAAAAGACTTCTTCAGGCAAGAAAAAAAAAGAGACATCACCTTGGAAATGTTTCATCAAGCAAGACAAACAGAAGAGACATTTCCTCGGAAAGCTTTCTCAGACAAACAGCAAATGAGACATCACCTGAAAGTTCATTCAGCAAGAAAACAAAAGACACTTCCTCAACTTTCTTCAGGCAAACAACGATAAATTCCTTGGAAAATTTCATCAGAAGACAAAAAAATTACATAATTCTTTGGAAGCGTTCTTCAGAAAAAAACAAGGAACATTTTCTTGAAAGACAAACCAAAACATCCTCCTTCTGGTAAGACAAGCAAATAATGAGACACCTGGAAATAGTTTCAGCAAGACAGCGAATGAAAATTTACTGAAAAGACTTTCTTCAGCAAAAAAAAAAAAGAGACATCACCTTGGAAATGTTTCATCAAGCAAGACAAACAGAAGAGACATTTCCTCGGAAAGCTTTCTTCAGACAAAACAGACAACTCCTTGGAAATGTTTCATCAAGCAAGACAAACAGAAAGACATTTCCTCGGAAAGCTTTCTTCAGACAAAACAGACAACTCTTGGAAATGTTTCATCAAGCAAGACAAACAGAAGAGACATTTCCTCGGAAAGCTGTCTTCAGACAAAACAGACAAGTGAGACATCTCCTTGGAAATTCTTCTTTAAGCATGTCTTGACACAGGAGACATTTCCTTGGAAATTCTTCTTTAAGCATGTCTTGACACAGGAGACATTTCCTTGGAAATTCTTCTTTAAGCATGTCTTGACACAGGAGACATTTCCTTGGAAATTCTTCTTTAAGCATGTCTTGACACAGGAGACATTTCCTTGGAAATTCTTCTTCAAGCATGTCTTGACACAGGAGACATTTCCTTGGAAACTTGTCGTCAGCTTTGTCTCAAAGGGAGATGACTGCAGGCGGAAGCGGAAGCACGTTTGAAGAATGATTCCCAGCGAGTCCGCCCAAAACGAGGTCAAGCAAGTTACAAGACAAAACAAAGGAGACATCTCCTTGGAAATTGTTCTTCAAGCAAGACAAACATATCAGACGTTTCCTTCTGAAAAGCTTTCTGTAGGCAAAAAAAGCAAATGAGACATCTTATTGGAAATTTTTCTCAAGCATTATAAACATATGAGAGGTTTCCTTGTGAAAAGCTTTCTTTAGACAAAACAAACAAATGAAACATCTCCTTGGGAATTTTTCTTCAAGCACGACAAAGACATGAGATATTTTCGCGGGAAACCTCACACACTGCCGCTAAGTCATTTCGTTATTGTAATTTTTCTCCTCTGTCTCAAATTTGTTTTTGACTGACGAAAACCACTAGGTCGAAACATGTTGCTTTTGTGTTGTTCTTTGCGAGGTTGATTTGTTTGACGATTTCGGAGCAGTCGAAAAGAGAACACTGCGAATGAGCGCTCACCTCAAAGTGCCCAAATAGCGCGTGAAGAGGAGTGTGTTTTTTCATGCCAGAAAGCACCCACATATACATAATGTAAAGAAGCACGTGAGGTTGAATGAAACCTCTGTTCAAGCTTAGCATTTCATTTTGCGTTCACGCCTCTGGTTGAAACTTAACTTTTTGATGATTAATTTCATGTTCAAAAGATCAAAACTGGAACAGCCGTGTGGCACACAGAAACACACAACTATTCGGCGATGGCACGTTCACAACGTGTCCGCATTGTTTTTGTTTTTTTCTATCAGCTGTACACTCTAGAGCAATAGAGAAAAAAAGTGGACGCAATGTGCCATGCATATTTACGTGTGTGTGTGTGCGCGCGCGCGCGCGCGCGCGCGCGCGTGTGTGTGTGTGTGTGTGTGTGTGTGTGTGTGTGTGCGTGTGCGTGCGTGCGTGCGTGCGTGCGTGCGTGCGTGTATGTGTGGTGGTGTGTGTGTGTGTGTGTGTGTGTGTGTGTGTGTGTGTGTGTGTGTGTGTGTGTGTGTGCGTGCGTGCGTGCGTGCGTGCGTGTGTTCGTTCTTTAGTTTTACGTCTGTTCACTCTTAAGTGATATTAGACGGGAAGGAGGGGGGGGGGGGGGGGGGGAGGGGGGAGGGGGGGAAAGCAAACAGGAGAAATAAAGGTATGAAGTAGCTATTGTTTATGCATGCGTTGGTATTGTTTGAGAGTGTGTGGTAGTAAAAAATATGTTTTTCCTACATGCCTACACTTACAATTCTATATAATGATCAAGCTTTAAATGGGATATGAATTGTTGAAAATGACAGAATTAGTAGAAAGGAAGTGAGGTTTACAATCTATATCAAACGTGACTTAACAATTAATAGAAGATTAGTATAACAACAATTGAATCCAACAAATAAATTAACTATTCAAAGGAAAAGACCAATAGGACTAAGGTGTAAAACTTCTGAAAAACATTTAAGAAGATGGAAGTCATTTAAAACTTCCTGAACAGTTAATGGTATTTGACGAGTCAGTAAATCCCCCTGTAGTTTTCGTCATTAATTCTTTGATACCAGGACAGTGTAAAATCAGGTGGTTAATGGAAATTTGATTTCCACATACACATTGTGTGTGTGTGTGTGTGTGTGTGTGTGTGTGTGTGTGTGTGTGTGTGTGTGTGTATGTGTGTGTGTGTGTGTGGTGTGCGTGCGTGCGTGCGTGCGTGCGTGCGTGTGCATGTGCGCGCGCGCGCGCGCGTGTGTGTGTGTGACAAGGTTTAATCAGCATGCCACACAGGTATACAGTTATACTAACCCCGGAACTGTCCAAGAATCAAAGACGTAATGTTGTTCACACTGGTTCAGCAGCTTTTGCATTATCTTACTGGCAGTCAGACACACCAGCCAGCAGCCACGAGTGAAGGCAGAACCAGCCTCTTTGGCGGAAAGAACAATGAAACAAAGACCAGAAAAGAAACAAAGATTTTCCCCCCCTTTTTTGTAGGCTACCGTTCAATTCAAAGACAAACAAATGAAAACCATTTGCATGTACGTCAAACCATGCCCGAGGTACACGGAAGCATGGAAAACAACAACAGCGTCACGAAAGCTTACACTCAACAACAATAACAACAACAACAACAGCAACAAAACAACACAACAGCAACAACAACAGCAACACAACACAACAACAACAACAAACAACAACAGCAACACAACAACAACAACAACAAACCTGAAAATGATGGATGAAACGCGTCAAAGAAAACAAAACCCAGCCAAAAATTAAAACGAAACACATCTAGATAAAACTCTTCCGACAGTTTTGCATAGTTTTAGGGAAAGACGGAAACAAAGATTTAAAAAAGAAGGAGAAAACAACCAAGAACGACATTACGACAAGTCTAATGAAATCAAAAGAAAGAAGTAAAAATGAAAGGGAAAATCTCTAAACAGATAGTAAGAAAAGCAGAACGAAAACAATAGAATGAACAATGCATTAAAGGAAACAAAAATACTAAAAGAAAGAAACCCTCATAAAGCACAAAAGCAAAATGGTCTACTTCCCATTAAAAGTAGAAGAGAGAAAGGAAGAAAAAAGAGAACAAAAACAACAGTTTATTAATACAAAAGAAAGGCAGCAAAACCCAAAATACACAGAAACTCAAATAACTGTGTCGTTTAGGACGGAAAGAGAACAACAGAACTGAAGAGGGGGGGGGGGGGGGGGGGGGGGGGGGGATGCAGTAAAATGAAAGAAAGAAACGAGATGAAAACGCAAAAAACAAAAAAAAACAACAAAAACGAAACAAAAACATACATACATTTTCTTCCAGAAATGACAGAAACCCTCTCCTCTTTCGCCTCCTCCCAAGATGGCTCCGTCTCCACTCGCCGCCTGCCACGGCCAATTCCGGACCCGGGAAAGGACTGCAACAAGAGAGCAAATTAAGATCAACGGCTAATCAAGACGCGAACCGCAGGCCCCCCTCGTAACCAGGGTGGACAGGGTGGGCCCACCCGGCCCGTTAGCCCCTCCTTAATCATACGGCGTGAAATCGCTAACTACTGGTCAGTGTGGTCACTGTTCAGCCGCCTCGGCTCCTCTCCACCCACCGGCCCTTGTGCGCCACCTGCCTCCCATAATGCAACTGCTGCCTTGGGCAAACATTCCCACAATGCAACGTCTGCTCTCTCTCAGCAACATGGCCGGCGGCTTCCCCCCGCTGTGCCGTGTCTGCCTTGTGAACCAACAGCAGGGCGAAATGTGGCCGGTTCTGAAAGAAAATCCTATAAGGTGACTCTTTCCTTCAGTGAACAGTCTCATTATATACCTACGAGGCCTGATGTAAATCAAGAAGCTGACTCTACGCCACGCGACTTGAGCAAAGGAATAAATTCCGCAGTGCAACGTCTATTTTCAATAAATAACTCCACGACGCAATGCCTGACTTTGATAACAATCCCACAATGCAGCCAATGCCTTCAATGATAATTAATCCATCCCAGATACAAACGCCTGCCTGCATGCAAACAAATCCTACAATGTGACGCGTATCTGCAAAACTCATCATTTCCATTATGCAATGTCTGTCCATTAAACAATCCTCCGATGCAGTGTGTGCCTGCAATATACATTCCTCGTTGCAGAAACAACGTTAGTAAACTATTCCCAAATGCAACACCTGCGTCAAAAAAACATTCCCACAGTGCAATGGTCTGTCTTTAGTGTTAAAAGAGAAAATCCCGCACGCCAGCTTCAGAGGATGATCCTACCCACAATGTACTGTGCGCTTTCAGTAAACGTTCTCAGAATGCAGAACAAGCTTACAGTAAACAGTAAACAAGTAGGGCAACGTTTGCTCCATAAGAAAACCTAACACAGAGTAACTGTTATTCAAGACCGGCACAGCCTTTTAAACTTGAATAACGTCAGACAAATACAAAGACGAACAATCTTATAGTGGGAGATAAAACAAGCGCAGGCCAACAACTCCTCTGTCATCATAGTAATGACTTGGCAAAGATTTGGACTTAAGGGGGGGGGGGGGGGGGGGGGAGGGAAGAGGTTGAAGATGAAGAAAATGGGAAGATGAAATTAAGAAAATATATTATAGATACTTACAGTAATCATTCCTTCAATTCAACGTCGGTATTAAAATGTCTTGGAAGGGGTTGGGAGAGAGAAAGAGAGAGAGAGAGAGAAGAGAGAGAGAGGAGAGAGAGAGGAGAGAGAGAGGAGAGAGGAGAGAGAGAGAAGAGAGAGAGAGAGAGAGAGAGTGTGTGTGTGTGTGTGTGTGTGTGTGTGTGTGTGTGTGAAGGCGAGGGATACATGCACGTACTGGACAAGCTTTGAGCGCTCGAGAACTGCAAAGTACCTGTATGCTGGTGAATGTGTTGGCTTGCTGCCTCACACAGTTACTTCCCTTGTGTTGCTTGTGTGAGGTATAGAAACGAACATTAAAAACTTACTCTCGAACGCTTTTGGGTTATCGTTCGTGATTTGCTGTTCAAAGTCAAGCTTTCACAGCCGTGCATACAAATGGATACATTCTTTCAAGCAGTCTACTTCTTCGCATTCGCCTTTACCTTCGTAGTCCCGCCTCTGAGATAAACTTGGCTGTCCACTGGAGTTTTTTACCTTCGTAGTCCCGTCTCTGAGATAAACTTGGCTGTCCACTGGAGTTTCCTTATGGCACGCCCACGGTTTCCGGTGCATCGTTACCACATCCCTATCTCTCGGGGCAGCATAGAGTAGGCAGACCTTGAGGATGCGCTTAGACTGCGCGTGATCTACTTTTTTTTTTACGACGCTCACGTGCTTTACAAAATGTTGCCGTAATAATTATGTGAACGCGGCGAAGATCAAGTTTATAAGGAACAAGGTCACTTCTTTCCGTTTAACACTCTCCTCATCAACATTTATTTTCAATTTCGAAGTTCGTGATTCCCGTCATCAACACCTGTTTCGTCTATTTTGAAGATGGGGTGGGTTCTCAACGGCATCATGCTGAATTCCAGATGAGGTGGGTTACACTTTGTCTTCGCGAAGTTCATGTATTAGGCACAATTTGACTTTGTACATGAACTGTGTGATAACATGGATTTACCCGTGTAACACGTATATCACCAATGACACGTGGAATTGTTTCTTCTTCACTGGGAAGGTGATAGATCAAGGGTTGCAAACCGCTCAGAAAGACACCTCAATCGAGGAAGCCCAGACAAAGGCCCTCCGATGATTCCTGTTGGTGCATGAAATATGTCCCTCAGAACACTTTTAGCCAGAAATCTTCAAAGATTTCAGCTTGAAACCTTCAAAACACTACAGCAAGCAATCTTTTAAAGCATTTCAGCTAGAAACCTTCAAAACATTTCAGCTAGCAACCTTTAAAACATTTCAGCCAGCAACAACCTTTAAAACATTCCAGCAAACAACAACCTTTAAAACATTACAGCTAGCAACAACCTTTAAAACATTTCAGCAAGGCAACCTTCAAATCATTACAGCTAGCAACAACCTTCAAAACATTTCAGCTACCAACCTTCAAAACATCTTAGCCAGCAACCTTCAAAATATTTCAGCTACCAACCTTCAAAATATGTCAGCAAGCAACCTTCCAAACATTTCAGCCAGCAACCTTCACAACATTTGAGCAAGCAACCTTCACAACATTTCAGCGAACAACCTTCACAACATTTCAGCGAACAACCTTCAAAACAATTCACCAAGCAACCTTCAAAACATTTCAGCGAGCAACCTTCAAAACATTTCACCAGGCAACCGTCAAAACATTTCACCAGGCAACCGTCAAAACATTTCTCCAGGCAACCGTCAAAACATTTCAGCAAGCAACCTTCAAAACATTTTCAACAAGCAACCGTCAAACATTTCAGCAAACAACCTTCAAAAGAGTTCGCCAGCCAACCTTCAAACATTTTAAGCAAGCAACCTTCAAAAGGTTTCAGCTAGCAAACCGGCACCTGCTTACGCTTTCACCAACCAAGCAGTTGTCCATCCACTGTCTTAAGAGAGGAACCTCTGACTAGTAAACAGTTGTCCCATCCACTGTCTTTAGAGATGAACTCTGAATGGTAAACAGTTGTCCCATCACTGTCTTTAGGATGAACTCTGAATGGTAAACAGTTGTCCATCCACTGTCTTTAGAGATGAACCTCTGAATGGTAAACAGTTGTCTCATCCACTGTCTTTAGAGATGAACCTCTGAATTGTAAACAGTTGTCTCATCCACTGTCTTTAGTGATGAACCTCTCAATGGTAAACAGTTGTCCCATCCATTGTCTTTAGTGATGAACCTCTGAATGGTAAACAGTTGTCCCATCCACTGTCTTCAATGATTAACGATTGAATCGGTAAACAAACTCTTCCCCATAGAACTGGCAACGTCTTGAAATGTAGTACTGGCACCAATCATGAGAGACTCCATACAGCTGTCCGATTCAAAAGAACAGCCTGAAGATAGCAGCGGAGGGAGTTTATAGGGAGAAACGGGTGGGATTTTTATGAACCAACATCCCTTATAGGATTTGAATACACAGATTTTATGAACTATATCCGGAATAAGGTTTGGATATACATTTACGCACGCACGCAAGCGCGCGCACGCGCACACACACACGTGCGCGCGCGCGCGCGCGCACACACACACACACACACACACACACACACACACACACACACACACACACACACACACACACACACACACACACACACACATAATGATAATAATCGCAATAATAACCGGGTGGTTTTGTCTTGCTTTGGTTTGGTTTTAATCACGTCGCTTCAGCCATAACCTTGAAGGTTGCTCCGTTTTTGTTTGTTTGTTTGGTTTTGAAGTTTATCCATCGATTTGGTGTTTTTTTCTGTCGGTTCATTTTCATTTATTTATCTATTTGTTTATTCATCTACTTATTTGTTCATTTATTTACCCATTTCATCAATTTCGTTATTGTTTTTCGAAAGAGCACTAGGGGTGGGGAGTGAGTATGGGGGGGGGGGGGGGATGGTTGAACTCGACCTTCCTCCGTCTTCCTCACCTCCACTACCCCTTACCCAATCCTACATTGTGATATGCTTGCGGAAATCAATCCTTTTGCAAACCCACAAACCCATCTCTCTCTCTCTCTCTCTCTCTCTCTCTCTCTCTCTCTCTCTCTCTCTCTCTCTCTCTCTGTGTGTTATATATTTACTGTTATAGTATATCGTGTTTTTTTTTAATTTCTTTTATTGTGGTACATAAGCCTTTACCCTCTCACCCGTCCCAACCCCTAAAATGACCGTTAAAGGCAATGACAACGAAAGGTGTCATGTATTTTCTCTCTCTCTCTCTCTCTCTCTCTCTCT
>CM031620.1:22037482-22052482 GCA_018398815.1 Conus ventricosus | reverse complement strand
TTCAGAGATAGACATACATACATACATACATACATACATACATACATACATACATAGGTACGTAGGTAGGTAGGTAGGTAGGTGGGTGGGTTGACTGACTGACAGATTGACTGATCGATAGATTGACAGATAGAATGACTGATCGATAGATTGACAGATAGATTGACTGATCGATAGATTGACAGATAGATTTCATCTTATATCTTTTAGCATAAGCTAAAAGATGTTCTCTCATATTGATTTTCGATACTGATTTAGACTATTTGTTTTGCACATATAATTTCCTTACACTGTTTTCTTCTCGTTTCCCTCATTAGCCCTTCCCTGGCTGCTTTGAGAGACTCCTGGGTTTGTGTGTGTATGCCCTTGATGGTGAGAACACCACAGAATTAGAAGTGGCATGTCTCCCATTCGGTACCTGCGTTCTGCTGATGAGTATCTGCCAGGGGACGAGAGTCGACTCCAGACAGGGGGTACAACTGGTTTTTGTCTTCACCACGACAATGACAGTTTGTTCGGCAACAGTAAAGTCTGTTTTCAAAACAGACTTTGATGGTGCCTATATACTGTTAGAGAAGGTTTAATATTTACATTTCAACATCCTCCTTTTCATTTCTGTTCTAGCTTTTTCTCCTACCCACCTTAAAAAGCAACAACAGGTTTTGGTTATTCCTCTATAAATTACTGCCTTATCATTGTTTTCAAGACGGAGGAATCGTTAAGTCTGCATTTGTTTTCCCTTCATTATCTATTTGTTCAGTATGTTATTGTTTGGTCGATCAGTTTGGGGGCCCCAGGTGGGGGGATTGGGGAGTGGAGGGTTGCAGTTCTTAGCAGATGCAAGTAAAGGCAGTTGTTGACAGTGTTGCTAACTGCTATCAGTTGTGTCATGACCAACCATGCTTGAATGATTAAACAGCAGAGCTGACCACTTTGGCTGTTGACACATTTATTTTACCTACTCTGTATCATTTGATGAACCCACAAGCATTGGATAAACAATTCCTCCATATTGTCAATATCTTACTTATTCATCCATTTTTGTGTGCAGTTTATTTCCTCATAGTGCTTTTTTTCTCATTTCCTCTTTCTCCGAAACGATCACTGCCTTGTTAAACTGATTTTGTTTGTGTGTGTTTTGTGATGAGAATACCATAGAACTTTTAACTGGTATAAATCCATGAATTTATAAGTGTCTATCCATAGAATTGTAAGTGGTCTACCATAGAATTATAAGCGGTATATCCATAGAATTATGAGTGGTATATCCATAGATTTATTAATGGCATGTTCATAGATTTATATGTGATATATCCATAGTATTACAAATTGTACAATTCATAGCTACGCCACTTACAATTCTATGGACAGACCACTTATAATTCTATGGATAGACCACTTATAATTCTCTGGATATACCACTTATTATTCTATGGATACATCACTTATGATTTATAAGTTTTATAAGATTTATAAGTGGTAAATCCACGCAATTATATAGCAGTATATCCATAGATCTATGAGTGTTTATCCATAGACTTTTGAGTGGTATATCACAGAATTATAAGCGGTTACCCATAAATTATAAGTGGTCTGTCACATAGAATTTTAATAGGTATATCCATAGAACTATAAGCGGGATATCCATAGAATTATGAGTGGTATATCCACAAAATTTTATTGATATATCTTCACAGAATCATAAGTGGTCTATCCATGGAATTAGAAGTGGTTGTCCATAGAATTGTAAGTGGCATATCCACGTAATGGTATATCCATAGAATGGTAAATAGGATATCCATAGAATTATACATGGTATATCCATTGAATTGTAAATGGTATATCCATAGAATGGTAAATAGGATATCCATAGAACTACGAGTGGTATATCCATATCATCATAAGTGATGTATCCATAGAATAATAAGTGGTATATCCAGAGAATTATAAGTGGTCTATCCATAGAATTATAAGGGGGCTGTCCATAGAATTGTAAGTGGCGTAGCCATGAATTGTAAGTGATATATCCATAGAGTTATAAGTGGTATAGAATAGAATAGAATAGAATAGAAGTAAACGTGGCATATCCGCAGAACTAAAACTGTCTACCCATAGAATTATATGTGGTATATCCATGAATCATAAACGGTATATCCATAGATTTATAGGCAGTATATCAATAGAATTATAAATGGTATATCTCCACTGAGGATGGACAAAAGCAATCGACTGTGCTCATCTGATGAGTCTATTCAGCGACGAAATTCGGTTCCGGATACGCGATACAAATGGTTGTTTCAAGACAAGACTTTAATGATCTCTACATGTTGCCCACAAAGGGTCTAATTGTTACATTCATTGCCCCCCTCCCTTTTTTTTCAATATCTATTTCACCCCCCTCCCATCCGACTTTTTACAAGTAAATCCCTTTGCAAAGAGATTGTTTTCACGAGTCTATCATTCTTCACCCCCACTTCTTCTTTGTTCCATGCACACGCAGACAGAGAGAGAGAGAGAGAGAGAGAGGAGAGAGAGAGAGGAGAGAGAGAGAGAGAGAGAGAGAGGAGAGAGAGAGAGAGAGAGAGAGAGAGAGAGAGAGAGAGATGAGAGAGGAGAGAGAGAGAGAGAGAGAGGAGAGAGAGAGAGAGATGAGAGAGAGAGAGAGAGAGAGAGAGAGAGAGGAGAGAGAGAGGGATGAGAGAGAGGGAGAGAGAGGAGGAGTGTGTGTGTGTGTGTGTGTGTGTGTGTGCGTGCGTGCGTGCGTGCGTGCGTGCGTGCGCGCGGACATGCATGTGAGTTAATGCCAGAAATTGTTTCTCGAAAGTTGAACTTATAATAGTGCCGATGAACAAAGGAAAAAGAATGTCAATATGATGAATTAAAAAAAAAAATCAACGTATGTGCGTTCGTGAGTGTATGCGCATACATGCATGTTTATGCGTGCGTTTGTGTGCGCGCGCTCGTGCAAACGCCTGCACACAATGCCTGACGGGGAAAACGGTTGGACGGGAAGTTTGTGTGGGTAACGGCGCTTTTACGGGTAAGTTGCGAAGAGATCAGATGGAGATGGACGCTAAGGGATGGAGGAGATTTGGGTGGGGGTGAGTTGCATTGTCCTCTTTGTTGGCGAACAGAGAGACCAGAAAGACGGGACAGCCTCGATGACCTCCCTTTGCCGAAAACAGAGCGCAGACTCTTCCCTTTGTCACCTTTGTCGGCTCGTTCCGACGGATGAATGTTGTCTATGTCTGTCTGCCGTTCTTTGTCAGCTATCTGTCTGTCTTTTGTTTGTCCGACTGTTTGTCGTTTGTCTGCGGTCGCTTTGCTAGTGTTGATGTTGTTGCTGCTGTTGTTCTCGCTGCTGTTGTTGTTATTGTTGCTCCTGTTGTTGCCGCTGCTGCTGTTGTTGCTGTTGTTGTTATTGTTGTTTTTTCTCTTGGTTTTCTGTCTCTTTTCTTTCTCCCAGTTCTAATATCTGTTGTCTCCTGTCGTCTTTTCTTTTTCTTTCGTCTGTTTTTCCTCTTCTCTGTTAATCTATTGTCTCTTGTTTATTGTACTTTTGTCTGTCTCTCCGTCTACTGTCTGCCAACCTGTCCCTTGTGTGTCCTCTGTCTCTTGTCTGTTATCTGTCTGTCTGTCTGTCTCTTGTCTGTCTGTCTGTCGCATGCCTCTTTGCTTTCTCTTGTCTGTCCGTTTATCTCTGGTCTATCTGTCTTAGTCCCTCGTTTGTCTGATGTCACTTATATGCTATTTTCCGGTTTGTGTCTCTTGCCTGTCTGTCTGCTTGTTGGTCTGCTCTGTCTTGCCGGCTCTGTCTCTGTCTTTTGCTTGTCTGCTGTCTTTCGCCTGCTTTTTGTACCCCCAGTTCTTATAGAACAGGGAGTACTTTAGAATGGGAACGAAGAAATGCTGTCTGTGTGTCTGTCTTTCCGTCCGTGGTCAAAATGTGTTCCACTCGCTCCAGACAAAAAACTACTGGGCCGATCTTTCTGAAAATTTGTAGGTATGTTCATTATGGGCACGGATGATGCCCGATGTTTTATTTGACCGTTATAGCCGTTACTAACGGCTATAACGGCCTATAACGGTTTTCCTTTTTTATGGAATATCTCAGAAAGTACCTGGCCGATCTTTCTGAAAATTTGTAGGTATGTTCATTATGGGTCACAGATGATGGCCGATGTTTACCAGAATAGCCGTTACTAACGGCTATAACGGCCCAAAACGGTTTTTCCTCTTTATGGAATATCTCACGCGTATTCAAGATAAACTGGGAGAACGTTTATATGCTTTGCATCTTGTTGTTTTCTGCCTTTTGTCCGTGCGTCCGATGTATCTTGTTTGTTTGTTTGCCTGCTGTCTTTTGCCTGTTTCTCTGCTGTCTCTTCTCTATTTTCCTGCTGTCTCATGTCTGTCTGCTGTCTTTTGTCTGTTTGTCTGTTACTGTTTGTGTGTGTGCCGTCATTTGTCTGTATGTATGCTGTCTGCAATGATCTGTGTGACGTTTCTTGTTGTTGGTCAGCTATCGTTTTGACTGTTTGCCTGTCTTGTCCTGTCTTATCTTCTCTGTCATCTCAGTGACAGCACCTCCCCCACGCCGCTCACCCAGGCTACCCTGGCTTGTCCCGCGGCAGCTCCAGCACTGGCAGTCCGCCACAGAGAGCCGTCAATGTCATGTCGTTTTGAAGCACCCCACGGGGTAAGACGCTTCAGTGCTGCCGAATGACTTCGGTGGTTTTCAATGGTGCTGGTTCTGATCTAAAACACGCTGAAGCTCTTTCCTGACGACAAGGATTGCATGGTCGCAGAGCTAGCATAGGTGACCGTCGTTCGAAGGGCACCACCACGTCCCTTCCAACGACAGTGCCCAATAAGCTTGGCTCGACATTGATTCACCACGAGCCGAATATGTGTAGAGGAAATGGAAACTGAGGTCAACATGGGAACAGGGCATAAAGGGCCACATAAATCTGAGAATTTTTTTCCGATACCGCTCGATGCCGATGAAGCTGATTTAGATGATGCTAGGAAGTTCCACTGCGGAGACCGCGTGACAGGGCCGTACTCTGCGTTTACTTTCACAACCGATTCCGGCGTCAACCAGTCCCGAGAGATACAGACACCTACAGTGTTGGTGTGAAAATCTGAAAAACATTGTCAGAGAGGCGAATCCGCTACATGGATGAAACTCGACTGTGTGGTTCCAGTCTTTCCAACAGAGCTATGGCAAAACGGAGCTCTGGTTAGGTTCTGGTCAGGGCCGAAAACTCCCACGAATAAAGGGTGTGATGGGAATCGAACCCACGACCTACAAACCGGGAATGTTCAACGTTAACCACTGTGCCACATCGGCTGGGTGTCTGTTGTCGTTTGTCTGTCTGTTTGATGTCTTTTGTTTTTCTGATGTCTTTTGTCTGTTTTTCAGATGTTTTTTGTCTGTTTGATGTCTGTCGTCTGTTTTTCTGATGTTTTTTGTCTGTTTGATGTCTTTTGTCTTTTGTCCGATGTCTTTTCTCTGTTTTTCTGATGTCTTTGGTCTTTTGTCCGATGTCTTTTGTCTGTCTGTCTCATGATGTCTTTTGTCTGTTTGTCTGCTCTCTTTTATCTGTTTGTTTGATTTTTTTTTTGGGGGGGGTCTGTTTCTCTGCCATGTTCTCTGTGCCTGCTGTCTGTTATCTGTCTGTTTGGTGTCTTTGGCCCACGACTACCACTACTCCCCCCAGCAGCAAATGAAGGCCTGACCAGCTGAAAGATGAAACGTCCACAAAAAGGAGGAAGCATGTTATGACAATGCATGGCTGGGAGAATGTGTGAAAGTGAAGAGGGAGAGGGAGGAGTCAAAGCAAGCAATGTAAAACACAGGGGGAGGGGGGGGGGGGGGGGAGGGGCTGGAAGAGAGAAAGGAAAAACGAAGGAAAGAACGAAAGAAGAAGAAGAAGAAGTGTGTGTGTGTGTGTGTGTGTGTGTGTGTGTGTGTGTGTGTGTGTGTGTGTGTGTGTGTGTGTGTGTGTGTGTGTGTGTGTGTGTGTGTGTGTGTGTGTGTGTGTGCGTGCGCGCGCTCGCGCACTCGCGTTTGTGTGCGTGCGTGCGTTCGTGCGTGCGTTCGTGTGTGTGTTCGTGCGTACGTTTGTGCGGGCGTTTGTACGTGTGTGTGCGCGCGCGCTCGTGTGCATGTGTGTGTGTGTGTGAATGCGCTCGCGCGTGCATCCAGTTTTTGTTTTTTTCTGCCATCTAAATCTTAAAACAGAGAGAGAGAGAGAGAGAGAGGAGAGAGAGAAGAGAGAGGAGAGAGCGAGAGAGAGAGAGAGAGAGAGAGAGAGAGAGAGAGAGAGAGAGGAGAGAGAGAGAAGAGAGAGAGAGAGAGAGAGAGAGAGAGAGAGAGAGAGAGAGAGAGAGAGTTATGACATTTCACACGCCCCTAATCCGATACATTACCCATTCTTTCACACTTCACAACAACGGAACAGCTTCGATTTCCCTGCCACAGTCTTTCACTCCACCTCCCCTAACCACCTTCCTTCCCTAACCACCTTCCTTCCCTAACCACCTTCCTTCCCTAACCACCTTCCTCCACCCGCCGCCTCCTTCCTCTCCCCACCTCTGTTTCTCATCTTCCTGTTTGCCATAGCTTTTGGCCACCATCCCCTGCTGTGCAAACAACAAGCTTCTCCGGCCGGTAGATCGATGGTTCGATTCTTCCCAATTACCCCCCCCCCCCCTCCCCCCAAACTACCACCGCCACTCCTCTCTTTAAGACGAAGAAGAAGCTTCGCCACAAATCTCAAAAGATCAGCTGGATGCAAAATGGAGTTCAGGAGTATGGGAACCGGCGAGTGTCAAAGAAATGAAAAAAGCGTAACTGACCTTGAGTACAGAGAACTCCTATGCTTTTATTTGTAAATAATAATAATAATGAATACTTATATAGCGCCTATTCTCGGCTAGAGGCCAAGCTCTAAGCGCTTTACAATCAACACTCGTTTACACAACGGGCTGCCTACCTGGGTAGTGCGACGAAGAGCTGCCAGCTGGCGCTTCATTCAGTCGTTTCCCGTGTCATCCAGTCAGTGTCATTCAATATCAAACACTCATTTTCCTTACTTCCTTCATTCTTTCCATTTCTCACGCAGGGTGCATGCTGTGTGTAACGTGTCATCCATACCAACGGCCAAACTGGCCTACTCTTCCGAAAGTTGGTGATGGGATTTTACGTGTGTGCAAGATGTTATGCGTGCGTTCACACACGGAACCTCGGTTTATAGTCTCATTCGAAAGACTGTATGGGAAATGGAGTCAGAACTAATGTTAACTCCTGGGGAAAAATCCCCCTGTACCGAAGCGCACCGGCGGAGGTTCGAACCCGCAACCCCAGGATCACCAAGATTACGAGTCCGGCGCTCTACCAACTGAGCTATTCCGGCTGATTAAAAAAATCCTCTTGCTTCCTAAACAGGATTCCTCAACAGGCTCATCAACAATATCTCTAAGGGCAACTTTCCTGAAGCCCAGTAAGGTTTCCGCGGTGGCCGCAGTACAATTGACATGGTGTTTGCTGTGCGACAAGTCCAGGAGAAATGCATCGAGCAGCAGGTGGACCTGTACGCAGTTTTCATAGACTTGACCAAAGCTTTTGACACTGTCAACAGAGAAGCTTTGTGGCGCATCCTGATGAAGCTGGGCTGTCCACACAAGTTCACCGCCTTGATAAGACTCTTCCACGACAACATGACAGGACATGTCCTTTCTAATGGCGACTGTACAAACTCCTTCAACATCGCAAACGGAGTAAAACAGGGCGGTGTCCTGGCCCCCATGTTGTTCAACTTGTTCTTTACGCAGGTCCTTCTTCATGCTGTGAAAGATCTGGACTTGGGCGTATACATCAAGTACCGCTCAGATCGATCCATGTTCGACCTCCGTCGTCTTGCTGCTGGTACTAAGACCCTAGAGAAGCTCATTCTTGAAGCCCTTTTTGCGGACGACTGTGCTGTCATGGCACACAAGGAGAAACACCTGCAGGTCATTGTCGACCACTTCGCAAACGCATCCAAGCTGTTCGGACTGACAATCAGTCTGGGAAAAACGGAGATCCAGGTCCAAGCCGCCGTAACACAGCCACGTCCCAGCCAGCCATTACCATTGACGGGTTCCAGTTGAAGTACGTGGAGAGCTTCAAGCATATGGGCAACGTTATCTCTGCAGATGGTTCACTGGACAAAGAGATACAGGATCCAGAAAGCCAGCCAGGCCCTCAGAAGATTAAGAATGAAGGTCGTCAAGCAGAAATTCATAAGACTGTCCACAAAGCTGAAGATCTACAAGGCTGTAGTCCTTTCTTCAGAACTTTATGGATGTGAACATGGACCCTGTATCGAAAGCATATCAAGCAACTAGAACAGTTCCATTTGCGATCGCTGCGCATGATTATGGGTATTCGCTGGCAGGACAAAGTCACAAACCAACAAACCAAAAGGTGTTGGACAAAGCTGGCTTGACAAGCATTGAGTCAATGTTGCTGAAGGCTCCGCTATGCTGGACTGGACACGTCGTCAGAATGGACGACAGCTGCATCCTCGGACAACTGATGTACGGTAAAGGAAGCTTCACGCAGACAGGAAAGCTCCAAACTGAGATACAAAGACACCTTAAGGGCGAACTCGGATGGTGCGGAATCCAGCCTCGCGAGCTCCAAAACCTTGCTGCTGACAGATCATCTTGGAGGTCCCTCACCTTCAAAGCAACAGCTGCCTTCGAAGAGGACAGAAGACTGCGCCTCGCTGCTGCAAGGGACAGACGACACAGGGCCTCGTCCTCCTCAATTCCAAACTCAGACCATCGATGTGACACCTGTGGGCGCCTGTGTGCTTCCAGCTTCGAGCTGCGGAGTCACCAGCGCTGTCATCGGCATCGCTGAGTACACAGACCATCGTCTACGTCGGCTCCCGACGGACTGCTACTAACTACTAGCTTCATAAATGGTTTGAATATATCTCAATCCACAGAATGCAGAAATGTTGCAGTGTATGGAGAGAACAACATTAACGTTTAAGGTTTTGATGTGCTCAGATACTCTAACTACGCGTTCCACAAGCAATAATAGATGGTTGTTTAGAAATAACGAAACAATGAAATATATTACAAATTAAATGGTATATATTTCACACTTATAAAATTATTTGCTTCTTCTTTCACTTTTTAATTTTCGTTTTTCTTTCTCATATACTACCTTGAAGATGAATATATGATATGACAGAAGGTAAATATATGAATATCTAAAGTGACATAAGGTAAATATATCAGATGACACCATTAATCATGGCCGTAAGAAGCATCGTTTCGTGGTGAATATCATTTCTTGTTTCAAAAGAAAATGCAATTTTATCGGTAAATGTAGATAGAGCGAAGAAAGCTTTGAAACAGATCTTTTGACAATAAAAATCGACCATACTCGCGTCATGGCCTACTGAAGCAGATGCGGTTCAACTTTCAGATGGTGCCTCAGGTGTGTCCGTCTCGCTGCACAGCACAGCAGATCGACACGGTTCGCTTCGCTTCACACGGGACCTTTGGGTGTGTCGGTCTGTCTGTCTCTCTATGACTGTCTCTGGTTCTTATAGGTGCTTGTTGCGCGGACGGAGAAGCAATCGATCACTTAAAAGGATTTGTGTTTGAAAGGGAAAAAAAAAAAACGTAAAAAGAAAATGGTGGTTGAGGTGTGGTGGCGGTGGTGGTGGTGGTGGTTGTGGTGGTGGTGTGCTTGTGTGTGTGTGTGTGTGTGTGTGTGTGTGTGTGTGTGTGTGTGTGTGTGTGTGTGTGTGTGTGTGTGTGTGCGCGTGCGTTGTGTGGTGGTGTGTGTGTGTGTGTGTGTGTTTGTGTGTGTGTGTGCGCGCGCGCGCGCGCAGGAGAGAGAGAGAGAGAGAGAGAGGAGAGAGGAGAGAGAGAGAGAGAGAGAGACAGACAGACAGACAGACAGACAGACAGACAGACAGACAGACAGACAGAGAAAGTGAGAGAGTTAGAGAGACAGAGACAGAAAGACAGAGAGACGGAAAGACAGAAGGACAGAGAATGAATGAATGGATGAATGAATGAATGAATGAATGAATGAATGAATGAATGAATGAATGAATGAATCTCATTGTGGTGAATCCTTTTAAGCTCGTGCGTGAGACAGTGAGATCGTGGGGTATAGGGAATTCAGTATACAAACATTAAGAAAACAAAACAAATTTTATTTTACTTTTTAACATGCGCGCTGGTGACCTACTCGTTTTGAGTGAACCAGTGTTTTAGGAAGAAGAAGAAGAGAAGAAGAAGAACAACAACAGCAACAACAAACTGACTGATCCAGTAAATAAAATGAAATGTCATCGCGACAAGGAATCCTGGTCACGATAATGCATGTTCAATGGAAAGCCGAAAACATTGTCAACAAGACAGAAAAAACGAATGTTCACGAAAGACCTTTACACACAATTACGACAGTTCGGAAAATAGTCAAGATCTTGAGGAGAGGAGAGAGAGAGAGAGAGAGAGAGAGAGAGATGAGAGAGAGAGAGAGAGAGAGAGAGGAGAGAGAGAGAGAGAGAGAGAGAGAGAGAGGAGAGAGAGAAATCTGAAATCTGAAATCTGAACTCTTTAATGAGGATAACTGAATAAGCCTTTCAGAGAGAGAGGAGAGAGAGAGAGAGAGAAGAGAGAGAGGAGAGAGAGGAGAGAGAGGAGAGGGAGAGAGGGCTCTTAACATTGAAAAAAGAAAAGAAAAAAAAAAGAGAGGCACAAAAGAGCGGCTCTTGAGAATGCCGAATGTATGTAGCGTCGTTGTTGTTATTGTTGTTAATGTGTGGTTTTTGTTTGCTTGGTTGTTATTGTTGGCTTTGTTGTTGTTGTTGTTGTTGTTGCTTTCTTTTTCTTTTTTTTTCTTCTTTTTTTTTCTTTTTTTTTTAACAGCTGATTATCTCAATACACTGGGCACTGAGCAGCGTGTGAAAAGGGCGACAAAGTCATATGATGATGCATACGTTGCTTCTCCTGACACAAAGAGATCAAGAACTTGTCGCAATATTTCATTCTTGGGGCTAGGGTCCATCTTGTGGGGCTGGCACTGACCCTTAAAGTTTCACATTCTTGTAGTTCCCTTGACTGCCGACCAGATGCGAAAAAAAAACAACAACAGAAAGAAATAAAAAAAAGGAAAAGAAAAAAGCCAACAGGCGCCTTTTTTGTCACTCTCTCCCACCCCTTCTCATTCTAAAAGATTCGTTTTTTCTCTCTGTCTCTGTCTCTGTCTGTCTGTCTGTCTGTCTGTCTGTCTGTCTGTCTGTCTCTCTCTCTCTCTCTCTCTCTCTCTCTCTCCCTCGCTAGAGAGAGAGAGAGAGAGAGAGAGAGAGAGAGAGAGAGAGAGGAGAGAGAGAGAGAGAGAGAGAGAGAGAGAGAACGTCGTATACATGTATATATGAAGAAAGTCACTCATACAAATATAAGAACCTTAGTATGTTGAACTTTGATATTGTAAAACAATTTTAATAGCCTTGGGTGGCCATTTTTCATATAAAGTGTCACTTTCGTTTAGAAAGATGGTTTTCGTTTATACTTTTGTTTCATGTAGTAACTTTGTTTGCTCGTTTGCACATTACTGAACCATAAGGCTGATCATTCTTTTTGTGTTAAAAAAAAAAAGAAAATGACGCTTCACCTATGTCATTAGGACTGTAAGTCAATGGCATTAAAGTGTCAAAGTGTGAAAGTCTCTCTCTCTCCTCTATCTCTCACTCTCTCTCTCTCTCTCTCTCTCTCTCTCTCTCTCTCCTCTCTCCGTATATATATAATATATATATATATATATATATATATATATATATATATATATATATATATATATATATATATTATATATATACACTTTTGTGTGTGTGTGTGTGTAACGTGTGTGTGTGTGTGTGTGTGTGGTGGCGTGTGTGTGTGTGTGTGTGTGTGTGTGTGTGTGTGTGTGTGTGTGTTGTGTGTTGTTGTCCGTCTCTTTGTCTGTCCCTATCTCAGTGTTTTGTTCCTATCTCGTGTTTCTGTGTCTCTGTCTCTGCTCTCTCTCTCTCTCTCTCTCTCTCTCTCTCTCTCTCTCTCTCTCTCTCTCTCTCTCCATCCCCCATCTTTCCAGCCCTCTCGACTTTCTCCTTCTCTCTGTCCCTCGGTATCATCGCGCCATCTGTACACCTCGCTACGGATCAAGAAACTGATTCCTTACCTCCCCACCCCACCCACCCTACAACCCTCTCTCCTCTACCCCCACCACCCCACCCTCCACACCAGGGGGATCACAGGTAGATCTACAGATCGCTGTCGGAATCACAAAGTCCATCTTCTCCGCCTCCCTCACACCTCGTCTCTCGCCCAAGCTGAGAAAACAAGGCTGGACAAGGTTCGTTCCTATCTTAACCCCCCCCCCCCCTCTCCGCCCGCCTCCTCTCATCTCGGTAGTCTCCCTTGTCTATCTATCTACTACCTCCGCCGCTGCTTGCTACCTACTTACACCCCCATCGATCCGAAACGGTTAACCCAACACGCGCTCTTCTGATCTTGTGATCTCTTCTCTCCCAAACTTACAAGCCTCACCGATTGTTGCCCAAAGGGTCAGTTGAGCGCGATGCAAACTTCAGACGCTCCGACGAAAAAACGTTTGGCACCTCGGGGTCAGTTCAAGAGAAGGAGGAAGGAAGATGAAGGGGAGAGTTCCGGGTATGGAGGAGGGTCCGGAGCAGAGAAGGGGGGGGGGGGGGGGAAGAGTGGAGGAGGGGGGGGGGGATTTTCTGTGTAAATTGCTGCAAGACCTGGATCATGGTAGGTGGGGTTGAAAATTGGTTTCCTGATCACAGAGACGAAGCTGGTTTGGGTGTGGGTCGGCTCTTGTGATGGTTGGGCTGGCTTTTGGGGTGAAATTGTGTTCGTTTGCTCTCTCTCTTCTCTCTCTCTCTCTCTCTCTCTCTCTCTCTCTCTCTCTCTCTCTCTCATCATCATCTCTCTCAGCACTGTCTTTCTTGATTAAAAAAAAGGCTTTTGATCTCGTCAAACACAAACACTATTTAAAAGATTAACTTTACATCTGAGAGAGCGGAACACTAGATTTATTTTTGAATCCTACCTCACCAACAGAAACACAATAGCAAAGATGACAACATCTGGAGTGCCCAAAGATTCTGTTTCAGGACCGCTTCTATTCTGCTTGTTTATCAACGATCTCTAATATCAGTTTCACACCCAGTGTCATGTGTGTGACCTTTCTGCTGGTGATACTTCCCTTCATTCCAGCACAGAGGACTTTCCGACAGTCCAAATCGCTCAATTTGAAACTTCTTCTCTTCTTCTTCTGCGTACGCAGGCTGATACTCCTGCGGGCACTCCCTATATGGACAGGCAAATACTAATCCCCTCTACTCAACATAGAGAGTGGAGTTTTGTGTGTATGTCCGTTTTTTAATCCCGACATTAAGGCAGCCATACTCCATCTTCAGGGAAGGTGCATGCTATGTGTAACGTGTCATCCACACCAACGCCAAACTGGCCTTCTCTTCCGAAAGTTGGTGATATAATTTTACGTGTGTGCAAGATGTTATGCGTGCGTTCACACACGGAACCTCGTTTATAGTCTCATTCGAAGGACTGTATGGGAAATGGAGTCAGAACTAATGTTGACTCCGAGGGAAAAATCCCCCTGTACCGAAACGGCCCGGCGGAGATTCGAACCCGCAACCCTTGGACTACGAGTCCGGCGCTCTACCAACTGAACTATTCCGGCCCCCGAATTTAAACGATCTCTGGGAGTGGTGTAGTTATAATTTCATGATTGAAATAAAAAAGACAAAAACAAAAAACAAAAAAAAAACCCAGCCGCCGTGGCGAAGTGGTTAGCGTCACGGACTCCCGGCTGTGAGTCGTGGGTTCGAATCCCATCAGAGGCATGTGGGTTTTTTCTGCCCCGACCGGCTCCTACCCAGAGTTGAGTTTGCTGCGGACTCAGTTGGGAAGACTGGGACCACACAGTCGAGTTTCATCCACTTAATGGATGCGTTTCTGAGAGTGTTGCTCAAATTTCCTGACCAACACTGCAGGTGCCTGTATCTCTCGGGCCTGGTTGACGCCAGGATATATTATGAAAGGAAGCGTAGAGTACAGCCCTGTCCTGTAGTCTCAGACCGAAATGGAAATCCGTAGCATCATCTTAATCATCCTCATTTCCCATTGATCAGCATTAAAAAAAAAAAAAAGCCTCACATTCTGTGGCCCTTCATGCCCTGCTCTCATGGTGACCTCAATTTCGATGTCCTCTCCACGTCTGTGGCCTTGGTTTGCTTCCGTCGGGGTCACCGGTATCGGCGAGTCCATGGGGGCTGTCGTTGGACGACGTGGTGGCGCCCCTCCGGAGGGAGAGCTCACTCACGCCGGCTCCGCGACTAAGCAATTATTGTCGTCAGTAGGGGGCTTAGTAGGTGGTGTCCTGCGTATGTTAGATCAGAACAGGCGCCACTGAACACCACCGAAGTGAACTCGGTAGCAGTGCAGTGTCTCCTCCGGTGGGTTGCCTCTTGACGACTTGACATTGACTGCTCCCTGTGGATTGCTGGTGCCGGGGCTGCGGCGGGGCCGGCCGGGCTATGGCTGTGGACGGGGTGTCGGAATGAGCGGCGTGGGTGCACTGCCTCTGAGGTGACGCAGAGGTTGGGACAGCAAAAAAAAAAAAAAAAAAAAAAAAAAAAGACAAAAAAGCATGGTAATCACTTCTAGAGAGAAACAGCAAACAGAAACTCCAAAATCTCAGTCTGACTATAGATGGCAACTCCATAGAACAAGAGCATCACCGAGTCATAGTGGATGAGGAACTGAAGTTTTTAGTCCCACGTTGAATCTGGTGTTAACGATCTGGCTCGAAGTAGTCTGTTCTTACCCAAAGCAACTGAAGCTTACATAGATACAACGCTCAAAAAATGCTTTACAGACTCACTCTCTCTC
>CM031620.1:22029982-22032482 GCA_018398815.1 Conus ventricosus | reverse complement strand
GAATTTGACATCCTAAGGTATCCCGACGACGCCCATAGTGGAGTGTTGTTCTCATGTCCCTTGCTTAGCTAAAAGTACACTCAGCCTGTCCAACTCACACATAGTACTGCCCGCTCTTTCCCTCTAGTGGTCTTGTGGTCCACGAAGGTGTTTGGATTTGGCCATAGTATGATGAAGAAGCGTCCAGTTTCTGCATGCTGGCCATTTCTGCCACCTTCTTTTTTTTTTCTTCTTCTTTTTGTACTCCCTGTTCTTATAGAACAGGAAGTACTTTACAATGGGAACGAAGAAATGCTGTCTGTGTGTCTGTCCGTGGTTACGATTCCTTCCACTCCCTCCAGACAATACGTCTGGGCCGATCTTTCTGAAAATGTGTAGGTGTGTTCATTATGGGTCACGGATGATGCCCGATGTTTTATTTTTACCAGAATAGCCGTTACTAACGGCTATAACGGCCCAAAACTTTTTTCGTCTTTACAGAATATCTTTTTATGACGCATGTTTTGATTGTGACGTCAACTACATTATGACGCATTTTGATTGTGACGTTTTTCAGGAAGATAAACTGGGAGTTCGTTTATATGCTTTGCATTTTTTTTTCTCCTTTGAGCTTCTTTAATTTGTTTGCGTGTCTAAGGCATGAAGCATGGTAAGTGACAAAGATCTGAACTTGCAATGAATTACGATGTTCGGTCTTTGAAAGCATGGATATAAACTTAGCTATATACACTATCATTTCAGAGGTTCGTGTATTTAAAGCTTTTGTGGATTTAAACCATATGCTTTGTGTCTTTTTAAAATATTCTAAATTGAATTTACACAGATTTGTTTGTCTCAAAATCCAGGACAACTGAAAAACAGTGGACTTCATAGAAAGGTGACTACAAAATGGACGGCAAGATGACGATTAACATTCGACATATATCTCAAATAGTTCTTTTTTTTTTTTTTTACCCCCTCCACCACCCCTGCATTCTGGCAGCTTCTTGCTCCGTTTCTGGAACCTGCTGAAAGTAATGTAGCCTTTCGTACACCTACTCGGTATATCTGTGTTCTATCGTCTTCATGAGGCTGCTTCTTTGATACAATAATGAATTGACATCCTCAAGTGTACCATGTGTCCATCCCTAGGGTGTTAAACGTTTGTCCGTGAAGCAGTCGTGAAAGGTATCTGCTCTACACAATCATGCATTTGAATTATATTCTGTCTGGCTCACTCACTGCTCAGTACCGTTTTTCATCCAAGAGACGATATTGAGATGATAGGTGGATGGATGGATGGATTACGATATTGATCTTATTGTGAGAAAACATGTTTATCACAGAGAGAGAGAGAGAGAGAGAGAGAGAGAGAGAGAGAGAGACAGAGACAGAGACAGAGACAGACAGACAGACAGACAGACAGACAGACAGAGCGAGGAAAGGGGAGAGAGAGAGAGACAGAGAGAGAGACCGACAGACCGACACAGTCACAGAATCAAAGACGGGGACAGAGACAGAGAGAGAGAGAGAGAGAGAGAGAGAGAGAGAGAGAGAGAGAGAGACAGACAGACAGACAGACAGAGATAGAGACAGAGAGACAGACAGACAGAGAGACAAATGGAGACAGAGAGAGAGACAGAGAGAGAGAGAGAGAGATAGAGAGACTGGCATGGAGAGAGACAGCAAGGCAGACTGGCAGAGAGAGAGGGAGAGAGAGAGAGAGAGAGAGAGAGGAGAGAGAGAGAGAGAGAGAGAGAGAGAGAGAGAGAGAGAGAGATACAGAGAGACAGAGAGACAGAGAGAGAGACAGACTCAGAGACAAATACAGAGACAGAGAGACGGACAGACAGACAGACAGACAGAACGAACTGATGGATGTGGTGGTACATGGTAGGGCCGGTGGCTAGTAAAGGACGCAGAGGAGAAAGGCAGAAGTTGTGGAGAATGGGGGAGGAAGATAAAGATGGGTGGGTGGATAGGGTGGATAGGTGGATGGATAGGGTGGGGAGTGGGGTTAGGGGTCTTCTTCTTCCCCCTCCACCACCCCCCTCCCCCACCCCCGCCTAGCACCACAGAGCTTTTTCAATCACATCTGACCGAGTCAGCGCTGGACGGCGCAGTGCTCTGACATTCAGCCAGGGAGAGACAAACCCTCCTAGAATGGCGGAAATGGCACAGGGAGAGAGGCGGGCAGGCAGGGTGTACAATGGATTGACTGTACCACCTAACCACCAGATTCTCTCTCTCTCTCTCTCTCTCTCTCTCTCTCTCTCTCTCTCTCTCTCTCTCTCTCTCTCTCTCTCTTCTCTCTCTCTCCTCTCTCTCTCTTTTCTCTCTCTCTCTCTCTCTCTCTCTCTCTCTTCTCTCCCCCCCCCCTCCTCTCTCTCTCTCTCTCTCTCTCTCTCTCTCTCTCTCTCTCTCTCTCTCTCTCTGCCCCTTCATTCTCCCATCATGACTTTTCACACCGCGTACTGTTTCCTCTGACAGCCCAATCTTTCTCTCTCTGTCTCTGTCTGTC
>CM031620.1:22022482-22024982 GCA_018398815.1 Conus ventricosus | reverse complement strand
ATCATCATCTTTCCTTCCTTCCTTCCTTCTTTCCTTCTTACTGTTTTTCTCTTTTTTTTTTTCTCCTTCGTTCTTTGTTCCTTTTTAAAAAAAAATCTTAATCACTGCGCGCTGCGGTTGAGCAGATGTGCAGTACCGTACGTGGTAGAACAGCGCGCGCAGTGACGCCACTTTCACTAACATGAGACTGACTTTGATGTATTCACGGCGCAATAGTTATGAAATACAGGTTTTATTTTTTTGTACATCGATAAGCAGATAACTAGACTACAGATTTTCACTGAGAAGAAAGAAAAAAAAAAAAAAAAAGAAGCGAGAACACTATTTGTCCTCTTGAGAAACTTTGAATACTTTAAATCGATTGCCTACACGGCACTTTTGTCTGCAAAGAGAGAAAGAAGAAAACAGGAAGAAGAAGATAGGAGAGACAAAAGTTTAAAACTGTGTGTGTGTGTGTGTGTGTGTGTGTGTGTGTGTGTGTGTGTGTGTGTGTGTGTGTGTGTGTGGAGCGAGAGTGAGAGAGAGTAAGTGCTGAAAGAGACAACAGAGGGCTGGCTGGAGGGGGCGGAGAGTGGGGGTGGGGTGGGGTGGGGAGTCGAAGATGTGGGGGCACAGACGAGAGAAAGAGGCTTTCAGTGGAAGAAGGGGGTGCGGGGTGGGGTGGATGGGGATTGCGGGGGGTCCATTTTCTTTGCATCGAAAACTACGTTCTCGTCAGCATTTTGTGAATATATAAAAAACAAAAAAAATTCGACTCCATCCGTCACCCTCTCCCCCCTTTCTTCCCCACGCCCCCTCCTCCTCCCCACGTTTTTCTCTTTGAGCGTTACAAAAAGAAGATGATGACAAACATGACGATGACGACAGCAAGGACGACGAAGACGACATCAACGATGATGACGATGACGAAAGAAGAAGAAGAAGAAGAAGAAGAAGAAGAAGAGAAGAAGAAAAGAACAACAACAACAACAACAACAACAACAACAACAACAACAACAAGACGATGATGAAAAAGAAGAAGAAGAAGAAGAAGAAGAAGAAGAACAAACAACAACAACAACAACAACAAAACAGCTACAACAAACTACAACAACAACAACAACAAAAACAACAACAAAACAACAACAAGATAATGATGAAAAAGAAGAGAAGAAGGAAGAAAGAAGAGAGAAGAAGAAGAAGAAAAGAAGAAGAGAGAGCGTTCATTGTTGAAGCAAAAGTTGGCAACACACATATGTTTCTAGTTCAAGACTGTCAAAAAAACAGAACATTGAGAGAGTCCATGTCTCGTTTTCTCGGAGAGGGAAAACTCAACGCACACAGCGGCTGAAACGTCTTCAACTGTGTGTGCCTTGCAGGGAGATTACTTTGATTAGAAAGTTAAAGTTCTAGCAAAATCCGACAGTCGGCTTTCTGTTGAAAAAGAGAGAGACAGAGAGAGAGACAGGGAGACAGAGAGAGACAGAGACAGACTGACAGACAGACAGACCCACAGACAGACCGACAGACAGACAGACAGACAGGCAGACAGACAAACAGGTCTGCAAAGAAGCTTTTCTGTTTTACCGTCAACAAAACTGATGCAGAATTCTACAAAATGAAAGTCACTGTCAGCTTACCATTATAATTGTCCCAAAAGTTTTTTTTACAAAACAAAACAAACAAACAACAATGAAACAGAACGACGCTGAGAACTGTTAGAGCAATAGCGGAACTAAACAGCAAAGGAGGGCAAAACACTAACTGAATCAAACTGATTCGTCTCTTCAAGCGTGTTCATAACATCCACAAGCCTGAACGAATAGAATGGAAACAAAACAAAACAAATCTAGTTGCAAAGCGAGACGACTGCAGGCGGAAATCTAAACAAATCTTAAATAATGTTAGCAAACCGCCCAGAGAACGTGGACAAACGAGTCACAAGACAAAAACACAACGCGTTTTCGACCTCTTAGGTCTTCCTAGGTGAGACATAAACGAATAAAACAACGAAAATTCACTTAGCTTTGACCGCTTCAGATCGCTTCAGAGTTCAGCGCAAGGAAGAAGGCTGTCAAGTCAGTCAAGTCAATGTCAAAATTTTATTTCCAGATGGAACATGTTGTTATTGTTGTTGCTGCTCTTGTCCTTGTTGTTGTTGTTGTTGTTGTTGTTGTTGTTGCTGCTGCTGCATTCTTCCTTGCGCTGAACTCTGAAGCGATCTGAAGCGATCAAATCTAAGTAAATTTTCGTTGTTTTATTCGTTTATGTCTCACCTGAGGAAGACCTAAGAGGTCGAAACGCGTTGTGTTTTGTTTGTGACTCGTTTGTCCACGTTCTTGGGCGGTTCGCTAACATTTATTTAAAACAAAACAAGACAAAGCAAACAGACCAACTAAACAAAACAGAAACCATTGCACCCCCTCCCCCCCCCCCCCCCACACACACCCCACCCCACCCCCCAAAAAAGGAAAAAAGAAAATAAAAGAAAGAGAAAATTAAAAAAGAAAAGAAGGAAAGA
>CM031620.1:22017482-22019982 GCA_018398815.1 Conus ventricosus | reverse complement strand
TCTATTTTCCCTTTCCCCTGTCGCTTGCCCGACGACTTTCGCCCTCTCTCTCTCTCTCTCTCTCTCTCTCTCTCTCTCTCTCTCTCTCTCTCCTCCTCTCGCTCTCTCTCCTCTTCCTCTCTCTCTTTCTCTCTGTCGCTCCTAGTTTTTTGCCTGGATTATTTTTTGGCCTCTAATTTGGCTGATAACTCCAGTGGTTACGCTGCCCACCCACCCCCCTACCCTCGCCTCCTTTACTCCACCCCCCCCCCCCCCCCCCCCCCCCCCCCCCCCCCCCCCGCCCCACACCTCCACCTCTTCAATATCGTTGGACTAGACCAGCAAATGAGGAAAATGACGATAATCTGAACAAAGTGCGGGTTGGTGGGAGAGGGAGAGAAGGGAAAAGGGAAGGGCTTGTTGTAGCTTTGGCCGTTTCTGCTGTGTGTTTCTCTGCTCACCGCCGAACGGTGATTGAGCATAATCGAGCATATTAAATGATTATTCCAACGCCATTCTGCCAATACTGCCTCCTTGCTTCTTCTACTTATCGAGCCCGTCCGCCCGCAAACCTTGGAGGGGATGGTGGAGTGTGTGTGTGTGGGTGGGGGGGGGGGGGGGGGGGGGGGGGGGTGGGGTGGAGGGTGGGGGGGGGGTGGAAGGGGTGGAGGGGTATGGCGCCGGGGGGGGGGGGGGTGGAGGGTATGGCCGGGGGGGGGGGTGCATGGGTGCGGGAGAGAGGAATGGGGGGTGCTAGTTGGGGTGGGGGGGGGGGGGGGGAGAGAAATCACTTTGCAAGGGGGCTAAAGGAGAGAGAGAGAGGAGAGAGAGAGAGAGAGAGAGAGAGAGAGAGAGAGCAGGGTTGTTATATTGTTCTGGCAAAGTTAAAAACCTTTCGTCATCTCCTTGAGTGTGTGATTTTCCTCTCACAACATCCTCACTGGAGAAAAAAAAAGGGGGGGGGGATTGATGGGGAGGGGGGGTGGGGAGGCAGAGGAGTTAGCAAGGGAAGACAATCAGCTCATTTTGACAATCATACTGGCCAGCTTTCCCATCCGCCTTCCTCATTCCCCGACCCCCCACCCCTCCCTGTCTCCGTCCGCCTTACAATCCTTCTCAATCTTCAAGGGCACGTCATCAATCTTCTCTCGACCGTGCAATCATGTCACTCTGTCTTCGGACGGTCACGCAACTTGGTGTCGACGACAATCACACAAATCATCTTTTAGACAATCACACGGCTCGTCTTAGGCCATCGCACGCACGACACGCTTTGGGTAATGTCACGACTCGTTCAGGGCAGTCGCACGACTCGTCTTGGGCAATCGCACGACTCGTCTTGGGCAATCGCATGACTCGTCTTAGGGCAACGCACGACTCGTCTTTGGGCAATACACGACTCGTCTTAGGGCAATGGCACGACTCGTCTTAGGGCAATGGCACGACTCGTCTTAGGGCAGTGGCATGACTCGTCTTAGGGCAATGGCATGACTCGTCTTAGGGCAGTGGCATGACTCGTCTTAGGGCAATGGCATGACTCGTCTTAGGGCAAGTGGCATGACTCGTCTTAGGGCAATGGCATGACTCGTCTTAGGGCAGTGGCATGACTCGTCTTAGTGCAATGGCATGACGTCTTAGGCATGGCATGACTCGTCTTAGGGCAATGGCACGACTCGTCTTAGTGCCATTCACGACTCATCTTACGGCAATGGCACGAGTCGCCTTTGGCAATTGTTCGCCTCGTCTTAGGGCAATGGCACGAGTCGCCTTGGGTAATTGTACGCTCGTCTCAGGGCAATGGCACGACTCGTCGTGGACAATAGCACGACTCGTCTTGAGCGATGGCACGACTCGTGTTGGGCAATGGCACGACTCGTCTTGGGTAATGGTACGACTCGTCTTGTGCAATAGCACGACTCGTCTTGGCCAATGGTACGACTCGTCTTGGGTAATGGTACGACTCGTCTTGGGCAATAGCACGACTCGTCTTGGGCAATGGCACGACTCGTCATGAACAATGGCATGACTCGTGTTCAGCAATGGTTCGATTCGCCTTGGACAATGGCATGACTCGTCTTGAGCAATTGCACGACTTGTCTTGGGTAATGGTGCGACTCATCTTGGGCAATGGTGCGACTCGTCTTGGGCGATGGTTTGACTCGTCTTGGTCAATCGCATGACTCGTCATGGGCAAACTTGCACAACTTGTCCTTGGACAGTTGCACAATTCGTCTTTGGGCAACTGCACGACTCGTCCTTGGGCAATTGCATGACTCGTCTTTGGGCAATTGCACCACTGTCTTGGGGCAATGCACGATTCGTCTTGGGTCAATGGCACGACTCACCTTGGTGCAGTGGAAACCAACTTGTCTGGGGGCAATTGCACGACTCGTCTTGGGCAATCGCACGACTTGTCTTAGGGCAATCACATGACCCGTCTTAGACAATCGCACGACTCGTCTTGGGCAATGGCTCGACTCGTCTTAGGCAATCGCATGACTCGTCTTAAAAAATCATACAA
>CM031620.1:22007482-22012482 GCA_018398815.1 Conus ventricosus | reverse complement strand
TCTATCTGTCTGTCTGTTTGTCTGTCTGTCTGTCTGTTTCATTGACTGTCTGTCTATCTGTGTCTGTGAAAGTGTCTGTGTTGGTGTTTGTCTCTTTCCGTACTGTCTGCCCCTTCGCAGAGAGGTGATTGTGGCTGTGTCTGTATGTCTCTGTCTGCTTTTCCATGTGTCCATTTTTTTTTGTTGTCTGTCTGTCTGTTTCTCTGACTCTCTCTTTTTGTGCCTGTTTGTCTGTGTTTGTGTTTGTCCCTGTCTGGTTTTCTGTTTGTCTGTTTGTGTGTTTGTTTCTCTGACTATCTCTCTGTCTGTATCAGTGTCTGTGTATGTCTCTATCTGGTTTTCTATTTGTTTGTTTATCTGGCTGTCTCTCTGTGTTTCTGTCTCTGTCTGTGTCTGTGCCAATCTGTTTCCATCCTGCCTGCCTCGTTCGTAAAGAGGTGATTGTGCCTGTGCCTGTGTATGCTTCAGTATGTTTTTCTATCGATCTGTTTGTTTGTCTCCCTGTCTGTTTCACTGACTGTCTGTTTGTCTGTCTGTGGAAGAGTCTGTGTCTGTGTGTGTCTCTTCCCATCCTAGATCCTGTCTGTCCCTTCGTAGAGAGGTGATTGTGGCCGCGTCTCTGCATGTCTCTGTCTGGTTTTCTATCTATCTGTTTGTCTGTCTGTCTGTTTCTCTGTCTGTCTCTGTCTGTATCGCTGTTTGTCTCTTTCTGGTTTTCCGTCTGTGTGTCTGTCCGTTTCTCAGACTGTCTCTCTGTCTCTGTCTCTGTCTATCTGTGTCTGTGTCTGAGTATTCTCTGTCTGGTTTTCTGTCTGGCTGTTTTTGTGTGTCTGTCTGTTTCTCTGACTCTGTCTGTGTGTGTGTGTGTGTGTGGTGTGTGTGTGTGTGTGTGTGTGTGTGTGTGTGTGTGTGTGTGTGTGTGTGTGTGTGTGCGCGTGCGTGCGCGTGCGTGCGTGCGTGCGTGCGTGCGTGCGTGCGTGTGTGTGTGTGTGTGTGTGTGTGTGTGTGTGTGTGTGTGTGTGTGTGTGTGTGTGTGTGTGTGTGTGTGCACGCGCGCACACCTGCCTGTCTGCCCGTTTCTGTCCCCCACCCCACACCCCTCTCTCTCTCTCTCTCTCTCTCTCTCTCTGCCTCCCTGCCTCTTAACCTCACTTCCTTCCTCCCTCCCTCTCTCTCTCTCCCTCTGTCCCTCTCCCTCCCCCTCTCTCTCCCCTCCCTCCCTCTCTCCCTCCCTTCTCCCTCCCCGACCCTCTCTCTCTCTTTCTCTCCCTTGCTCGCTCGCTTGCTCTCTCTCATTCCGCACATTGGAAATATGAATATCCTCTTAGTAAACCGTAAACAGAACAAAGAAGAACATGCAATCAGTCAACAGACAAGACATACAAACAAGTCATCAGACGCGGCTGAAAACATGAGCTCTCCGGCAAAAGTAAATACCCAACATTAGTGCCTCCGCATCCCTTGATGGAAGGCTCGGGTCTAGAAATAGCCACAGTGAGACACGAACTGCCGGTCTCTGACCTGTGGGTGGAAGCCATCCGGACTTTGAGGGCACCACAACGATGAACGTTGTGTCCGTTGTCGCCATCTCCGATGGCTGTGAGCGAAGCGCCGGGTTTTGGGTATCACGTGCCGGGAATATTCCACTGCCGAACGCTCTTCACTTCCGAATTTACAGCATTTTCCGAAATGACTGCACTTCCGAATTCACTCCACTTCCGAAATTACCGCACTTTTAACATCACTCCATTTCCGAAACCACAACACTTCCAAAATCACTCCACTTCCCAACTCACTCCGCTTCTGAACTCACTCCACTTCCGAAATTACTCCACTTCCAAAATTACTCCACTTTCGAAATTACTTCATTTAAATAAAATAAAAAAGTCACTCAACTTCCGAACTCTCTCCACATTCAAAATTACTTCATTTCCGAGATCAATCCTCTTCCGAACTCATTCCACTCATTTCACCTCTGGAACCACCCCACTTCCGAAATCACTCCATTTCCGAAATTACTCTACTCTCTCGAAATCACTTCACGTCCGAAATCACTCTACTTTCGAAATCACTTACGAAATCATTCCACTCCCGAAATCACCCCACTCTTAAATCACTCTAGTTCCCAACTCACTTCACTCCTGAAATCACGCCACTCCCGAACTCATTCCACTTCCAAAATTGCTCCATTTCCGAACTCATTCCACTTCCAAAATTGCTCCATTTCCGAACTCATTCCACTTCCAAAATTGCTCCATTTCCGAACTCATTCCACTTCCAAAATTGCTCCATTTCCGAACTCATTCCACTTCCAAAATGCTCCATTTCCGAACTCATTCCACTTCCAAAATTGCTCCATTTCCGAAACTCATTCCACTTCCAAAAATTGCTCCATTTCCGAACTCACTCCACTTCCAAAATTGCTCCATTTCCGAACTCACTCCACTTCCAAAATTGCTCCATTTCCGAACTCACTCCACTTCCAAAATTGCTCCATTTCCGAACTCACTCACACTTCCAAAATTGCTCCATTTCCGAACTCACTCCACTTCCAAAATTGCTCCATTTCCGAACTCATTCCACTTCCAAAATGACTTCACATCCGAACTTTCTCAACACCCGAAATCGATCCACTTCAGAGAAAAAAAAGAGAATAGCACTGTAAGACAATAAAACTCTATGGCAGAACAACAAACACTGAAATGACTGTATGACAGGAAAGAATGCGGTATGACAAGAAAGAATGCGGCATGGCAGGAAAGAAGCGTATGACAGGAAAGAATGCGGTATTGGCAGGAAAGAATGCGGTATGGCAGGAAAGAATGCGGTGTGACAAGAAAGAATGCGGCATGGCAGGAAAGAATGCGGTATGACAAGAAAGAATGCGGCATGAGAAAGAATGCGGTATGACAAGAAAGAATGCGGTATGACAAGAAAGAATGCGGTATGACAAGAAGAAATGCGGCATGACAAGAAAGAATGCGGCACATTGACAAGAAAGAATGCGGCATGACAAGAAAGAATGCGGCATGACAAGAAAGAATGCGGCATGACAAGAAAGAATGCGGTTATGACAAGAAAGAATGCGGTATGACAAGAAAGAATGCGGTATGACAAGAAAGAATGCGGTATGACAAGAAAGAATGCGGTATGACAAGAAAGAATGCGGTTATGACAAGAAAGAAATGCGGTATGACAAGAAAGAATGCGGTATGACAAGAAAGAATGCGGTATGACAAGAAAGAATGCGGTTATGACAAGATAAGAATGCGGCATGACAAGAAAGAATGCGGCATGACAAGAAAGAATGCGGTATGACAAGAAAGAATGCGGTATGACAAGAAAGAATGCGGTATGACAAGAAAGAATGCGGTTATGACAAGAAAGAATGCGGTATGACAAGAAAGAATGCGGTATGACAAGAAAGAATGCGGTATGACAAGAAAGAATGCGGTATGACAAGAAAGAATGCGGTATGACAAGAAAGAATGCGGTATGACAGGAAAGAATGCGGTATGGCGGGAAAGAATGCGGCATGACAAGAAAGACCGCGGCATGAAAAGTAAGAATGCGGCTAGAAAGACCCGGCATGGCTAGAAGAAGAGTATGACAAGAAAGACGACAGGACAAGAAATCCCACGTCCGGACAAGAAAAACTACGGCAGGACAAGAAACTCTACGTAAGGACAAGAAAAAACTACGGCAGGACAAGAAACTATACGTAAGGACAAGACAGACTACGGCAGGACAAGAAACGCTACGTAAGGACAAGACAGACTACGACAGGACAAAAAAAGGACAACGTCAGGACAAGAAAAAACTACGGCAGGACAAAAACAAACAAACAAACAAACAAACAAACAAACAAACAAACAGCCCACTCCAGAACAAGAAACATTGTAGCAGGACAGTAAACAGTGCGCCAAAACAAGAACATTCAAACAAAGCAAAAAAAACAAAAACAAAAAAAAAAAAAAAATCAGTAAATGCATAAATAAATAAAACTACAATAAAAAATAAATAAAATGAAAATCGGATTATTAAAAAAGGACCACACCACCACCACCACCACCACCACCACCACCACCAACAACAACAACACACACACACACACACGCACACACACACACACACACGCACACACGCACGCACGCACGCAGGCACGCACGCACGCACGCACGCACGCACGCACGCACGCACGCACGCACGCACGCACGCACGCACGCACGCACGCACGCACGCACGCACGCACGAAACACACACACACACACGCACACACACACACACACAACAACACAAACGCGCGGGCACTTTCATGGCGCTTTTCTTGCTATAGTTAGCTTAGCTGTAGCCAGCCAAGTTCGCTGTTAAACGTGCAGTGTTCACATATTACTGATCATGAAAAGACAATACCGAAAGAAAAAAAAACAAAAAAAAAACCTCTGTCATGTCGTCTTCCCTTCTGAAACCATGAACCCGTTCTGGTGGTTAGTGTGTAGTGCTACGTATATCCTATTCCTTCTCCTCTCCCCTCTCCTGCGATTTAAACCCTTCTCTGCAGTATTATCTTCGGTTTGAACTAGCGTACGGTATAATGACATGCATTTGAGAACTGATAAATAAACGGAGTGAATCAATCAATGAACGTAGAAAGAAAGAATGAAAGATGAGAAAACATCAAAAGGCAAAATACATATGAAAACAAAATAACCGATAAATAGACACACAGAGAAACACAAACATATCACACATCAGTAAAGAACAGCAAGTACATAAACGCAACAATTATCGATAACCATGACGTTATTAAAGCAATATTCACAGCACGACAGGGGAAACGGCAATAAATGAATGATCGATTGAATGAGTGAATGAATGAGTGAGTGAATGAATGAGTGAGTGAGTGAATGAATGAATGAAGATGAATGAATGATGAATGAATGAATGAATGAAGTAAATAAGTGAACAAAAAAAAAATGAATAGTGAGGGGACATACAAT
>CM031620.1:21989035-21991535 GCA_018398815.1 Conus ventricosus | reverse complement strand
ACACTCCGACTTCGGGGATTTTGGAGACTGATGATGTTATGCTAGGAGCTTGTCACAACTGAAGACAATCCCCGCATAACTATGCACAGCACAACAACATTTTGACGTAGCCTTGGTGTTCTAGTCTATGTCCAATTGTTCTGACACAGCCCTAAGCCAAGCGGGCTCATGATGGGTGTAAAAGGATGAAGTGTACGCTTTTGGAAATTCTGTTCTGGTCAGAAGGAACCCATATAGGTCTTTTTTTTTTAATGTTCCTACTCATTGCATTTCTTTTTTTCTCTTCTTTCTCTTGACTCTCCGCTCTTCTCTCTCTCTCGTCTCTGTCTCCGTCTCTCTCTCTCTCTCTCTCTCTCTCTCTCTCTCTCTCTCTCCTCTCTCTTCCTCTCTCTCTCTCTCCCACGTTTCTTTCGCTTGGAAACTTTCAAACTCTCTGTCTCTCTTCTCTGTCTCTGTCTCCGTTCTCTCTCTCTCTCTCTCTCCTCTCTCTCTCTCTCTCTCTCTCTCTCTCTCTCTCTCTCTCCTCTCGCCTTCCCTCTGTCTCCCTCTCTCTCTGTCTCTCTGTCTCTGTCTCTCCCCTCTCTCTCCTCTCTCTCTCTCTCTCTCTTCACTCTCTCTCTCTCTCTCTCTCTCTCTCTCTCCTTCAACGAGAACTCCCAGATTCAGCATTGGTGTACTTTGCGTATGCTACTACCGCTTTTATTTTCGACCATAAAGGTATCCCACGTTCCGTCTTCGGGAATGAAATCTAAACACCACAACGGTGTGCCTGTGTCTAATATTCATGTCCTCCATCCCACGGTTACATGATGGCCTTCTCCCCTACGAAAAGTGGAACGGAATGTAACGTCTTTTCAGGATATTTCATGCATGCCTTCACGCACGGGTCCTCGGTTTCAACTCTCATCTAATGAGTCAGGAGATTGCAATTTCGAAGAGATGTTCATTCAGACGAGAAATCTTTTCTAAGCTGGCTGTCCAGTGTGGGATTGAACCCCGGAAGCCATGCCCATGCGGCCTACCAAGCACACCCCATCAGCCGCACGCCGCAATGAGGATTTTTGCATTAAATCACTGTATAATCCAAGTAAGCGTTTTGAGGTGCAGCATAAACATGGGCCAAAAATTGTTACTAAACTGATCATGGTTCAAATGAACGACCCAAACCAATCGTTCACTTGGTTTTTAAGGGATTTCTCTCGATGAAATCATTCACAATCTAGAATGACGTGAGCTAGAGGTAATGACGTGAGCTAGACTTACCCCTTAGCCGACCTCACATGTCAGGCCTTTGCACTCACCATGACCCTATCTTTGCGCCCAGGTGGCTTCCCCAAAATAGTTCCATTCCTTTCATTGTGATCTGTCTGTTTGGAACCACCTGGCACGCACCTTAATGGGCGTATGAAAGAAAAGAAAGTGAATCAATTTTCAGACGCAACAAAAATGCTCAAAACAATCTAATCGTGCCCGCATAGAAATACTCGCCTCTTTTAAGCAAGGCCTCGGCGCATTGATTTTTGGTGTGTAGTCATTATCCTATGACAGTAGCAAAAACCAGAAATACTGGGCCACCAAAAGAAACAACGAACCAAGTACAATACATACAACCACGTGTTTCGACCTATTGATCTTTTTCAGACAGGACAAGACACAATTAAAACAACGGAGACGAAGGACAAACAGACAATCAATTTTCATTGCTTTAAATATCATTTGTCCTACCCGAAGAAGGCCCAATAGCTCGAAACGGGTTGTGTTTTGTTTTGTGATTTGTTTCTTCTTTCTTTAGCGCGGCCCTAGGGCCTGTAATTCTGTTTTGGTTCTTGCTTTGATTTCAGTGTCTGGAGTTGTACTGTCTTCACCTGTCAGCGGAACAGCGGTGAGGCTGCGGGATGCACACGGCAGTTGCTTGGTGGTGGCGGGTATTTTTTTACCCGTGGGTTCTGCGGTCATGAAATATGGGCTGGTACGCCCATAGGAACGCTCTCGTGGAGGTTCTGTCGTGTCACATCCAGTGGCCATTACACAATGGCATCTGCCAGGGAACAGTGATGTCCCTTGACGTCTTAATAGAATGCCCTGTGCAATGCCTGCACCCTATGTGAACACAGCGCAGGCTTCCAAGGGCGGTGCAGGATTGCTCCCAGCTGGTTTGTTCGGCAGTTGAGGACAGTACTTCTCTGGGTCCCATCCGCACCTTTGGGTGTTTTTGTTTTTGTTTTTGTTTTTTGGGGGTATTATTTATGCTTTGAAATTATTACGACCGTAGGTCGAAGGGGTATCATGACAACCGTTTCTGCAGGCAGAGATGATCTCAGCCATGTACCCGATCTTCGTGATATGCAACGAGGGAGAGCGGTCCAGTGTTTCACGTAAACCATCTAAAAAAAAAAAAATTCTCGTTCAGATATAGCTGGTTACGTCCACTCTACACTGTCGTCTATACAGCGAGTCCTAGGCAGGGAAGCACTGCTGCGTACACGCCCGTAACAGGCCA
>CM031620.1:21981535-21984035 GCA_018398815.1 Conus ventricosus | reverse complement strand
TTATCTGGCAACGCATAGGGATCTGTGCCCCATGAGATGATACAGTTGGCTCTTGAGATGTACCATGTTGCCAAAGAACATCCGCGACATGCTCAAGAAGTACTTCAATGGCTTCTCAATGCGGTTCTCTCCAAGGAGTACACAACAGATTGGATCAACTTGGAAGTGGGCATCGCAATGGGCTGTGCAATTTCCCGATACTGTTCGTGCTGGCAATGGAACTCATCTTGAAAGCAGCAACAAACAACGCGAGACAAACAGACTTGGCGATGGATACAAGATGCCTCCTCTCAAGGCCTTCATGGATGACATTTACAGTGATTTCATCCAGAGAAGACGAGACACGTCATGTGCGGGGAGAGATTGGACGACATAGTTGCCTCATCCAGAATGCAGTTCAAGCCAAAGAAATCACGGAGTCTCTCACTGAGGAAAGGAAAGTGGCCGAATCTGTGGTCTTCAGTGTTGCCAACCAGGCCATTCCAACAGTCACAGAAGAACCAGTCAAGAGCCTTTGGGAAAATGGTATGATGATACGCTGAAAGACACACAAAGAGCAAAAGAAACCCAAGCAGATGGCGGAAGAAGGCTTGGAGACCATTTGACCAGTGTGGGCTCCCTGGCAAATACAAGGTCTGGGGTCTGCATTTCATGCTGATACCAAAGCTCCTATGGCCCTGATGATATACGACATCTGCACCAGCACAGTTGAGGCAATGGAAGCCAAAATCAACAAGTTCACAAGGAAATGGCTTGGTGTCCCACCCTGCTGACTGACTCGCGCTGTACTGTCGCCAAGCAAAGCTGAAACTACCACTGAATCCATCCTGGAGGAATACAAAGCGGGGAAGATCAGACTTCAAAGCATGCTGGAAAAACTCAGGAGACAAGGTGTAGAAGCAATCAAGCCCCAGCTGAAGACAGGCAGAAAATGGAAATTTTAAAGAGGCGATGGATTCTGCAAAAGAAAGTCTCAAGATCAGAGAAATAACAGGACACACACAGCCCAAACAGGACAAGGACTGGGGGTGACCAAAACTAAATGGTGGTCAAAGGCCAAAGGAAAAGCCAAAAGAACATGATGATTCAGGAGATGAGAAAAAAAGAAGACCAAAAAGACTCCAAAAAGCAGTCCAGCAGAGCCAGCAAGGGCAATGGACAACGTGGGAGAATGCACTCCAAAGAAGTCTAACTTGGAAGACATTTGGCACATGGCCCCTCTCAGGATCAGCTTCATTCTCAGATTGAAATATGACCTTCTCCCCTCAAATGCAAACCTGGTGAAGTGGGGAAAACAGACGATCCTGCATGCCACCTCTGCCATGAAAAACAAACAGTGGAGCATGTTCAAAGCTCATGTAAAGAAAGCCCTGGCTCAAGAAGGTACACATGGAGGCACAACCAAGTGCTCAAAGAGATTGTAAGTAGTCTGGGCCAGTACCAACACCACAAAAGGGAAAATCGGGGACCCCAAAAGCACCCGCAACATTCTTCACGGCAGGAGGCAGCAAATCATGGCCAAGAACAACAGTGCCACTCGAAACATGCAGGCAGAGTCTGCGGGACGGGGCAGATGACTGGGAGTGCACTGCAGACCTCCCAGAATGGAAGAGTCACCCCGAAATCAAACAGCAAGAGTGGCATGAGACCAGACATAGTAGTCCACTCTAAGTCAACCCAAACAGCTGATCATGATCGAGCTCACGGTGCCATATGAAAACAGAATGGAGGCAGCCTCAAAACTACAAGACTGAAAAGTATGCTGATCCCGGCAAACACCTGAGGAGAGAAGGGTATCAGGTCAAAGTCCCCACTGCAGAAATTGGAGCTAGGGGATTTGTAGGAACGTCTGCATACAGCCTCATAAACAGCTCTCAGTTGCAGGGAAGGAAAAAACCAGAGCCCTGAAAGCAATGCAGAAGCGGCAGAGAGTGTTCAAGCTGGATCTGGTCAAGGAGGAACAAAAGTGAACTTCATAAGGCTTAATTTCCCCACAAATTATCAGGTGTCCCCGTGGCTCAGTGGTTTTAAAACGCGAGTCATTAAGTGGAAAATGAGCATCTCCAGAGGGTCATGGTTCGAATCCCAGCCATGGCTCGTCCCAAGATGGGGAAAAAAAAAAAAGGGCAGCAAAAGGGGCATCCGGAGTCATAAACCGGTGTGGCCCAACCCCCTAGAGTGTCAGGAGGGTAAGGGCCGAAACACTTGCTTGAAGGGGGCTTCTCTTCTGAGGAACTCTCTGCTGCTACGCTCCACGAGTTTCTTTCTACACACTGCAACTAAGATATCTGGCCGTGAAATCGTTGCAAAAACAACACTCGTATCATTATAATACACTCTGTGTGTGTGTGTGTGTGTGTGTGTGTGCGCGCGCGCGCGTTTTTGTATGTGTGTGTGTGTGTGTGTGTGTGTGTGTGGTATGTGTGTTTTGTGTGCGCGCGCACTTGTATGTGTGTGTGTGTTGTGTGTTGTGTTGTGTGTGTGTATGCGTGAGAGAGGG
>CM031620.1:21971535-21976535 GCA_018398815.1 Conus ventricosus | reverse complement strand
AATATTGTTAAAGATCTTTCCTCCGTAAAATCTTAGCTCAGAGAAAAATGTTTTAATCTCCATCAGAAGTTCAAAGATCACATCAGGTAACCCCAATATCTTTTAATAAAAGTTAGAACGCTGACCAAATTTCGTGGATGTCTCATGACTTCTCAACGACAGTAACGGACAAAAGTAAGAATTCACCTTTGACATGGTGTTGACGATAAGATAATGTGATATACGAATAATGACGTCTGGCGGATTGGAAAACAATTTCACCGTCAGTTTCAGGTACTGAATTCCATTCGAGCGGGGGTGGAGGTAGGATGGGGGGTGGGGGTGGGGCATCAATACGCTCGATACTCCCCCAGCTCAATACCCCTCCTCCTCATCTCCCCCTCCCTCCCCCTCCCTCCCAATATTCTCCCTGCTCAATACTCCCCTACTTCTCGCTATTCTATGGATACTCCCCCTGCTCTATGGTACCCGTGTTCAACATTCCCCCTACACCATATTCTCCCTGCTCTATACCACCCCGCCCACAACGGCAAGAAACTTTTGTTCTGGGGGAGGAGAGGTATGAACAGAAATCTTTCCCATACTTCGTCTTCTTCGTGCGCAGGCTGATACTCCTGCGAACACTCCCTGTATAGACAGGCAGGTATTAATCCTATCTGCCCAACAAAGGGAGTGGAGTTTTGTGTGGTATGCAACGTGTCATCCATACCAACGGCCAAACTGGCCTTCTCTTCCGAACGTTGGTGATGGGATTTGACGTGTGTGCAAGATGTTATGCGTGCGTTCACACTCGGAACTCGGTTAATAGTCTTATTCGAAGGACTGTATGGGAAATGGAGTCAGAACAATGTTAACTCCGAGGGAAAAAAATCCCCTGTACCGAAACGGCCCGGCGGAGATTCGAACCCGCAACCCTTGGATTACGAGTCCGGCGCTCTACCAGCTGAGCTATTCTGCTCCCCCCCCCCCCCCCTCCCCTTTCCATACGACGGCTGCAGACCGCGCGCTTGTGCAGACACACAGACACACATGCCATAGCAGGCAAGCAGTGGGACTATCGGGTAGGTGTTGTATTGAACAGTGAGAAAAGTATGGAGCCGGGATCTATCATAGGGGGTCACGTCGATCTGACCCTTTGGTGGATTTGTCCTGACCACTCCTTGCAAGAACAATATCATACACAAAGTGAAACTGACCATCAACTTTTTCACACCAGTCCAAACTTAAAGAAATTCTTTTCGCACGTCCCGGAAAAACCTTATGGAGGAAACTTGGATGTACTGACTGTATAATGGTAACGCGTACTGTACTCATTCTTACCTCACGTTCATGCTGGCACGCACGTCAGTCGCGCGGACAGACACAAATCGTGCGGACGCGGCACTCCCTTCTTCATTTTCACTCACAGAGTGGAAGGCGTTCATACCGCCACAGACACGCACGCACGACCACTCCCGCCAAAAAAAGTCGTGCGTGCTCGCCACAATTCAAACGCGCGTGCGGACAGAAAAGAGTCATGCGGATGAGGTATACCCTTCCTTTTCATCACTGGCAGCGCTCTGGGCGTTCTTACTGACACGGTTTTGTGCGTGCGTGCATCAAGGAACTGCACGCATATTTTTCATTTCGTTGGTATACCTCAAAACCAGTTGTTCATTAGGTGAAATCGGTTAATAAAAATCGGTCTGTTTTTTTTCTCCTGGTCTGCAGCACGCGGCTCAGCAAATGATTGTACATCTCAGGTGTCATTCTCAGATACTCCACACATTATTTTCATCTGCCAGCAGTTCACGCAGTAAATGATGATACTCTCATATTTTCATCTGCCAGCAGTTCACGCAGTAAATGATGATACTCTCATATTTTCATCTGCCAGCAGTTCACGCAGTAAATGATGATACTCTCATATTTTCATCTGCCAGCAGTTCACGCAGTAAATGATGATACTCTCATATTTTCATCTGCCAGCAGTTCACGCAGTAAATGATGATACTCTCATTATTTCATCTGCCAGCAGTTCACGCAGTAAATGATGATACTCTCATATTTCATCTGCCAGCAGTTCACGCAGTAAATGATGATACTCTCCATGCACCTTTGGTGATCTGTTTATTGGAGGCACAGAAGAAAGAAAAAAATGTTAGCTTCTAAACCAACCTCACGGACGGAGAACGTGCGGATCGGTATGAACGCCTTTACTCACGCGCGCGCGATTTTTCACGTGTGCACGACAGTCGTGAGTGGCGGTTTGAACGTAGCCTAGTAAAGGATCCAGGTGACGCCACAATATATATTGTACGATAAACCTCTCAGCAATTAACTTATTTTTTATCGGAGTGTTTCGATGTGTGAGCCCTGTCATCATTTGGTGCAAACGTTTTACTACGGATTTCGCACACACACACGCACACACGACGCACGCACGCACGCACGCACGCACGCACGCACACACACACACACACACACACACACACACACACACACACACACACACACACACTAAACTTATTCCGAGATGACCCCCTAATCTTCTCTTTAGTAACTTTTACAGAAAATCGATTTTCTTTTTTCTTTTTCTTTTCTTTTTTTTTCTTTTTTAATGTGAGTCAGACGTGGTTGGTGACGCATATCATTTTAGATCATTCTTTTAGTCTGAGGAATTGACTAGGTTTGGATATTCAGTCTAGCATTTTCCAATACAGTTCCATTTCTGAGGACTTGACAAGGTTTGGATTTTTGACATTTGCAATTCAAATTGCTCTTCCTTTTTTTGAGGGATTGACTAGGCTGGGATTTTCAATCCAGCAATTTAAAACTAAAGTTCTATCTTCAGTTACCTGCCTTCCGGTGTGGCCTTCTGGGTTGCCTAGGCTATAACAAACAGTGGGACTTCTACTGTGTGAACTGTCGGGTTTGTTGGCACGAAGCTAGCGCATCGGCAGTTGGTGAAGTCTTCAGTTACTATTGGCCTGGTTCATTGTCAGTCAGTGTTTGTCTCTTTCTCTTTCATAAAGACGCATAGGTCATGCCTTTGATATTCATTTTCAGATGGTTGTTCAACACAGTCACGATGCCAACGATCTCGCGATTGTGCCCATGATATATGAATCCCATATTTTGATATTCATAAATATGCACACGCACACACGCACGCACACACACACACACACCCCACACACACACACACACCACACACACACACACACACACACACACACACACGCGCGCGCGCGCGCACGCACGCACGACATACACACCGCACACACCACACACACACACACACACACAACACACACACCACACACACGCACACACACCACACACAACACACACACACACACACACACGCACACACACACACACACACACGCACACACACACACACACACACGCCAAACACACACACAATTTCATACAGGCAACATACATACATACAAAACCACACACACCACGCACACACACACACACACACACACTACACACACACACACACACACACACACACACACACACAACGCCACACACCACACACACACGCACACACACACCACACCCACACACACACACACACACACACACACACACACACACACACCACGCACACACCACACACACACACACGCACAAACACACACAATACATACATGCATACATACATACATACAAAAACACCACACCAATTACTTTAATGCGTCAACTTGTCAAATCAACAACGATAAACAGTAGTCAGATTGAAAGGCGCATCGATATAAAAGCTATCTTTCACATTCTCTCTCATCTTCCCTTTCTCCTCTCACTCTCTCTCTTCTCTCTCTTATTCTCTCTCGATTCTCTCTCTCTCTCTTTTCTCTCTCTCTCTCTCTCTCTCTCTCTCTCTCTCTCTCTCTCTCTCTCTCTGCCCCCACGCCCTTCTTTCTCTCTCTGATTAGCTCCAATCCTTTGTCTGTCAGTTCTTTAGTCAGCTTTGTACAACTAATACTATTTAAAGTAGAGTTTGGAAGTCAACATCTGTCGGTTTCAAGGCTGGTTCATGAGGTGATTCGCCTTGACCAAACACGCTAGACCCAATCATGACAGACATTGCTCAAGTATTTTGCGAGGTTGTTTACATTTGGTTATGGGCAGCCCTAACATTGAAAGTCCTGAAACCACTTTTTTTATGAACCATGCCTAGTGAATCTATTACTAGAACAACCCCTTTCGTGCTAAATCCAGCATCACTAAGGGGCATAGCAAAAAGGCAGGTACATTTGAAAGTTGCCATGAATGTGTCAAATGGGTTTGAAACCTCGATGACGAATGGCACCGAGTTTCGATGGTCGATGAAGCATAGATCAGGTTTCAGCCTTGGTGGATCTTCAACACCTTTTATAGAGACAGGCCTGTTTTGAAAAAAACATCCACAAAATCCGTCACAATGCATTTTGTTGTTCCTTTCTGATGAGTTCAATACTTATACATACATACATACATACATACATACATACATACATTACAAACATACACATACATACATTTCATACATAAATACATACATGCATGCATTGCATACATGCATGCATACATACATAACATACATACATATACATACATACATGCATACATACATACATACATACTGCATACATACATGCATACATACATGCATACATACATACATACATACATGCATGCATGCTTACATACATACATACATACATACATACATACATACATACATACATACACATTTCATACATCACATACATAATACATCATCTTGCCAAGAACATAGCCACACATACCAACATACCAACGTCGTTCGTAGTACATACATACATACATACATGCATCAACAATACACAGACAACAATATACAGCAAAATAACAGACAATACACCACCGCAGGCTACACTGCACTTGTTTCCCTGCTTCCCTCCCCACGTGACATTTACGATGAGGAATGTACCATATAAATACATCACATACATGGGGATCCAAATCATACAAAAACTGTAAGA
>CM031620.1:21961004-21970535 GCA_018398815.1 Conus ventricosus | reverse complement strand
CCCCCTTTGAGCGTTTGCGTCGACAGCATGCCCATGGATCTGGGGAGGGGAACGCTACGATGCAACATCACCGAAAGGGACCCATGGGGTGGTGAAAGCACATGATCTGGGGGCTATCGGCATAATCGCCGTATTGGCCAGTCATCTTCCAGAATGTGGGTCCAGGACGTGGTAACGGGTCACTGCTGTTCATTACATCGACCAGTTCTGAGGCCCCACATCCTGCCGCATTTCCAGCGGCATCCACAGAACCTGTTTCAGCAGGACAAACGCAAGGCCGCACACTGCCCGTGCTACGCAGAACTTCCTGAGGCAGAACAACATCAATCTGCTGCCTCAACCCAGCCCGTTCTCCCGACCTTAACCCAATAGAGCATTTCTGGATGCCCTTCAGAGGCAGTTGAACCAGCTCAACCCCAGACCCCAGACAGCAGCTCAGCTTGCTGTTGCTGTGGGCCAGGTGTGGTGGCAAGTCCCCCAGAGGCAGACCAACACTCTGGTGCGCTCGATGTACCGCAGGTGCACAGCTGTGATCAATGCTCGAGGTGGTCACACCAGATACTGACATTCTGCTGTTAACACAGGGTCAAGGTCAAGTTCATGTGACCTTATTTTCTACCAGAATGAAACTTTGAAAGGACACTTTTGCGGTGTTCGATTGCTTTTTCTCACTTTCTATTACCAGTTCAAAGGAATCGGTAGCCAAATTACATCAAAATTTCTATACAGTTTGTTTTCGCGTTTTTTATGCCTCTGAGTATATATACCTTACCTGCTGGCACTCAGGGAGGAGGTAATTTGCTGATGAAAGCTAACAAAGCCAAAAATTTCAATTATAACCACAACAGCTTGTTGTTCCTGTCGTTTATATATATATATATATATATATATATATATATATATATATATATATATATATATATGTGTGTGTGTGTGTGTGTGTGTGTGTGTGTTATGTGTGTGTGTCTATGTGTGTGTGTCTATGTGTGTACATATATGTGCATGTAACGTGTCAATCTTAAAACTCCAGACAAAACCAGTCTCTCGCAGCTGACAGGTGTGTTCTCTTGGTGTCGCCAGACGATTTAAAAGCTGGAAGAAGGACAGAACTGGACCACAAAATCGCTTGCTCGTCTCCTTTGGGTTTTTTTTTTGTCCAATATTAAAATTAAAAGTAAAATCACTGTTGTGCTACCTGATGTTTTTAGTGATTGTGTGCTGGGATTTAACAGGGAATGAAAATATCCGCTGATACGTAGTTACGCTTTCCTGTCCCACAAGGAGGTCCAGAAAGGACACCAAAATATTGGATCAAAAACCAACCAACCCACAACCCAATGGAGACGACCAAGCGCTTTTTTCCACTTCATATAACGGAGAGAGAGAGAGAGAGAGGGAGAGAGAGAGAGAGAGAGAGACGATTTGTTTTATTTCGTTTTTTTTTCCCCTTGAATCCGTAACTGTAACGTTGAGCTTTGCATCAACTGTGTCCAATTTTGACTCTTATGAATGGACTAAGCGCCTGTGCTATCATAAAGAAATTACCAGTAATCTAAAACAACCTGTGAGGCGAGTTGCTATATTTTTACTTTCATTGTGGTTTTATTCAAAGACCACACTGAGCTTCATAACGCTTTCACGGATTATAACACCGGTGCACCGCTCTCACCTGTTCCTAATTCTGGCGTGTGATCTTTTTTGGCCGGCGGGGGGGGGGGGGGGGGGGGGGGAGAGGAAGGGGGGGGGGAGAAACAAAGCGAAAGCCAACACCGAGAAAGAAGCGGGAAAAGAGTAAGAGCGAACTGTGGATTTGGACCACCGAGTCAGTTAGGAGAGAAGTGAGGGATGGTGGGTGGGGGTGGGGAGGGGGATAGGAGAAGAGAAGTGATGGAGTGAGTAGGTGGGGTGGGGGGGGGGGGTGGAAGGAACGGTTGGCGACGGCAAAGGGAGACAAGCAGTCCAGGGAGCCGGCCGCCGTGGTCTAATCGTGTTATCAAATACCTGGGCGATCGATGATGCTGCCTTAGCATGGCGTAGGACTATACAGCTCACGTGCCAGATTTGGGCCGTTGCCTGCCGTTGGTGGAAGTCGTCAAGGGTTTGATGCATGCTGCCTTGATGGTCGGGGGATGTTAGGGAAAGGTGCATGCATTGTTTTTTTCTTTGTTTTTTTTGGATGGGTATTGTTGTTACACGGAGGTTTGGGTTCCTTGTTGTGGTGATAACCTCCCGCCGTTCGTGCATTACACCTTTTTTGAGAGAGAGAGAGAGAGAGAGAGAGAGAGAGAGAGAGAGGGGAGAGAGAGAGAGAGAGGGAGAGAGAGAGAGAGAGAGAGGGGGGATGGGGGGAGGGAGGGAGGAAGAGAGACAGACAGACAGACAGACAGAAACAGACAAATAGACAGAGACAGACAGACAGACACATAGAGAGAGAGAGGAAGAGAGAGACAGAGAGGGAGAGACAGAGAGAGACAGATACAGAGACGGAGAGAAACACCAGCATGATTTCATTTCCTTAGGCCATGGACCTTATAAACTTGACATGAACAAGCACGGTGGAAATCAATGATTTAATGAACCTCAGAAATCACCAGTAACAACTCTCTCTGTCTGTCTGTCTGTTTGTCCGTCTGTCTGTCTGTCTGTCTCTCTCTCTCTCTCTTTCTGTCTGTCTGTCTGTCTGTCTCTTTGTCTGTCTGTCTGTCTGTCTGTCTCTGTCTCTGTCTCTCTCCCCCCCCCCCCCCACACGCACGCACACACACACACACACACACACACACACCACACACACACACACACACACACACACACACACACACGTACGTACATGCACGCGCATACACGCATTCGCATGCATGCGCGCGCGCACACACACACACACACACACACACACACACACACACCACACACACACACACACACACACAAGAGAGAGAGAGAGAGAGAGAGAGGAGAGAGAGAGAGAGATGAGAGGAGAGAGAGAGAGAGAGAGGGAGTCCAATAGATAGGTATAAAAACATATACATAACCCTAGAGATACATCCATTAAAAAGAAAAGAAAACAGATCACTATCCAAAATCAGTTTGTTAAGAGAGAGAGAGAGAGAGAGAGAGAGAGAGAGGAGAGAGAGAGAGAGAGAGAGAGAGAGAGAGAGAGAGAGCATGTCGTAATTAAACAGGCAAATATGGATTAATAAGATAACGCTAAATCAATGAAAAATTTGCATTTAAGAAGTACACAAGACATAGGTCGCAGTGGTCCGGGTTCAGGGATGTGGCCAGGATTGCTGGTCTTACGCCGCAGTGTGTATGTAGGACTGAGCGGCGCAATGCTGCAGGAAAGAGTGATATTCTACCGAGGCACAAGAAGATTTCTCTCACATCTTATGTCACAGCGTCGTATATCTTTTTGATAACACCTTGATCATTCCAGAAGAATCGATGCACATCCCGGTCCTCATGAGTCACTGGATTTGAAGAAATGCTTTTGTTACATCAGAGTTGCTGAGATTCAGTCTCTTGTTAGTCCAGCACTGTGGAATCATTGTTCGGGCAAAGATAATCCTGCAGATTTACTTACCCGTGGAATCTCAGCAGAGGAGCTGTTGTTGAAGTCAAAGTTCTGGCTTCAGGGTCCTGACTTTCTGTCAAACAAAGCTGCTTGTGGTAAGGAAGTCTTGAACGGTGGGAAGTCTGAGGAAGTTCAGCAAAATGTTTCTGATGTTGTTTGTTCTGAAGCAAAAAGGTCTTGTGTTACTCAGCACATGCTGATCACTGTGGCTCAGGAGGAAGGACAGCCTGCTGTGTCTAGGGCACCACAGCCAGATCTTGAGGTGAAAGTAGAGTAGAAAGAAACTCGTGGAGGAGCGTGGCAGCAGAGAGTCCTCAGAAGAGAAGCCCCCTTCAAGCAAGTGTTTCGGCCCTTATCTCCTGACACTCTAGGGGGGTTGGGCCACACCCGGTTCATGACTCCGGATGTCCCTCTGCTGCCCCTTTTTTTTCCCCCATCTTGGGACGAGCCATGGCTGGGATTCGAACCCATGACCTCTGGACATGCTCATTTTCTACTTAATGACTCGCGCTTTAACCACTGAGCCACAGGGACACCTGATATTTGTAGGGAAAATTAAGCCTTATGAAGTTCACTTTTGTTCCGCCTTGACCAGATCCAGCTTGAACACCTCTCTGCCGCTTCTGCCATTGCTTTCAGGGCTCTGGTTTTTCCTTCCCTGCAACTGAGAGCTGTTTCATGAGGCTGTATGCAGACGTTCCTACAAATCCCCTAGCTCCAATTTCTGCAGTGAGGACTTTGACCTGATAGCCTTCTCTCCCTCAGGCTGTTTGCCAGATCAGCATACTTTTCAGTCTTGTAGATTTGAGCTGCCTCCATTCTGTTCTCATATGGCACCGTGAGCTCGATCATGATCAGCTGCTTGGTTGACTTAGAGTGGACCTACTATGTCTGGTCTCATGCCACTCTTGCTGATGATCTCTGGGTGACTCTTCCATTTGGGAGGTCTGCAGTGCACTCCCAGTCATCTGCCCCATCCAGCAGACTCTGCCTGCATGTTTCGAGTGGCACTGTTGTTCTTGGCCATGATTTGCTTGCCTCCTGCCGTGAAGAATGTTTGCGGGTGCTTTTGGAGGTCCTGATGATTCCTTTTGTGGTGTTGGTACTAGCCCAGACTACTTGTACAATCTCTTTGAGCACTTGGTTGTGCCTCCATGTGTACCTTCCTTGAGCCATGGCTACTTTACATGAGCTTAGAACATGCTCCACTGTTTGCTTTCATGGCAGAGGGGGCATGCAGGATCGTCTGTTTTCCCCCACTTCACCAGGTTTGCATTTGAGGGCAGAAGGTCATATGCAGATCTGAGAATGAAGCTGATCCTGAGAGGGGCCATGTGCCAAATGTCATTCCAAGTTAGACTTCTTTGGAGTGCATTCTCCCCGTTTGTCCATTGCCCTTGCTGGCTCTGCTGGACTGCTTTTTGGAGTCCTTTTTTGGTCTTCTTCTTTTCTCATCTCCTGAATCATCATGTCTCTTTTGGCTTTTCCTTTGGCCTTTGACCACCATTCAGTTTTGGTCACCCCCAAGTCCTTGTCTGTTGGTCTGTGTGTGTTCTGTTATTTCTCTGATCTTGAGACTTTCTTTGCAGAATCCATCGCCTCTTAGAACTTTCCATTTTCTGCCTGTCTTCAGCTGGGGCTTGATTGCTTCTACCACCTTGTCTCCTGAGTCCTCCAGCATGCTTTGAAGTCTGATCTTCCCTGCTTTGTATTCCTCCATGGATGGATTTCAGTGGTAGTTTGAGCTTTGCTTGGCGACAGTACAGCGCGATGTCAGTCAGACAGGTGGGACACCAAGCCATTTCCTTGTGAACTTGTTGATTTTGGCTTCCATTGCCTCACTGTGCTGGTGCAGATGTCGTATATCATCGAGGCCATAGGAGCTTTGGTATCAGCATGAACTGCAGACACCAGACCTTGTATTTGCCAGGGAGCCCACACTGGTCAATGGTCTCCAAGCCTTCTTCCGCCATCTGCTTGGTTTCTTTGCTCTTTGTGTGTCTTTCAGCGTATCATCATACCATCTTCCAAGGCTCTTGACTGGTTCTTCTGTGACTGTTGGAATGGCCTGGTTGGCAACACTGAAGACCACAGATTCGCCACTTTTCCTTTCCTCAGTGAGAGACCCGTGATTTCTTTGGCTTGAACTTCATTCTGGATGAGGCAACTATGTCGTCCAGCCTCTCCAGCACATGACGTGTCTCGTCTTCTCTGGATGAAAATCACTGTTAGTGTCATCCATGAAGGCCTTGAGAGGAGGCATCTTGTATCCATCGCCAAGGTCTGTTTGTCTCGCGTTGTTTGTTGCTGCTTTCAAGATGAGTTCCATTGCCAGCACGAACAGTATCGGGGAAATTGCACAGCCCATTGCAATGCCCACTTCCAAGTTGATCCAATCAGTTGTGTACTCCTTGGTAGAGAACCGCATTGAGAAGCCATTGAAGTACTTCTTGAGCATGTCGCGGATGTTCTTTGGCACATGGTACATCTCAAGAGCCAACTGTATCATTCATGGGGCACAGATCCATATGCGTTTGCCAGATCAAGCCACACTACGTCCAGGTCTCTCTTTTCTGTTTTTGCTTTTTGGATTGCGTCCCAGATCATTGTGGCGTGTTCTACACAGCCAGTCACGCCTGGGATGCCACCTTCTGGACTGACACATCCAAGTACTTGTTTTCCATCAGGTACTTGGTCAGCCTTGCTGCCATGACAGAGAAGAAGATTTTCCCTTCGACGTTCAGTAGTTGATATTGGCCTGAACTGGCTGATGTCACTTGAGTTTTGCTCTTTGGGGATGTACACACCATCTGCCGTCATCCACTGGCCACTGATCTTCTGGTTTCTCCAATCCGATCGCAGCAGCCTGTGGGCCACTCCAGCACCTTGGGACATTTCTTGTAAAGCTGGTAAGGTATTCCGTTTGGCCCTGGTGATGATTTGGCTCTGGCTTTGTCGACCACCTTCTTGATTTCCGCCAACGTTGGAGGCTTGCCATTGAACTGTTCCTCAGGGTGGTTGGCACACCAGACCTTGAATGTCGAGTGGTGCTTTGCTCTGTGAGTCAGAGTTGTTTTCCTCAGATGCTGCTCAAGAACTCCTTTGTCCACACTTAGGGTCCCAGATTTTGGCTGCTCAAACAGTGTTCTGGCAAACTGGAAGGGGTCTCTGAAGAAGCGCTCTTGTGTCTTCTTCTTTTTGCTCTTCCTCTTCCTCGCAGATTCCGCTTTGCTGAGGGCGCTGTGTTTTTCTTTCAGGTCTTCCACAGTTTTCCAAGCCTTGTTTTCAGCTGGCAGTGCGGTCTTCATATGCTTCTTGAGGTTGTTCTTTTGGACTCTGATCTTGTCCTCTTTTCTTGGCGTCTGGATTTCTTTGGAAGTGTTTTCTCTTGGGTAGTTTTACTCCATAGGCGTTTCTACATGTGGCATACACAATGTCCCCATATGTGGCTAGTTTGTGTTCCAGGGTGCTTTTCCCTATCAGTGCATCGAGTCTTGGACGATTTTTGCATCCAGTTTCTCCAATCTTCAGTTTCGTTTGCTCGTGGCAGTTGAGTTTCAGGCGCCTGGCATCGAGGGCCTGTGCAAAATTTCCTCATCCGAACCAACAAGAAATCCTTGACATTGAAAGGTGGAGCAGTCTGATAAGAGCGTTGCGGGTAATGGGTTGGATACTGCGTTTCATGTCCAACATGAGAGTCTCAAAACAGCAGCGTCAACATGGTGATTTGTCCTTTACTGAACTCTGTGATGCCAAACTCAGACTGTTAAAGTATGTGCAGAAGTCTGCCTTTTCAAAGGAACTGGAAGCGCTGCAAAGTGAACAAAACAGTACCACGTGGGTCTTCTATTCTGAAATTGTCTCCGTTCATTGGAAAGGATGGTCTGCTTCGTGTTGAAGGAAGGTTTCAGTTTTTCAGGTTTACCCTATGAAGCCCAGCACCCTGTCATCTTACCCAAAGGTCATTTCAGTATACTGTTAGCTCGTCAGGTTCACAAATCCTTGAAGCATGCGGGTGTGAACAGCATGCTGGTCGAGCTTAGGAATCAGTATTGGATTCTAGGTGCTAGGCGTATCTGCAAAGGTGTGAAACGAGAGTGTATGTCATGCCAGCGTCAAGACGCCACTCCTGGTACTCAGACCTGGCTCCTTTACCGGAGTTGAGAGTGAAACAAGCACCGCCCTTTTCTGTTACAGGACTAGATCCATTGTGGACCTTTGTATTGTTGTGATTTCACTGGAAAGAAATATCTATGTTCTTCTTTTTACCTGTGCGGTGATCAGAGCAGTACTCTGGAACTGGTGGAGTCCATGTCTAGTGAGGCTACTATCTTTGCTTTGAGGAGATATAACGTCTTGTCACACGTGAAATTCAGGACGGTTTCTCGAGGCAGTGTAGCGAGTGACATAGCGGCGCCACAGGACGACTATAATTCATTTTATTTCATTGCATTTTTTTATTTTTCATGTTTTCTTTTCATTCATTTTCAAATTATAATATTTATAGACTTATTTGTTTGTTTATATTGGCCACCGTATGTTCTTGTTTACCTATCGAGGGAGTTTATGCAAAATATTGTCGGGACATCTCCGTGAGTTCTTGTATTCGTGCAAATTGCTCACGACATACGTGACAGTTTATTGCCACATACGATAGAGTAGCTCTCAGACCACTACTTAAGGTTACCTAAAAAAAATTAAAAAAATTTAAAAAAGTTACCGGAAAAAAAATTCTCAACTCAAACCACGGACCTGGGATGCTTTTGCTTTCTAGATGAATTATCCACAAGACCACCATTTTTTTTGTCTGACTATACATGCTTCTTTTTTCTCCATCATGCTCGAACGCTCAGAGAATTAGTCAGGTCTAATGCTTTCTGATGGAAGTCTGAACGGAAGCGCTACTTGCCAGGGTTATGGAAGATCTAGAAGACAAGGCTGATACTTTGGGGCCGGAATAACTCTGTTGGTAGAGCGCTGGACTCGTGATCCTGGCGCTCCTGGGGTTGCGGATTCGAATCTCCGCCGGGCCGTTTCGGTAGAGGAGGATTTTTCCCAAGGAGTTAACCGTCGTTCCTACTCCATTTCACAAAAAGTCCTTCCATTGAGACTATAAACCGAGGCGCATGCCGTGTATGAACGCATGCATAACATCTTGCACACACCTAAAGTCCCACCATCAACTCCTGGAAGAGAAGGCCACATTTGGCTGCTGGTATGGGTGACACATATACACATTGCAGACACCGAAAGGATAAAAGAATGAACGAAGAACCGAGTGACTGGTATTCGACTGAATGACACGGGACACGACAGAATGCAGCGCCTAGCAAGCAGTTCTTCAGTCGGCTCTGCCCGGGTAGGCAGACCCTTGTGTTAGCAAGAGCGTGGATTGTAAAAGCGCTTTAAAGCTTGGACCCTAACCGAGGATAGGCGCTGTCTAAGTACTCTTAATAATAATAATAATAATAATAATAATAATAATAATAATGATAATAATGTTCTCAAACCGAAATCCGAACGCAGGTCATCGAAGGCAGGTTCTGAGAAGGAATCAGACCGAACGCAGGTGTGAACTCTTGGCTTGGCTCTATGGAAGGAATCAAACCTGCTGTTCACAAACCGAAATCTGAACGCAGATCGTTGCAGTCTGGATTCAGAGAAAGGAACCAGATCCGCTGTTTCAAAACGAAATCCGTAAGTTGATGGTAGGTCGCCGAAGTTTCAGTAAAAAAGTGTCAGGAGTTGCAATTTTCAGATCGGAGTGTGAATGTAGGTCTTGGTACGTTTGATTCGGGGAAGTAGTCTGAACTGCTGTTCTTGTGCCGGACTTGGAATGTCAGTGGTTGCAGCTTGTGTTTAGAGAAGGAGCCAGCACTGCTGTTTTCTCCGAACCTTGTGCAGATGCAACAGGTAAAAATAGGACCAATGAGCACCAGTCACGAGAAAGCTTAGAATTT
>CM031620.1:21956004-21958504 GCA_018398815.1 Conus ventricosus | reverse complement strand
AAATGTATCTATGTATATCTATACGTAAGTCATTTAATTAAAAAGACGAAGCACAATCACATGGTCGTGTGCAATTAACACATACATAGATACACAAGACATGTATGTTTCAGCTTTTGTCCACCAACCTGTGTCACATTTTTGGATTTGCTTCTAGTTCGTATGTGCCATTAAAATAGCGCTTTAACCCTCCTTTTTGTAGTAATCTCTCCCTCCCCCCTCTCTCTCTCTCTCTCTCTCTCTCTCTCTGGCTGTCTGTCAGTCTCTCTCTCTCTCCCTCTCTCTCTCTCTCTCTCTTCTCTCTCTCTCTTTTCTCTTCTCTCTCTCTCTCTCTGCTGATACGCATTTCTTTCAATATTTCAACTGACTGTTGAAATTCAGAAAGCTGTATCTTTAATTGCTGTTGTTGTTGCTGCTGTTGTTGTTGTTGTTGTTGTTGTGTCAGTGGTGGCAGTGGCGGTGCTAGTGGTGTTTTTGTGTTGTCTCTCATCTTCCGTTCCCACGAGGTATTCAAGATTAAAAGTTTTCTAAGTTCCCGTAGCCCGCGGCGGCCGTAGGGGTTGTGAAACTGTCAGAGCCCCAGCTGTCTACGGATGACATGATGGGGAAGTGGGGATCCCATCCCTCTCCTTCTGCCGCCTGAAACCCTTTCCCCTGAAATAAATCAGGTACTCATTTACTGTTGGGTGGACAGAAAGGTTTTCAATCCGAAGAATACCACTCCACCCAGTGGTTCGAACCCACGACCGTTCAGTTCCCCAAGCAAACGCTCTAGCCATGTGACTACAGGCTCCCATGAGAAACGGGGATCAATTCTGATGTTTCATTCTGTCTTCGGGTGGATCTACAAGTGGGGGTAAACGCTGTTGTGTGAATACGCATGCACAGGTTTCAGATACGGACTGTTAAAGATCCCTAAAATCAATGTCAACGTTTGATGGCAAACACACACACGTACACACAGACACATACACGCGCGCGCGCGCGCACGCACGCACGCACGCACCACACACACACACACACACACACACACCACACACACACACACGCACGCACGCACGCACGCACGCACGCACGCACGCACGCACACCACACACACACACACACTCTCTCTCTCTCTTCACTCACAAAACACACACACACACACACACACACCCCACACACACACTCACTCACTCACACTCACACACACACACACACACACACACACACACACAATATATATATATATATATATAATATTATATATTATATATATATATATATTATATATATATATTTATATATATTTCCTATCTCTCTATCTCTCTCTCTCACACACACCACACACACACACACACACACCCCACATACACATACACCAAAACACACACACACACACACACACCTATCTCTCTATCTCACACACACACACACACACACACACACAACACACACACACACACACACACACACAAACAAACACACACACACAACACACACACACACACACAACACACACACACACACACACACACACACACACAGAGACGCTAGATGGATAAGGATATAGTGGTGAGGAGATAAGCACCGCCAAACATTTCCCATGATCCACTGAAATGCCGTTAACGAACACCAAAAAAGCCGCAGCGATCGTCGTCGTCATGGGCTTCGGTGCGCCATTCCTACAAACCTTTTTTGCCCTGGGGTCGTATACCATGATAATTATAATGTCCTAAAATGTAGCGCAAAAATATTGGAGTAATATCCCCTTCCCTTTTTCCTTGCCCCTCCCAACCCCAATGCCCCCCACCCCCACCCCCCGCCCTCCCCCCACACCCACCCACCCAATCAATAACAAAGCAGAATCAAGATATCTGCAGCAACGTAGGCATTCAACCCAAATCCCGAAGAAATAGGGTTTTTTGTTTTTGTTTTTTGTTTTTTGCTGTCCCAACCTCTGCGCTACCTCAGAGGCAGTGCACCCACGCCGCTCATTCCGACACCCCGTCCACAGCCATAGCCCGGCTGGCCCCGCCGCAGCCCCGACACCGGCAATCCACAGGGAGCAGTCAATGTCAAGTCGTCATGAGGCAACCCACCGGAGGAGACACTGCACTGCTGCCGAGTCACTTCGGTGGTGTTCAGTGGCGCCTGTTCTGATCTAACATACGCAGGACACCACCTACTAAGCCCCCTACTGACGATAATAATTGCTTAGTCGCGGAGCCGGCGTGAGTGAGCTCTCCCTCCGGAGGGCGCCACCACGTCCGTCCAACGACAGCCCCCATGGACTCGCCGATACCGGTGACCCCGACGGAAGCAAACCAAGGCTACAGACGCGGAGAGGACATCGAAACTGAGGTCACCATGAGAGCAGGGTATGAAGGGCCACAGAATTTGAGACATTTTTTTTTTAATGCTGATCAATGGGAATGAGGATGATTAAGATGATGCTACGAATTTCCATTTCGGTCTGAGACTACATGACAGGGCTGTACTCTACGCTTCCTTTCATAAT
>CM031620.1:21920221-21937721 GCA_018398815.1 Conus ventricosus | reverse complement strand
AAACGATGTCCTGCAGAGTCCATTACACGCCTTGGCACCCGACATCCATCACATCTCAAGGAGTTTTCTTAAGACAGCGCGAATCAGGGGAGCGAGTGTGGAAACAAGAAGAGGGGAGTTCCAGTTTTCTCTTTCTGTTATCATAAGCCCAGTCAAAACCACACAGGGCTTTTCTTCCTTTTTTTTTTTTTTAAATAATGGCTGTCACCAAGTTTTGGAAAGAATGTGCTATTCTTGAAAAGAAAGATTTAACAAAAACAGCATTTACACATAGGCAAGCTATGAATAATATTGGTAGCTAAGCTTATGGGTATCTTTCAGGTTGAGAAACTTGGGCCGGGCTGGGGGCACAAGCGATTCCTCTTGATTTGTCGTTCACAGAAAAAGAGTATAAAAACAAAAGAAGAATGGAAAACATTCAAATGAAATAAGAACAAGAGAGGCACTTTGCCCATTTGACTCACATGTCATGAATGCTCGCAACAGCGGCATGAAAGGCACAGAGTTTATGGGAAAGGAGTGAGATATGCAGATCTATACATTTGAAAAAGAAAGAAATAAAGAAAGAAACAAAAACTGACGACACACAGAAAGTGCACATGACTGTCAGCAGCAGCAGACGACTTAGCGAGTTATCTTTCTCGACGATTATTTGTCAGTCACTTAATGTTCCAAAGCTCTAATACATGCCGTTACTCCCAATCGTTCCCCATTCTTCTCTTCTCCCTTCAGCTCCACGCCTCATTGCATTTCACTTTCCCATCGCCGGTTCCCCCCCTCCACCCCCTCTCCTCCACCCCCCCCCCCCCCCCCCCCCCCGCACCCGTCACCTCCATCTCCACCCCAGCCACCTCCTTGACTCTCTGTATTGTCCTAACAGCAGCAGTCTGAACTGTTCTGATACTGACCACTGCAGCTATTGCTGCCAGTTATGCAATGACCACTCGCGTTCTTCTCCGGGTGGAAAGTTCATCCTAGAGCTAGAGATCTGTTTTAAACCAGCAGGTTGCTGACGTATTCAGAATGTGCATTTTCAGCCCTGACGTAATATTTTGACGTAACGTGCATTACGTTTACCGTGTTTGTGTGGTCTGTCTTAGTTCTGTATAATTTACATCCTCACCTCTGCGAAGTGGAAAATTGTGTTACATGTCTGATCATGACAGATATGTAAGTTTGTATTTTTCATAGTATTTGTAGGCATCCTTCAGTCTCGGAAGACTATGGAGTTGCGCTCTAGGTGTCTATTCTGGTATAGCGACGGGTGTGGCTGGCCAGTCCGACGCGGGAATGACAGTCCCTGTGGCAGAGGGCACAGATGAAGTCTGACGCTGGTATGTCTGCCTGGGCTGCAGCCTTTCTTCTCATTCTCTTTTCCCCATGCTGCTGAGCGAGTGTCTCTTCGAACTTGGAGAGTCTTTTCTGCACAGTCTGTCTCCAGGCTGACCGTTCGAGGGCTGTTGCTTCCCAGTTGTTCTGGTCGATGTTCAAGGCCTTTAGGTCCCTCTTGCACACGTCTTTGAATCGCAGCTGTGGTCTGCCTGTGGGACGTTTTCCCTGCACAAGTTCTCCATAGAGGAGGTCTTTAGGGATCCGTCCGTCATCCATGCGCACGACATGACCGAGCCAGCGCATACGTCTCTGTCAGCAGCGTGTACATGCTTGTGCATCCGGCTCTTTCCAGGACAGTGTTGTTTGGGACCTTGTCCTGTCAGGTGATCTTCAGAATGCGTCGTAGGCTACGCGGGGTCATCCCGATAGATCCCCGCACCGATAGATCCCTGCACCGAACCGATAGATCCCCGCACCGATAGATCCCTGCATCGGTAGATCCCCGCAAAGGGATAGGGTTAGGGTTCGGGTTAGGGATCTATCGGTGCGGGGATCTATCGGGGTGCACCCGGCTACGCATATGAAAAGCATTGAGCTTTCGCTCTTGTCGGGCACGCAAAGTCCAAGACTCGCTGCCATACAGGAGGGTGTTCACAACGCAGACTCTGTGGATCTGGATCTTTGTGTGCTCTGTCAGCTTGCTGTTGTTCCATGCTTTCTTTGTCAGTCTGGTCATGGTAGTGGTTGCCTTGCCGATGCGCCTGTTGAGCTCTGCATCAAGTGAAAGGGTGTCTGAGATAGTTGAGCCCAGATAAACAAAGTCATGGACGACTCCCACTTCATGGTCATGATGCTGATGACTGGGGGAGAGTCAACACCAAGCTGCTCTGTAAGTTGCTGGAACGGTGCTCGGTACTTATCCTTGGAATTTATTAGTTTGTTGTATATATATATATATATATATATATATATATATATATATATATATATATATATATATAGATTAGTGTGGTTAAAATACCCAAAACAGAAATAGTAAACAACTGCAGGCATAAATGGAAATCGTTGTTAGTGAATACACCCAAAACAAAAACCTGAAAGCCCCCAAAAAACACGTGCAGCCAACCCGCACGTGCAAACAACCGCAAACGGGAGCCCACACGCTATATAACATCGGCGGTGGGCAAACCAAAAACCACCCTGATGACAGCGCAACGCGCTCGAAACAAATTTGTAGATTCTTTTTTTAAAAAACCTATTTTAACAAATGTTGCTCCCCAAGGAGTCGAGCACTATCAAACTGAATCCAAATGTAAAAAAAAGAGGACAAAAACACCTACGACTTCAAATCATGGCGATCACCACCAGCCATGGACGAAATGAAACCGTTTGAGGATAAAATGAAAAGAATGATAGCCAACATCCAATTCAAAAAATCTAACAACGATTTCCAAACAACATTAAAAAAACAAATAAAACAAATACAAAACGACAAAAAAATATTTGTGAAGGCTGATAAAACCAGTAACTACTACACAATGGAACCAAAAGAATACTCCCAACTTCTTGACAAAAATATTCAGAAAAACTACAAAAAAGCCGATAAAAATACACATGACAATATCCGCACTAAAGAAAAAGAACTTGCACATCGCATGGACCTAAGTGACAGGGTAGAAGCGACAGCAACAAAAGAAGCGTTCATAACACTCAAGGACCACAAGCCTAACTTTCACAACAACCCAACATGTAGACTAATAAACCCATCTAAATCTGAACTAGGCAAAATAAGTTAAAAAAAATCCTAGAAAAAACAATAAAGAACGTAAAATCAAACTCTGAATACAACCTCTGGAAGAACACAAATGAAGTTATTCAATGGTTCAAAACACTTGATAAACAAAGCAACACGGTATTCATCACATTCGACATAGTAGATTTTTACCCATCCATAGATGAGGAACTGCTCACCAAAGCTCTGAAATTGCTAGTAACCATACAGACATAACAGGGTCAGAAATGGAAATCATATTCCACACCAAGAAAACGCTACTGTACAGCAAAAATGAAACCTGGATCAAGAAAACGAACAGAAACTCAACATTTGATGTAACCATGGGATCATATGACGGTGCAGAAACATGCGAACTGGTCGGACTATTTATGCTATCCAACATCAAGAAACAACTCGGAAAACAAGTTGGATTATACAGAGACGACGGCCTTGCTGCACTAACCAACAACCCAAGAACCATTGAAAATAAGAAAAAAGAATTATGTAAAATCTTCCAAAACCACAACTTAAAAATCACCATTGAAGCAAACAAAAAGGTAGTAAACTACCTAGACATAACACTTGATCTCATCAACTACATATATAAACCATACAAGAAGCCCAATGACACACCTATCCATGTAAACATCAAAAGCAACCACCCACCATCTGTATTAAAAGCCATACCCAATGGCATAAATCAGAGACTATCAAACCTGTCATGCAATGAAAGAGTATTCAACAATGCAGCAGTAGAATATCAAGAAGCACTGCAAAAAAGTGGGTACAACTACAAACTACAATCCAGACAATAACACAAATAGAAATAAGAAAAACAGGGAAAGAAAAATCACATGGTACAACCCACCATACGACGGAAAACTCAAAACAAACATAGGAAAAGAATTCATTAAAATTGTAACAACCTCGTTCCCAAAAGAACACAAACTATATATATATACTCAACAAACATACTACAGTATTGCACACCAGTCTTTTTCTGGGATAGCATTCTTTTTAAAAGCGAAAAGGCAGAGGAGTCAAGTTACCACTTTCCGCGGTCACTGAGAAGAAACAATCAGGTTTCGAAATACCGGTATCTGACCAGGAGTTACATGTTAGTGAGGTTCCTTCCCATTGGAGATTGTCTCCCCCTTGGAGACTATAAGCTTGCTGAAGGCTCATTTTGAGAAGCATTTATTATTCCCCATTCACCCACTCAAGCACACACTGTTAGTTAGGCAGAATTATCTATCACTGCAAATATGAATGCTTATCTCCCCCTATTTCTTCAATCTAAGACATAAGAGCAAGCTTTGTTTATAATTGAATATTTCTTGCAGTCATTGCAACACCAAGCTGCTCTGTAAGTTGCTGGAATGGTGCTCGGTACTTATCCTTGGAATTTATTAGTTTCTTATATATATATATATATATATATATATATATATATATATATATATATATATATATATATATATATATGGAGAGAGAGAGAGAGAGAGAGAGAGAGAGAGAGAGAGAGAGAGAGACGAATGACTTCAACTAAATCAACTACACTGCAGAGAACAGCATTTTACCAATCCTGGCTCACTTTCGCGATCAACCAGTTTTTGGGCGAAAGTGGCCTAAAAGCCGCCTTTTCCTGTTCTCTGACAAGTAAGACTTCAATAACCAAAAAATAACGATTATCTACAAACAGACATACTGTGTAGGGTTATCCGTTTTTAATACTAATTTACAAAACTTTTCAGATTTTAGTTTTTGTTTAATCCTATGTTTTTCTTGATCGTTTTCAATAACATCATTTTCGCGCAAACATTCTTCAAATGAGTCTCTGTCTTTCATGTGAAATAACACTACAGTCTTTAACTGTTCTCTAAAGTCTTTTAAAACCGAGTTATATTTCTGGCATAAAATCCACACACTTATCCCATCGTGTCTTCCGCTGAAAGCCAGCTTTGACAAAGTGTTTCTCTTTTTAACTATATCTTTTTCTGCTGAACAGTCATCTATAATAAAGAGTGTCTGCGTTCCTTCAAACACTTTATAAAAGTATTCTAAACACTCACTCAGTTTAGTGCTAGGATTAACTAAATATACGTCATTGTCTGTCCATATAAACCTTCTATCATGATATGCTTTGTTCCTTTTAAGTGTTGGACAGAAAATCACAATATGATCAAAATTATAGCGATAAACTGTTTGTAATAAGTCTAGGACAAATATTGTTTTTCCACAACCAGTCTGCCCACAAATCATTGAACAATGAGGGGATTTTATCATAAAGTTTAACTGCTCCATAGTTTTATAACAGAATTTAATCTAATCCAGTTATTATTTTTATCATACTCTCCGTCAAAACTTGTTCAGTATAATAAAACCCTATGAGGCCTAAATGTGTAAGATTAATCCAATTCAGTTCTGTAAGATTGTTTCTATTTAAGTCAACATTGATTTTGTTGCTTGTTGTTATGATCTTAATATCCTCACCATTGTGAAGAACGACGATGGTAACGTTAAGGCGTTTAACGTCTAAGTTTTGCCAGCTAATATTAATTCCTTTTATAAGGACGTCACTAACGCCCACAGCCCCATCCCTCTCCACATCTTTAAAGACAGAAATTTCAAATATCATTGTGAACGTGTCTCCTAATTTTCTGCTTGGAAAGAACTGCAATTTTGTAGAAGCTTTTTTTACAACTGTTTCTTTTCTGTGGAGGATGTACTGTTTTTTCCCATACGGCGTTATTTCAATTTCTTTCCGACTATTGTCGTCCGGCATAAGACTTACATGTAAAGGGCCAGAGTTGAATGCTTTTCTGAAACTTTTTTGACGGCTAAAATATGTAAATGGGCTTATGAATTCAAATTTTATGTCCCATTCTAAATATGGTTCTAAGTGCCATTTGAGGTCAGGTTTTCGAACTATTTTATATTCATACTGGCCAACATTATTTGCCTCTAGATTGCGCAGTTGTTCTAGTTTAGGAAACTTTTTGCTGTCGCCATCCTCTTTGCGTTTATAATCACCATCTTTAGTGTACTCAAAACCATACAAAGCGCCTATCTCACCGTTTTGTTCAAAGTCCGCAACATCTGCAAGATCTTTTAATTCTAAGGTTATACACCTTACAGGCGCTAATGTAACTCCTGATTCTTCTGGCCCACGCGACATTATTTTTTAGTAACGTATTATTTTATTTCCAAAACAATGTGCAGGTTATCACATTTCACAACTTTCCCCGCTTTGTCTTTGATTTTTATATTAAATGATCCGACCCTCCCACAAACTAATCTTTTAAACTGTAAATTAGGGAATTGTATAATTTCATAATCGCAATATGCAGCTTTCCCTGACGGAAGAGCTCTTAAAACAGTTGAGGGCCTTCCATCATATAAGTTTTCATCAGTGCTCAGCTCATCCAAATGAACATAGAGTAATGAATGTAATGCAAGATCGAGCGGATTTTCTCCCTCATAAGTAGTTTTGTTTGACGTAACTCTAAAACTATGAACAGACCGATTGGCAGTTGTAAAGCCTAACATTTTAGCTAGCTCTTTATCAAAATAGTACCCTACTTCTTCTTCTTCAGGTTTGAAGGTCAACATTGTTTTTAGATTCGCATTGTTAAGTTTGAGAGCAATGTCAAAGTTACTCATTGCTTCTTTTAGCGAGCAAAACCCGTAATAACCATCAGGTATGGTTAACTGGCTAACTAATTGGCCTCTATTATTAACTTTTTTAATCTTATTATTCTCCTTGGATTTGGTTATATTAAACCATACGACTTTGTAGAATATTTCATGGAGCGCGACCGTTCTGGTTCCGCATTCGTTATCAATAGCATGCTCTAAAAACGAAGGACGGTCTTGAGTTGTTATTGTTACAAACATTTTTTGAACGAAATAAAAATGAGTGCATTCAAATATACTGATGCAAAATATTCTGTTGGGCCGCACTACAATCTTAAAAATATAAAACTGATACTCTTGACTTGCTTTTACCCAGACTGTCACTTTTCATAAAAAGGTGAGTACTCATTGAAGAGCTATCTTAACCCCCCTATTGAAAACGCCCACATCAAGAAAGCGTGGTTAGTCATCCGATGCAGTTTTATCAAACCATTTAAACTTTGCTGTGTTTTGCGCATCAACTGGGTGTGGAGTGTCGTATGCTGATCATTTAAATCACCATGATCCTTTGGTGAGGTCAGTGTACAGATTTCATTTTTATTACACCTTTAGACGTATTTGCTGAATTGCAAGCGCCATTGCCAAATGACAAACCTTTTAAATTTCCACTTAGCAACAGAATAGACATGAAGGCTTTTGAAAGGACGTAACGAATTCAATATTAACATCAGACAGACTTTGGGAAAAAAAGTTGGATCTTAATCATGGCCTAGGCGTCCTTTATTTTCGGGGCACGCACAGAAAGTATAACTATGACTGCTCCCTCCTTTCAAAACTTTCTTTTCAGGCCCAACTGTTCACCCCTGGTCCCTAGAGCAAGAGCAAAAACAGCATGGACAACATTTATCTTAGACACTTCTAAGGGCCTAACTAGAGCGGGAATAGAACGAATAAACGACTCTATTCGTACTTACGTTGGTGTTTGCTAGTTCGCAAGCACGGCAAGATCGAGCAAACGATCCTTCTACTGGCTTTGATGCACAAAAACAATCTTAGAAAAATTAGGGGACGCCATTAATTCTACAGTTGATTTACCTTCAGTAAAAAAAAGGTACCAAAAGTTTTACAATTTGCAAGATCGAAAGTAGACTTTGCTGTTGGCACGGTTTATACATGCTCCCTTTCTGACCTCAGACTCCAATAGGTAAAAAAAATAAACTATAATAATGAAATCTTATAGCAGGCAATGAACAGAAGGGTTTGGGAAAACGACATAAATTTCTGAGCCAGTAATATTACAACAATAAAAGAAACACCCAAGATTAAAGTCATCCAATCCCCGAAGTCCAAACCCCAAAAGTAAATGAAGACGCGGACTTTGTTCGCGATGACCATGAATATGAAAAGACAGCGCTTGTTCTTGGATTAACTGCATAGGATTACTTGGTCTTTATCTTACAAATAGTAACCCAACTATTACAAGAACTAATGTCCATAAGTGCTCGGCCATAAAACCAACTACTTTGCTTGCAGTAGACAAAAGCCAGCTGACAATACTCCCCAATTTTCCCTGGTAAAGCGTTTAGGGCTTAACCAGCTAATTTTTTTAATAAGCCCGCAAGATGATCAAGCTTTTTTTTTACCCATGATTTATCAGGTGGTAAATGGGGCGATGGCGGCGGAGGTAATGAACTTTACCACCGCCGCCTGAATAGCCAACACCAGTGTGCTTATTACAAATCCTAAGGCTGTTATAACGCTTACTAATGTGACTCCTTGCTCTTTAAACAGGGGTTCGGATTCGTTCTGCTAGTGTTGTTCTTCATATAAAATTTTTTGGATAGTTTCTTTTATTCTGCTCATTTGAGTTCGTAATTTTTCCCGGGTTAGTAGACAACACTTCTAGTCTTGCTGATCTCTCTTGTTCAAGATCTTTTAGTCTTTGGGTTATTCTTTCTTTAATATCAGACCCTAATTTGGGCGTCATCAGCCTCAACGAGTTTTTCTTTTTCTCTTTTTATATGCTCATCTATTTCACCCAGTTTTTGGCTAAATTTGTTTGTTAATTCGCCTCTGATGCTTTTTAAAAGCATGATCAAGGGCTGCTATTTCTCGCATGGGTAGCGTGGGTCGTGTATAGTCTTTAATGCTGTTTCTTCTGAAAAACTGGTTTTTTGCTTCTTTGCATTTATTATTTCATCTGCCGATTGATTTAATTCTTTAAGTTCCATGTTTTGTTTATTGGTTAGCTGTTGGGAGTTCCTGCAGTGGGGTTTTGAAGTTTAGAAACTGCCTCCGCCCTTAAATTTTTCAGTCTAACAAGACCAAGGCGATTTTGTTCGCTTACACCGAGCCTTTGTCTAATTGTACTCTTTTTTAAAAACTTTGATGAGTCTGGTTTAGATGTAACTGAACAAGTTGCCCTTGGTCGCTCCTCACAAACAAATGGTCATCTTTTACTTCAAATCATTAGAATCTATAAATTCGGGAGGTTCTTGGCCTAAACTTTGGTATAATGATTTGACCTTATTTTTCTGTTAATTCACGCCGCAAAGAGAGCCCGAGCGATGTTGTACCAAAGGATCACTTCACTCATGTCGTCTCCAGGATCTAAAACATCATAATCTTCATCTCAATGCCTCCGGGTTTTTAAATAATTAACTTTTTTATTTGTTTTTAAAAAAAATGCCACAATCATATGGCTCGATTCTTGACCCGCATAGAAAACTAAAGAGCCCCTTGGCGTGAAGGGGAAATAAACGGAATATTATTGTTCCAAATAATCCATCTACTATTGATGCAGATCAAATTCTTACTGTCAAATTTCCAGCCCTAGGAGTAGATAAAAGTGATTGTGCCAGGCTCTGCGCGTCTTACTTTCAAAATAGAACTCGCTTCAACAACGACCCAAACAGGACAGTTGTACAGAATCTGGGGCGGGCAATCGTTAAGAAATTTCTTATAAACTTGAGGGCAAGAAATATTTTCTTTACATAAGCAGACATATTTTTAAACCTATTCTGATCTATGGCAAAACCGGGAATGAAAGGGCCGATCTTGCGTTTCAAGGAATTGAAAATGAAGAAGCACTAAAACTTGGAAATAGGCGCCGCAATCCCGCAGATGCTAAAAAGCAGCAAAAAGTCTGTAGCTGTAAATTTGCGTATGGAAATCGCTTTTCCTTTCCCCTTAGATTTTGAGTTGTTAAAAGCGCATGCGCCGTACTTTCAAGGAGCATTAAAAGACAGATTGTCTTTATGAACTAATTTTTTAATGAATACAAACGCGTTATCAGATCATCAGACCCCGAAGCAAAGTACAGCATTTCTGACATCTCGTTAGAGTTTGACGTTGTTAGCAACCCTAATTTAGCAAGGCTGATTGAGCAACAATATCAGTCAAAATTAGCAATATATTCGAAAGAGTGATTCATCATACAACAATCCCAGAAGCAGGGCAGACGCTATATGGAATTTTATTTTTTGTGTTGCAGCAAGATCGCTTAAAGGTATTTTTGCTGTGCGAAGATGAAGAACCGTTCAAAAGAGGAATGAAAAGTTTTTAACCCAAAAAATAAACGAAAGTACAATGTTCGATTGAGGAGTCCTAACCAAATCACGCTAGCGGGCTTAAACCTTATCAGCATTTTGATGAAATAAGAAAACTTTTTGGGAGGCGGGAGGTGTAGAAATCCAACAGTTGACCTTGTGTCTAAAGATTTACATCTTCAAAAATGTTAGGCTTGATGATTATTTAAAAAACGAAATACGGTTTATGGATTGACCTAAGGTCATCAGAGGATAATCAGTTGCATGGAAGCGGGAGAACTGGGGAGAGACGTAATAAACATTCAAATTGATAAAGAAAAGAACCCGATAAACCGCTTAATGTACATTTGTTTTTAATATATGAATGCGCAGCTAAAATATTCAAGATAACAGATTAAAAGATATACAATACTAAATTATTTTTTTTTTTATAAAAAGCATGTCTGTTCAAGTTTATCCAAATGTGCCCTACAGCACCGGAGTCGCCAAGAGAAGAGAAGCCCCCGACATAAAAACCTTCAGATTAACCAACATTACGCAAATGCAACAAAAACTAGAGCAAGACCTTTCAAAATACAGCAAAACCAAACGAAGGTATTCTGCTGCCTTTAATGCGTTACATATGTTAATACGGGAAACATCAACTATAACGCTCTATCGGCAGGAACGAGTGTTGGTCTTTTAGCAACGGGCCCATAGGCGCACCCGCAGCTTTACCTCTAGGTGGTTTGTCTTAGCTCTCGGTGTGTGTTCATTAGCTGTAAGTGCTGTTTGGCAAAAAATTAAAAACTAAACCCAAAAGCACACAGCTATGGTTAAAGCTAATAACGGCTAAATTTAAAGCTCGTTCAAACTGACAATAAATAAAGCGCTAGTTGACTCAAACATCACGGATGAAGAATTTAATCGTTTACAGGCCGATTTTTTATGACTATAAAAGACAAAAGTTTGATCTTCAAAAAAAAGGGGAGGACAACTTTTCTCAACAGCCAGACCCGAGCAGATAAAAAAGGAATGCTTAAAAAAAGTAAACGAGACATTAAACTGTGTTTTAAACAGCTCACATTAACAACGCCAAAAGGTGTTTATACTTAGTTTACGAGTCCAAGCGCAAAAAGACCGTTGATATTGATTCGGATTAATTTTTTTTTTTTTAATTTTAAAAAAATATTTTGAGTTAGAAAAGAAACTAACATGGCTAAGATATATGAAGGACCAGACGAATTGTTTGAAGGAATGCTTGAGAGAGAGCGTTTATCAAGAGCACTGAATGATATTGATCTAGAATCATTGATCCAGCAAACGTGCGGGCAAGCTTTTTTCATGCTATTTTTCAAGTTCCCCAAGTAAACAAAAATAGACCCGCCATTAAGTAATGTTAGCTGTTTTAATCGACTATGTAACAATAAATGAAGAAAATCTAGAAATCTGGGTCTCGACTAAACAACAGACTATTCTTTGAATAAAGACTTAACACCCGGGTTGGCAGACGAAAATGCTTACACAGTTTGACGCTGCCGCTGAAGAAGCCAAAATGAAAGGGTCGGTTGGTCAGAGGGCGAAGTCCTTTGAGATCAATTAAAACAGTCTAAGTATGCGCCCCATTGTTGGTAAGCTATACATTCCACTACCTCGAGAGTTGGTAGCGGAAAAGAGCAGTTCTAAACAAAAAAGAATTCAGACAACAAATGTTTCATGTGTGTGTTCTCGCAAGGCTGCATTATATCCGCAAAAAAAGCAGAGAGAGTGTCTAACTATCGTCCTTACATCAATGATCTTAACTTTAGTGGGTGTCCTTTCCTGTTAGTGTAGACCAAATTGATCGGTTTGAAGAACAAAAAAAACCCAAAAACTGTTAATGTATACACATGGATGAGGAAACAAATCTACTGCCGATAAAGTGTCTAAAACAGCCCAACAATTGGCGAACCAGACAAAAATCATGTTGACTTACTACTGATGTTTTCACCAGCGGGGCTACCGCATTACCCATTAATACGAACAAGAGTAAACTAATGCAGCATACTTCAAAAGATGGGCACAAACAAGAATTCTGTAGAAAAAAGTTTAACAAGAATGCCATCTGTTCAAGCCGCGAGCGAACATAAGAAACATTGTAAAAGTTCTGTAGACTGTAATACGGAACTAATTTCACCTCCCACCCGGGTCTAAAGTTATTTTAAGAACTGGGAAAAGGATGCAAAATTCACCATATGTTGTTTACAGCAGACTTTGAATCACTCATTGTTCCTTATGAAGGGCCAGCGCCACAAAAACTTCGAAAAAACAGTCTTAATGAGTAATCATCAAATTTGTTCATTTGCTTTCATCGTTGTCAGGTCGATGGCGTTCATTCAGAGCCAGAATTATATAGAGGGCCTAATGCTGCAAAATACTCTTAGAACGCATGCAGCAAATGCGCAATGACTGTTCAAAAAATCTAAACTTATCTGAAATCATAATGCACCTGAAGACCAACAACAGATGACTCAGGGCCCCACATTGTTGGATTTTCGGGTTTTGGTCTCTCATCAGACGCAGAGAATCCGACAGTAAGAGACCATGATCACATTAGCGGAAAGTTCAGAGGAGCAGCGCACAGTAAATGCAATCTTCAACTAAAGTTTGATCCTAAGACATGGAAGCTGCCCATCTTTTTTCACAACTTGCGAGGTTACGACTCTCATCTTATAATGAAAGCAGTGGACGATGCCTTCAGGGTCATGCATTCACAGTCATCAGAAAAGTACATGTGCTTTAATCTAAATAAAAAAGTCTTTTTATGACTCTATGCAACACATGATGGGATCACTTAGAGTCACTGGCTTTTGTCCTTAAAGTCCTGCCCAATAACGGAAGAATATTTTGACTCAACTCTTGTTAGAAAGGGCTTACCCTTATGAGTACATGAACAGTTGGGAAAGGTTTGATGAAGATACACTTCCGCCTAAAGGCGCGTTCTTTTCTAGTCTTAGAGGAAAGGACATCACGATTCTGATTACCACATGCTCAAGATCGTGGCAGAAGTTAGATTGGGAAAACGATGGGAGACTATCATGACTCCTACTTGATGGCTGATGTATGTTTGTTGGCGGACTCTTTGAAAAAATATAGAAAGACCTGCATGAAACATTATAGCCTGGATCCCGCGCATTACATTTCTGCGCCCGGGATGAGTTGGGATGCTTTCTTAAAGTTTACTGGAGTACAATTGATTTATTGTCAGATTTACCAAAGATTCAGATGATTGAAAACGGATTGCGTGGAGGAATTAGTATGGCGTCGCATCATTACTGTAAAGCAAACAACAAATACTTAGACGACTATGATCCAGTAAAAGGTCTAACTATCTTAGTATTTTGATGCAAACAATCTGTATGGATGGGCAATGGCGCAATCACTTCCGTTAACGCAACTTTAAAATGTACACAGGGGCGATCCGAATAATATTCAAAAGGCATTAAAGTGGTTTGGGCAGTTTGACGCCAGATCAGCAGCGTGGTTTCATCTAGAAGTTGACTTAGAATATCCTCATGAACCCATGACCTGCATAATGACTATCCATTAGCAGCAGAAAGTCAAAGATGGGTTTCCCAAAAGAGCCGCCTAAACTTGTGCCTAATCTTCGAGGCAAAAAAATTATGTCTGTCATTACAGGCTTCTACAATTTTATTTAAGACATGGTTTTTAAGTTGACAGCTGTTCATCGTTTAAATTTCTTTTGATCAAGAACAGTTCATGAAAACCCTACATCATGAAAAAACACTGATCTCAGAACTAAATCTGCAGATGCTTCAGAAAAAGACTTTTTCAAGCTGATGAACAACAGCCGTTTTGGAAAGACTATGGAGAATCCGCACAAGCGTAAAGATGTCAGATTTGTCACCAAGAGAACGAAGCATTTAAACTGACTTCAAAACCTAATTATCAGACTTCAAAAATTTCATGATCAGCTTTTGGCATAATAGAAAAAAAAAAGGGAAAATCAAATTGGGCAAGCCGTTTTTATTGGGTTTTTCTGTTTTAGAATTATCAAAGCTTTTTATGTTTAGAATTTCTTTTATGACTACTTTAACCCTCTATCCTGAGTCCAGAGTACTTTACACAGATACAGATAGTTTTGTTATAGATATTTCCCACTGAAAAATATTTATAAAGACATGGAATTAGAAGTAGCTAAAGAAGCGAGTGGATGGTATGAACACATCCGATTACCCTAAAGATTCGCCTTTGCATTCAATTACTAACAAGAAGGTTTTAGGAAAGATTTAAGGATGAATTATCTGGAAAAGGGAATCAAGGAGTTTGTTGGGTTTTAAAGGGCAAAAATGTACAGTATTTTGACCAGGGAAAATCATTAAGAAAGCAAAGGGAATATCTCCAGCGTTGTGCAGTCAAACATATCACATGACAACTACAAAGAAGCATTGTTTTTGGGAATAAGACTTTTTACCATGACCCAAAGTAAAACTGCGATCTAATCTACATGAGATCAACACAACAGTTGTAACAAAGAAGTCCCTTAGATAGAAAAAACACAAAACGTGTGTTTGTTAATCCAGAGTTTTCATATGCAATCGGGGACTGGAGGACCGATAAAAGGGGGTTTATTTTTCAATCAACTTTTATTATAAGATCAATCATAGCTTCATCCAATTCATTTAAATCTTTTCTCATGGTTTTCTTGACGCGTTCGAATTTTTTTTATTATTTCAAGATATTCTTTTTCCCAATTTGGGGGTTTAAGTTGTAGGGGATCTGGATGATTTAGCATGCATTGATTAATCCCCGAAAATGTTTCCTTAATAGCATTACACGCATGAAATGATTCCCGTATCATTTTCAAGGGCTCTTCCTTTACCATTCTTGTTTCGTTCTGCACTTCCTTCTGAGCTTCCATTTTAAACTCAAATATAATTTACGTAAAAATTTAATTAAAGCGGAACAGTGTCTGGTGGGATATCTGCAGTTCTTCCTTCGCAAGAGATCTTGAGGAGATGGTTTTTTTGTTGTGTCAGTTTCTCGTAAATAATAGAAAGGGTGGATTCATTTTTACAATTCTTTTTATTTCATACGGGTCAACACTCCAAACTGGATCGTTGCCCTGTGCGAGTGTCCCCTTCTGCTTCTCCCGGTAAATAAAGGTACCTTACTTTTAAACCAAACGGTAATAGTTTGCCGGATGAAGACTCTACTCAACAACATTTATTGTTTTTCTTTTGATTGCTTGTACTGGTTTTAGTCCTTTAAATTCTTCATTATTCATTGCGCGCAAAACTGAGGGCAGTCTTCTGACCCATTCTGTGTTGCGAGAATTGTCAATCAGCTCTCTGTGATACTGGTAGGAGAAAAGTCTTTCGGCTAACTGTTTGTTAAAGTTTTCAACTAAAGCTTGTGATCTGTGAACTCCTGGAATGCCTCTTTTAATGGTAACTCTATGTTTCAACAATAATTGATTCACTTGCCCTTTAAATTCTTTTCCATCATCGACTTGAATCATGCGAGGATAAGTTAGCGGGCCTCGTTGGTATATCAGTTGTATGGCAACAGCAACAGCAGAAGCACTCTTTTGTGTAATGGTTCCGCATCTTTGTATCTTGAAGCTATGTCAATGACTGTGAGTGCGTACTTAAATTTTTTTCGTCTAATCCTATCAGAGGGTAAATATAGAAGATCCATTTGATGGGTGTCGTTCGGTATTGTATTCACAAAGTGTGGTCTCTGTATTCGCCTAGGCGCAGGTAAATAAATTTGCCAAATCGCTTGTTTAGATAACCATTCTTTTGCTGTTTGTTCACTAACACCTGCCGCTTGGCTTAGCTTTTTGATTGCTGTTATTCCCTTCCAATATCCTTTGGGCGAATAATAGATTTTGTTCATTTTTTATTCAGCCAATATTATGCGCAACAAAATACACAACAGTCATACCAAAGGCAATAAACGCGATTTCTGCATCTTTTGTTTTTCTGATGGTTGATAAAAGTCACTGAATTTTGGCGAGGGCAATGTTTCGATTGGTTTGCCTGTTACAAGATAATATTCTTTTATCGCTTGGTCAACATCTTTAAATGTGTAAGCTGCATGCCCCTGTTTTTTCAGTGTGTTATTAAAAAATCTAACTGCTCAAGTCTCTGCTTTTCATAGGCGTCTTGTGCAGCTGCTAGTTGCTCCATAGCTTTGTTATGTCTTTTTCTCTCGCCGTCATCCCGCAGTTTACTAAATGCGAAATTACTTCCGCTAAAAGCAAGCGCATTCACCACAGCGCCGCCTATCATCATTACGAGTCAAGCCATTTTTATAAATGTATTTTTTTCTTACATATTTATATTGTCCGGAATTATTCCTTGCTTAACTAGAAAATTTTTCGTAGCAAACGAAGCTGCAATAATAGCAATTAGCTTTGCTGAATCCTCAAAGTCTAGTTTGCCAAGATCTGCTGGTTTAATTCTTAACAAGCTTTTGCCAAGCATTGAGTATCCTACACTTAGACCTCCAATAACAGCAGAATGGTATACAAGGTTAGCAACAGTTTTTTCGGTGCTCATTTTTAGAAAATAAAATAATTATAATTATTAAAAAACATGAACAGTGATGATCTACTACAGCTACAAGGTGGCCTAAACCTTCCTGAACTTATGAATGACCAAGTTGATGACCAAGCTATTATGCCCAAAAAGGAGAGGCTGTATTCTTTGGCAGCATGTGGAAAACAAAACAGTATCCTCGGAACTGAATTCAGCATTGAACAGATTCAACAGATGCCGCCACAAGACATTTTAAAGTATCATAACAGGTATGAAGCGCAGCTGGGGTCTAGAATGGTGAAAAGTGTGGGGCAAACGGTTCTTAGTTTGTACACTAAACTAGTCAGTAGATTTGCTCCCATTGATTCTGAACAAGATCTTACGTATGATTTAACGCAAGATCCAGTTTTAACAAAGTCATTAGAGTCTCTAGGATGTGATCTATACTACAGATTTGGAACATTGTTATCGCCATTAATCATGGGATTAATAACTTTTAATCATATAGATTTTGTTTCCCTTCAAAATGAACGAGCTGGAAAATCATCAGAACCAGAATCAGGAAACATTGAATCAGGTGGAGAAAGTAACCAAGCTAGAAAATCAGCAGAATCAGAAAACACTGAACCAGGTGGGGCCAGTGAAAAGCATCCTGGCGTGTTAAAGCAGGAAAAAAATTAGCAGAG
>CM031620.1:21865221-21915221 GCA_018398815.1 Conus ventricosus | reverse complement strand
CTGGGTGCTGCAGTGAAGGCTCTGCTGCTTCCACGACTGTCTGAAAAGGGCTTTGGTCTTTGAGAACTCCCGCTAAGGAAATTATGTGTCTTTCCGCGTCTGTTTGTTTGTTTGTTTGTCTGTCTTTCTGCAAGTAAGAGAAAGGCCCGTGGTCCTATGGTGTTTGCCTGTGGAGCAGACGGTCGTGAGTTCGAACCCCTCATGGGATCAGATTGTTTTTGGCTTGAAAACCTTTTCTGTCCACTAAGCAGAAAAAACAACAACAGGTACCTGATTCGGTTCAGAGAAGGTATAGGCGGCGGAAGAAGAGGGATGGGCCCCGCCCTCCATCACGCCGTGCTGTAGACACGGTCAATTCCTGACAGTTCTCTGCTCCTATGGCCAACGGACCGAAGGAACTTTAACCCCTCTTTCAATCGTTCTGTCAGGAAGGTTACGCAAAAAGTATTCAACCAGTTTAAGGGAAATGTCATGGTAAGATGGAATGTGGCCCCAAAACGAACTGTTTAGTTTTGCTGCGGACCCGGATCAGAGGACGGATCCAGGCATTTCTCTTCACTTTCTTCTATATTGCAAGATAGAACCTTTTCGACACTTTCATCAATTTGTCAAGAAATAACGCGTGGATCTCAAGGTATTGGGGCTAATCAGTCTTATTAATGTTATTGATAGCCATGCAGTGGCAAAATTGGGTGTGGATCCGGATCATGTAATCCGGATCCAGTGAGGTGAGGACCGTTCATCCTTGGCAGAAACCTGCCCGCAACTGAGAGCCCTTCTACTCTCTTTATTTATTCATCAGTGTTTCATCTGAAAAATACAAAGTTTGGGACATGCGTTCTTAATCACGAAAAAATCAATAGGACATTACGGAAATTTATGGGACAAAGTGTTAGGATGCGTAGGAAAGAAAGCTTTGTCTTAACCTTTGCTGGATGACGTTTTTGACTACACAGACCCGATCGTGCGGGTCGCCCAAGACCCACACATTTTGTGGAGGCTTTTCCTATTGCTTATCCCTATTCAGATCGCGTGGGTCTTGTAAGACCCACACCTGATAAAGGACGGTTCAGCAACTTATTTCTCACCCGATGGCGTGGGTCCTGTGCGACCCATTAAAATATATAGGTCCTGGGAGAACCGCGACTGATTACGCTGATAATTGATTGTGCTCACTCATGAAATTTCAGTGACCAACGGCGATTAAGATTGTAGAGGAACTCTTAAGATTTCATGAGCATAGCTCTATCCGTTCATTAGATATGATGTTTTTAATTTATTGAGTCACTGGGTCATGGAAGACCAGGAAGCACGGTAAAGGTTAAATTAAGGGTCCATATACTAGTTTTCATAGGAACAACGACAGTGTGGATTGTTACTGGCAAGTTATGCCGAACTGAAATGAATCAAAACTCTTTTTTTCCTTGTCACTTAAGATTGACGTGTAATGTAAGACTGAAATTTGAAGGAGAAGAAGAAAAAAAAAAAACCCTCACTGTATTGCCTTGTAACTGATATGGCCGAGTTCACAGTAATTTTGTGGCTGGTGTGCACTTATGACAATTCTCTTCGTCTCGATGTATAATCATGGGAGAAGTCATGGTTTACTTCGTTTTCAGTACAGGAAAAATCCTGTCCGTCCCCCAAGCACGACCCCCCCCCCTCCCCATTCCACCACCCGTCCCTTCTCCTACGCCTTCCTTCCTTTCCACACCAGCCTGAGGTTTAGAATAGACCATCAGAGTTAGTTCCCTTAAATGGAAAGTCGCCGTCACAAAACGGAAGGAAACGCTCTAGATGAACGCTGAACTGTATACATACTGGCTTGGAATTATTTCAGTCGAGTTTATTATAACTAAGTCCATTTAAACAGACAAGTGGACGCAGTTTTGCCATAAAATACTGTTGTGTGGACGCGGCGAAAACAGAACGAGATGTCGATTCGATTGCAAAACTCTTCGGTCGTTTGTTTTCTTTAAGAACAATCGGCCAAGAGTCCTATGCGCAACGCTTTGATGAATCTCTGTTTTGTTTTGTTTTGTTTGTTTGTTTCTGTCATTTTCGGTGTCTGTTAGGTGGCCTACATGTTCTCCGGCTCCAGCATTCATAGCCACCCTGACAAATTCGCCCTGTCACAGTCCCAGTCTGCAGGTTACAGCAAACATTATTATATAAGCTCTCCTGAGGCAACCCACTAGAGGAGACGATGCGCCGCTGCTGAATTACGTCGTAGAAAGGGCTTCACGTTCTACTCCCGTTTTAAGCGAGATATTTGAAAGTGAACAAGATTCTTTTTATTGATATATATATATGTATTGGAGATGGCGGGTCAAATCAGTGAGGAAAAAAAGGCGTTACGTTTAGTTAGATATCTGCCTTATTTTCTCTTTCTCTGTCTCTGTGTGCCCTAGCTATGGCTGTATATGTTGCTATGGTGTCTGTGTGTGTGTGTGTGTGTGTGTGTGTGTGTGTGTGTGTGTGTGTGTGCGTGTGCGTGCGTGCGCACGCCCTGGGTTTTTTCCTCTCTCTCTCTCTCTCTTCCCCCATTTTTATTCATACATATATACACATATGCTCGTGAGCACACACACACACACACACACACACACACACGTTCCACCCCCCTTCACCGTCCCCCTCCCCAAACCCCTACCCTAAATCTCCAGGCAGTCGAGTCTCTCTCTAGAAGCCCACCAGGCCAGGGGAGGTCTCGGAACGCCAGGGGAGAGAAGCAGCTTGAAGGAAACCGGATTCCCTGGGAGTTATCTGTCCACTCAGCTGATCCGGTAGCACAACACTCCACCTGTTACGGCTCCGACACCCTCATAACCGGCGGGACTCATCCAATTTTGCCGGTCTGAGGTATTTTGACACTTTACATCTACCTCACCACGGGGGGTCCCCTATGGCGCGTTGAATGCCAGGAGGGGAGGGTGAAAAGGGTGAAGAGGGGGAGGGGGAGGAGGAGGTGGTAGATATGTGTGCAAGGATTGAGACGTTACAATTTCCAGGTTGTCAGTGACGTAAAAGACCTGTCCTCTTCACGCGGGGATTGAAAGTCGGCGAGCTGCTTTGCTTTAATTGAAAAGAAAGAAAGAAAGAAAGAAAGAAAAAGGACAAAGAAAAAGAAGAAAGGGAAATAAAGTTGGTCTGTGAATAATATTTGATCTCTCTCTCTCTCTCTCTGTATGTGTGTGTGTGCGTTCGTGTGTGTGTGTGTGTGTGTGTGTGTGTGTGTGTGTGTGTGTGTGTGTGTGTGTGTGTGTGTGCGTGTGTGTGTGTGTGTAAAGGTTTTGACTTTCAGCATGAGATGCATAAGAATGATAATGCCACAAATGTGTATATCACATCATAACCATTACACACAGCAGCTGCAACAACCATAATTCTTTTTAAAAAGCTGCTGTTTGCTTATGTGACTTTGTGCTGGTCCTACTGCTACTTCTGCTAACAAAAACAATAATTGTATTACCAGTTCACTCCCTTAGATTGTCAATCCAGGATCCGTTTTATCTTTTTATCTCTTAGATGTTCTCCCTCCACCATACCCTGTGAGATGCTCTGGCGCAGAGAATCGAATGAAACTATAAACCAAGGTTCCGTATGTGAACGCTCGCATTTTAACATTTTGCACACATGTAAAATCCCATCACCTACTTTCGGAAGAGAAAGCCAGTTTGGCAGTTCGTATGGGTGACACGTTACACATAGCATTCACACTTCCTTGGAAATTTGTAAGAATGAAGGAAGTCAGGAAATTCAGTGAACGATACTGACTGGATGACACGGGAAACGACTGAATAAAGCGCCAGCAGGCAGCTCTTCAGTCGGCTCTACCCAGGTAGGCAGCCCGTTGTGTACACGAGAGTGTGGATTGTCAGCGCCTAGAACCTTTGGCAAGGCGCGTTGTGTATGTGTGTATGACAGCGCAACACGCTCGAAACAAATTTGTAGATAGTTTTAAGATTCCTCTTTTAACTTGTTTTAACTAATGTTGCTCCCCAAGGGGTTGAGCACTTAAAAAATTGTTTTAGGCATTTTAAATATACTGATATATATATATATATATATATATATATATATATATATATATATATATATATATAATGCAGTGCTATATTATAAGATAAGAGTTCATTCATGAACGAACCGGTCAAGCTTTCCGGGTTTGATAACTACGATGAGAAAATATGCCAGAGCAGTCATGGACTAGCGGCCTCTCGATAATCTTCTTTCCTCTTACATGATGCAGAGCCACACGAGGAATATTGTGGAGACAGCGCCTCCAGACAGGACCCAAGAAGGATGGCCTCTACCGGCTGGAAAGGGTGGCAACAGGTCATCACCATCAGAGAACACTACATTGTCACCTCCTCTCGCATCTCTTCAGGCTGAAGATTTGCTTTAAACAGTCCTTTATTAAAAAATAACAGCATAGGATTGTATTATCAATCGAAAGAGCAACGGCAAGCTTAAAGCTTATACAGCAGTCTGAAAATAATATTCACTACACTGATAGTAGTTTACACGGCAACTGGCAGACGAATACTAAATCAATTACAAAAAAATGACATAGGTTTTGGATACATGGTCTATGAGGCAGAAGATTTCACACAAGGATAATGTATTCGCAATCTCGTTATTGAGACCTCGTTATTGAGACAGGAAGAAAAATATTGACTTGAAAGACAAAAACGGTTATGTAAAGATTATGTCATATGAACATCATTGGTGATGAATATCATTTTGTGACCGAGTGCCCTAACTACAATATATTACGGAACCGGTATTTGCCAACATATTATTGCGATAGGTTTGTATATCACTGTAGTTCACTGACGTCTGGAGGTAAAAAGTTCCACTGAAAGATACAAATTTTCTGTAGAATTGTAAAGTTGTTTAATTGTTCCCCTATTTGGAAACAAAGAGATCACCCTGGAATTTGTATTTTGTCTCTTTGATATACACAAAAAACAGTTGTGTATATTCACAAAGAAACATTTATGTTGATGACACGCACAATGATCGATATTATTCCTGCATTGGGTTTTTTTTGTTTGTTTTGTTTTGTTTTATCCGCCGTATACCTTAAATGGGATGAAAAGAGGACATTGAAGTTCAGGATCCAGAGCGCCCATGTGGCACAGGTCCACACGAACATCAGCCCACATTCTCCAGTCCTGCAACAGCGTAAGTCTTTCTTTTTATGTGCCATAAACGTAAACGTTTCTTTGTCTGTGCCATAAACATAAATGTTTCTGTGTGTGCCATAAACATAAACGTTTCTCTGTGTGTGTCATAAACATAAACGTTTCTGTGTGGATAAACACAACACTTCCTTGTGTATGTCAAAGACACAAAATACAGATTCAAAAGTGATCACTTTTACTTCAAAGAGAGGAACAATCAAGCAACTTCATTATTTTTCCAGGTATTTTGCAATCTTTCAAAAGAACTTTTTACCTTTGACATTCGGCGATAGAGAACGTGGCCCGAGAGAGAACATGTGAGGACTGGTGACATCACTGAAACAGACTGCGGACTTCTTCAGGAATTCCGGACCATCCATCTAGCATGGCTAGGAATAATAATGAAGAAGAAGCAGAAAATCAGTCTGAATCATTATCTTAAATGAAGAAGAAAGAAGAAGTAGAAAATTCGTCTGAATCATTATTTCAGCTGGGAATGCTGAAGAAGAGAGAGGAAGAAGGAAACAATCTGAATTATCATTTCGACGAAGAAGAAAAAGGAGTAGACAATTCGGCTAAATCATTATTTTAGTTAGGAATGATGAAGGTGAAAGAAGTAGAAGCGGAAAATCAGTCTGTATCATTACTTAAGCTGAGAATGATGAAGAAGAAAGATGAAGACGAAGCAGAAGCAGAAAATCAGTCTCAATCATTATATCCATTCTCAAACTCCTATACTTTTAAATAGAAATGGCAGAGTTCAATCATCGACAGTGTGCGACATGGCCGAGTACATAACGAGTTCCAGTGGCAGAGAAAATGACGTATGTCTGTGACGCATGACTGGCTTGACGTCTTCCGCCAGACGTCTTCTATTTGAGCCTGTGGCCGACCGTGCTCACAGTCATCGCCAAACCCCGGGCCTGTCTTCACCAATTTGCAAACGCACTCACCAGAGTCGCTGTGAATCTCACTCACTACACATGATCTCTGTTGTCACGAGCAACCATGCTGTATCAGTAAAGTGTCACAGGTCTGGGAAGTCGTGGATTCGATTCCCATCGGAAGCATAGGCCACAGGCCAATGCGTGGGATTTTCTTTCTTTTTATTATTTTTGTTTCTTCTTTGTTTTCTTTTTTCTTTCATTCTTGCTTTCTTCTTTTTTCCCCCCGTCGGCTTTAAGTCAGTGGTATGTATGCTGTGGCCTTATATTGAAGTACTGGAACCGCACAGTCGGGTATCAGTCAATTTATGGATCCGTTTCTAGGACCGTTTGCTTAAATGCTCTGTCTGACAAACATTGTGGGTGTCTGTATTTCTCAGGCCTTGTTGACGCCGAGATCAGTAATGCAATCGAGGATAAAGTACCTCCCTGTTGTATAATCAGAGACCTAAACCGAATGCTATGCCCCTCCGTCTTCATCATCCTCCACGACCATCATCGATTCTACACCCTCCCCCTCCTCACTCCCACATACCCGGCTCTCGTGGTGGCAACATTGGTTTTGATTTCACCTTTGCATTCATGGCTGTAACGAATGGCAAACTCATGCTCTTCCGAAGCCTTCTGGGAGGGAATGGGGGGGGGGGGGGGGGGGGGGGGGGGGGCACTAAATTATGCTGGTTGCAGGACTAGGCATTGTCAGTCGTATGGGGGCTTAGCAGGTGGTGTCGCGTACATGATCGATCAGAACAGGCACCGTTCCACATCAGCTGATTCAGCTGCAGTGCAGTGTCTCCTCTGGTGGGTTACCTTGGAATGACCTGATGTTGATGTATTCCTAATTGCTGGACTGATGGCGCTGAGACGACCACAGATCTGGGTGTGGTTGTGCATAGTGGAGTGTGAACGAGGGCCTGAGAGAAGATGTTAATGTAAAGGTCACAGAAGATGAAATTGGAAAAACGGTGTGTGTGTGTGTGTGTGTGTGTGTGTGTGTGTGTGTGTGTGTGTGTGTGCTGGGGTCTCTGATCATGTACATTGATGTTTTCATTCTTATGGCAAGTCCCTAGAATTATTGTCGTTCATTCGTTCTCCAATAGATAAACTGAAAATATTACTCATAGCAACCACCAATACTTCAATATTAATGACAATAACAGTCCACAATACAACAACAAAAAGGCCTTTTAGCAACATGAACGACAAAAGCAGCGAAACTGCCATCATCACGACCACCACCATTGCCACTAACAGCGATACTGGAGCAGCAACAGCTACGGCAACAACAGATGTAGCAGAAACATCATCATCACCACCTTCACCAAAAGTAACACCACCACAGTAGCAACAACGACGACGACGACGACAATGACGAAAATAGCAGTAATACCGTCACCACCACATCCACCACCACGTCAGTAGCCTCGACAACAACCATAATAACATGGGTGTAGTGGTATGAAAAGATTCAAACTCACACATACATGCACGCACGCACACACGCACACACATACCTACACACACACACACGTACCTACACACACACACACACACACACACCACCACCACCACCACCACCACCACCCACCCACCCACCCCCTACACCTAACGCACACAAAAGAGAGGTACCGGTATAAACGAAAACATAACTCGAGCTGCGTGCGGTACATGGCATGTAGGACCCAAATAGAGGATGGATGGAACAACAAGAAGGGCGACACAAAATATTAGCAATCACATGGACCGACACACGTCTAACATGTCTGACAGCCGACATTGTGGCCATGTCGACTGGGAACAATGCACCACTCGTCTGCACGCCCCGGGAAGGTGAAGAGATTGCTCACAGCGTGAAGTGCGAAAAGCTGCTACGTTGGCTCCGGGGGGGGGGGGGGGGGGGGGGGAACTCTTGAAAAAGTTCAACTACATTCGTGATGATGATTTGTGTGTGTGTGTGTGTGTGTGTGTGTGTGTGTGTGTGTGATAGAGAGAGAGAGAGAAGAGAGAGAGAGACAGACAGACAGACGAACGGCCAGATGGAATGACAGAGAGAGAGTGGGAGCGGGTAAAAGAGAGAGAGAGAGAGAGAGAGAGAGGGGGGGGAACACAGAGAGAGATAGAGATAGACAGACAGACGGACGGAAAGACAGTCAGAGAGAGAGAGAGAAAACGGGAACGGGTAGCGAGTAAAAAGAGAGGAAGAGCGAGTGTGTGGGAGGTGGGGGCGTGGGTCGGGTTGAAAAGAAAACATAAAAAAACAACTACCCTATTCCAACACCCCCTAAGATGGTCTTGAGAACATGGAAGATAAGGTGTCAATATAAAGGACATTCGCCCACGAATTATCGGCGGGGTGGGGTGAGAGAGAGAGAGACAGACAGACAGCACACACACACGGCGGGGTGGGGTGAGAGAGAGAGAGAGAGAGAGAGAGAGAGAGAGAGAGAGAGAGAGAGAGAGAGAGAGAGACAGACAGACACACACACACACACACAGGGGAAACATTTAACATTTATAAGTAAAATAATAAAATCAGAAATTGTAATAAAACAAATTGCATCTTAACTGTACTGAAAATGAAAAATCTCTCTCTCTCTGTGACCACCAGCATAAAAAACCACCACCCAAACACACACACAAGACCCACCGTTTCGCTTCCTCCTACTCACGTGTAAGGCGTGCACGCACATGCATCCACTCACAAACAAATAAAACCGAATTTTCTCTCTCTCTCTCTCTCTCTCTCTCTCTCTCTCTCGCATGCACACACACACACACAACGTGCCCCCCTCCCCCACCTCACACACTCAAAACATACCCACACAAAAACGTATGGACGCACGCACAACACACACTCACATACAAACAAAACCAAATTCTCCCCCCCCCTCTCTCTCTCTCTCACTGTAGCGCACGCACAGCATATGCAAAAGTTTCATAAATGGAATAATGCGACCTAGTACATGTGAGCGTCTGACACCTATGTTATGTAACAAATTCTTCGCATTACGTGTACATCAGACCACTAAACCAAAAACAAAGAAAGAAACACACACACACACACAAAACAAAAAACACAACAACAAAACCAATGCCGTTAGAAAAATCTGCCAAGTGGATGAGACTTGATTAGATGTACGGCTAAACTGGCTGTATTCCATCCATTTTTTGGGTTGGGACAAAAAACACTATGCAATGTTAAATATAGATTTTTAGACAAAATTTTATCATGAAGACATTGAAATACGCTTTTATCATGGAACATTCAAGTAAAACATGAGTTACATTAAATTTTTAACCACAGACACACAAAGATGGTATTAAACAACCTGCCTAACCAACCATCCACCCGTATTCCGTGTAATAAATTTCGATTCGGAATAGAACCTGGCGGACTTATACAATGACTGCTGGGGGCAGAAAGATCCCATCTGTTCCGAATGGCAGCTTCAAGGTACTGCGTTCTCCTCTGGTCCCAGAATGCATTTGTCAGAATATTGTTTACTTCAAGAACCGAATAAGGAATACCACATAAACCTGTATTCGATTTGCACATTGAAGCCTCTCTTGCACAGGTACCAGCCAGTTCATTCCCTCGAAGATTACAGTGACCGGGTACCCATAATTACGTTATTTTAGAACCTCGCATTATTAACCGGTGAATTGAAAAGAAAATTTCACAGACGAGATCAGGACGACTTGATGTATTTTGAAGGTGTGAAGCCGTTAAAGCAGACCTGGAATCTGACAAAATCAGTATTTCTTTCTGGTAAACCTTGCATATCAAGAATGAAATTAACAGCTTTTATGGCAGCAAATAACTCGGTGAAAATAGAACCTTTGGTAATATGAAATCTTTTTTCAATGTTAAGGGAAGGTATCACAAAAGCAGCACCAACCTCGGAAGCACTCGAAACTGAACCATCAGTGAAAATATGCAGATAAGATTCATATTCAGTGTAAATCAATTCTTAAACAAGAGAAGCAAGCAAAAGTGGATTCTTATTTTTGGTAATAAGTATTACCATAGGAACAGAAAAAATCTGCTTGCTTCATCAACCAAAGGGGGAAAGGGTATTTGGTCATTTTAACAATGTTGTCAAGAGAAACGTCGCATGCATGTAAAAGAGGAGACACATAATCAGATAAAATATATGCTGCTTTATTCCGTCTCTCTCTAGAAACGTAGGTGTTTTCATCAAGTTCAGAAGTAACCGAGTTAGGGACTGTTCTTGCTCGTGCCGAGTAGCTACAAGCACAGAGCATCCTATGTTCATTTAAAGGCAAAACTCCTGCCTCTCTGTGAGCCATATCAGTTGATGCCCATCTTGGAAGCCCCAAAGCAATTCTTAAGCGCCAAGGAATCAATACTAGTTAACTTACGTAAATCTGTCTTTGGTGCAGTAAAAAAAATACTTGACCATAACTTACAATCGAACGAACTGTCCCTATGGCAACATGGATAAGATTAGATCCATGATCTTTTAGAGGGATTCCAGTTAAGAATAGCAGTAACGCAATTTTTTTTTTCTTGCCTTTTACACACACACAAGGTGTGAGGCCCAAAGGAAGTAACTCGACACTGATCAAGTACGTACAAGGGCTGTGATTGCCTCCCTTGCATCCTCTGTCTTATCAGTCTCCACGGGATATTTGTTGTCAATTTATTTACGGATTCAGTCAAAAATAATATCAAACTTAAACCTCCTAGTGCAACCAATATTACCCAGTGCTGTGCCATCGTAATTTTCTTCACAACTGAAGTTTTTTTGTCTTTTTTTCCCCCTCTCGTTTCACAAGCTGCGCGAACATCATTACCAACAAAGTAATGAGCAGAATTTCTACGTACTTCTCCAGTCGAAACGATTCATGTTTCATATACTTTGAATTATTAAATTTCTCTCTAGACCCAGTTCTAAACCCTTTTCAGTTGTTTTTTTAGGGTGGGTGGTGGGGGGGGGGGGGGGGGGGAGGAGTTCAGACGTGTTGCAGTCAAAAGGTTAATTACTGGCAACACACACACACACACACACGCGCGCGCACACGTACTAGCGCTCGCGCACGCACTCCCAATATGGTTTTGAAAAGAAAAAAAAATCAAGTCGCAGCATACTAAAACCTCGGAACACTATGTCTCGGCACGACGTCCAGGATGTTGATGAAGCATCAAAGAAGACTGAAAAAGGCGACTCACAATTGAGATGCCACCGTTTCTTCACCCGAGTGTAAGGGCACACACACAATACACGATTGGCAACATGAGCACTCCAAGGGCGAATAACCTACAAAGGTCATTCACTTTTTTCTAATTTTCTGTTCTTTTTCCACCTCGCACAATCGGTAAATGTGTGCAATGAGAATCAGAAAGCTAAAGATTCTCCACGGTGGTACATACGTTAGAAACAATAGAAATCCGACAGTCAGACTTTCGAGAGGAATCAAAAACTGGTAGACGGGTTTGGGGTCTTAACAGATACGTGCATTAGTGGCGAGAGAGTCACAGAAGCGGTTCAATCCCAGCCTCAATAAGTCATCTAAAGAATGGATCCAGTTTGGGCTGTCGATGATGGGAGAGGAGCTCGGAGATACTGTCTTGGGGACGCTGCCCATATGCCCTCTGACCCACACCCTGATGCCCAGGCTTCTGCACATTCGACATGAGATGATCTGTAAGTCTGGGCTGGGAGGTCGTGAATTTAATTCCCATGAGAGCAATGTGGGATTTTTCTGCCCTGGCCGGCTCCTAACCCGAGCTGAATTCGCTACGGGTTCAATTAGGAAAACTGAGACCACACAGTCGAGTTTTATCCACTAAATGTATGCGTCTCACAGAGTGCAACTCGGATTTTCTGATCAACACTGCAGGTGTCCATCTCTCTCGGGCCTGGTTAATGTAGGGGAATGCAATGAAATTAAGTTCAAAGTACAGCCCTATCAAACAGTCTCAGAGCGGAATGGAAATCCATAGCATCATCTTCGTTATAGACATCCTCATCGATCAGAATTTTTCTAAAGTCTGTGTGTAGCCCTTCGTGTCTTGCTCTCTTATTGCTCCAGCTTCGATTGTTCTCTTCAATTCTACAGCCTTGGTTCGATTCCGTCGCGGTCACCGGTATCGGCGAGTCCATGGGGGCTTTCGTTGGACGAACGTGGTGGCGCCCTCCGGGAGAGCTCACTCACGCCGGCTCCGCGAGTAAGCAATTGTCAGTAGGGGGGCTTAGGTGGTGTCCTGCGTGTGTTGGATAAAAACCAGCTCCCCCGAACACCACCGAAGTGACTCGGCAGCTGTGCAGCGTCTCCTCCGGTGGGATGCCTCACGACTTGATATCGACTGCTCCTGTGGATTGCCGGTGCTTGGGGCTGCGGCAGGACGGGCTGTGGCTGAAGACGTGGGACCGGAATGAGTAGCATGGGTGCAGTGCCACAGAAACGGCGCAGAAGGTGACAGAAAAAAGTTTGGGCTGATTTTGCATACCCGTTTGTCATTTTGCGCCACCTAGTTTACCAAAACGTTTAGCGAGATAGGAATGGAAGACTGTACTTATAGGCAAGTCTATGTCGGCGGTCATATTTTGGAGAAAACGTTTGTATGAACCAAACTGTACCTCCGTTGTGTATGGATCAATTATCCTTAGCGTGTTCCCATCGAGACGTTGAAAATATGTATTCGCACAATCGTTAGACAAGAGTTAAGGGTTTTGGGTAGGGTGAATTGATATCGATTCTTTTCCCGATACTGCCAAGATCATGGGGCAGGCTTTTTTGTGTGGGGGATGTACTTCAATATATTCATTCCTCCTTTTTGCCTATCACTCTCTAGCCGGGAAACCTCAGCTTGAAATAGAGAACAATCGTCCACCCCGTTGTCCACTCATTCGGTTTCTCTGGTGGGACTCGACGTTGATGGCGTCAGTCATCCCTCGGCATTAAAAAGCAGACCGACCACCTGGAATTCGGCGCCATTCTCACATCACCCACAGTTCAAAAACAGAACTCGACGGCACCTGAAAGCAGCCAGTGAAGGGTGAAAAAGTAAAACGAACAGACGGCACCGAAAGAAAATCAGCTGTGTACCATCTTAAATCATTTACTAAAGACTATTCAATACAGGTTTTAATCTTTAAACTATGTCCGCGGATCCATTAAAGATACGAGGAAGGTCAAAAGACAAAGTTGTCAGGCTGGCGGCAGCTGAGAATTGTGCTCAACTCTTAGTTGGATCTCCTAACAGATGCAATCTCCCACTGATCGACTTAATGTTGAGCAGACACATAGTTATGTGCGCGCGCAGACCCCCCCCCCCCCCCCCCTCTCTTACTCCTTTAATAGGATTGCTTTCTGTCTTTTGTGTGTGCGTGCGTGCGTGCGTGCGTGCGTGCGCGTGTGCGTGCATGTGCGTGTGCGTGCATATGCGTGTGTGCCGCTTTTGCCGTAAATGATTCATCTATTCTTGCCGGTTGTTTAATATTTTGTTCTTCGTTTTAAGTTCATGGAGGAACAACGTATCGACCTTTTTATGTATTTGTGAACAGATGTACGTTTATTAAGTTTTTAAAGTTTAGTCGCTAGTCATGCGTATTTATTTACTAGTCGCGTTTAATTCCCGAACGGGGCAAGAGCCGGATTAAAAACAAATTGCTTCCGTTACCCTTGGAAATAAAGAATACAAACCTTTCTCCGACACGAACAGAGCGAGCGAGAGGTGAAGGGGAAGCGGACGGAGACACGAGAAGGGAAACAACTCTGACACTTTAATCCTTGGCTGAATGCAAGGTTTTGTCCCTTAAATATTTGCGGCGAATATGTTGCATCTCCGCTAATGTAATTTGAAGGACCACAGTACTGATCAGTTGGAAAAAAACATCTGCGTGTGTGTGCGCGCGCGCGCGTGGAATTTTGCTTATAGCCAATCCGACCGCAAAGGGCCATATCAGGGCCGTCACGTTAAAATCGGTTCATAAGTAATAAAAAAAATTCACACATTTCTTTAATTTGAAATACATCTAAAAACGTCTCGGAAACTTCGTCAAAAATCTTTCTTCCGTGTCCGTAAAATCTTAGATGAAAAATGTTAATTTCTTTCAGAAAAGATCACATCAGGTGGGACATCTCTGAACAGGGTTTTCATGAAGTCTGCTGTGAAGTGTTTATGTCTCACATCGTGCAAGACCCAACACACTAAAAGTGTGCGAGAAAATAAAAGCACAAATGGAGAAGACAAAAAAGGATAGCCTAGTCACCATGGGCGATGGGGAAAGTACGTCATATGACAAATCAAAGTCATTCCAGCAGAGAGAGAGAGAGAGAGAGAGAGAGAGAGAGAGAGAGAGAGACGAAATAAGCATTTATGACAAGGCAGGAGAAAATGGGACACAAACACGCACTCACAAAGGAGAGAGAGAGGAGAGAGAGAGAGAGAGAGAGAGAGAGAGAGAGAGAGAGAGAGAGAGAGAGAAAGAAACCAGCACTTGCATACAAGCACACGCACACCCCAACTCGCCCGTCCGTGCATAAATGAACATCTTAATACAGATAGCTACACATCTACCATCCATCATAATGTTCATTATTATTATAGAATAATCCTTTCGTATCAAAGACACGAGATTTCATTTCTACGTTCTTTTTGTTTACAGCAAAGCCGATTTCGGAGGGGGGGGGGGGTGGTGGTGGTCATATCAGGGCTATCACCAAATCGATTCCATATTAAGGAAAGAAAAATGAAAAGTGAAAGAAACTGTGTCCACTAACATATTCCATGCTTTAAAACAGATGGATTTATACAGGATCTATGCAACACGTATGTCACACACACACACACACGCGTATGCACATGCACACACACGCGTATGCACATGCACACACACGCGCGCGCACACACACGCGCGCGCGCACACACGCGCGCGCGCGCACGCACACTAGACACGCACGCAAAATGCTGATAATAGCAAGAACGTTCGATATGGCTTTGCGAAGCTCATCACTGTTCCCGGAGCAAGGCTTACTGCCTTTTGTCCCTTGCCGCTGTGAATGCATCCTCCAGTCCCTGCAGTGGGTTGGTCCGGCAGAAGTCGCCATTCTTCCTGCATCCCATGAGAACGGATTGTCTGGAACCCTGTAGTGACGCTGTGAACCCGGGAGACGATCTGGGTAGCGTCTCGTCCCTGTAGTCGTATGCCCTGGGCGAGGATGGAGGTGGCTGTGGAAGATGTAGTGCGACGGCTCGTGGTTGACCAGTTGTGATTCTCGCAGACAGACCATCCTTTATGACCTGCCACAAACGAAGCCGCGGATTACATTCTGACCGAGAAGTCGCCGCTGAATCCTGACAGAATGCACTAAAGCATGGACAGTAGAAACTAGGAATGACATTCATACCCGCTGAGAATAAAGACGGTACAGTCTATGACAAAAAGATAGTAAACCTGGGAAAGTGAAGACTGTGAATGCGGCCAAAGCCTTACAAAAGACATCAATCTTATGCAACAAAGACTAACATTCTGAAAGAAGGTCCCACTAAAGAATATGAAAGGACAGCATTTAGCTCTAGATCAAGCTGACGCTAAAGTAAGGCAAGATAAGATAATGTTGCTTATAGCCCAGCCGACCGCAAAGGGCCATATCTTCTTCCTAAAATATTGTTTCACTCAAAAACGAGTAGGTCACCAGCGCGCATGTTAAAAGTAAAATAAAATAACATAAAATAGTGCGACTGTGTTGGCCTCTGGAGCAAATTTGGCAACAAGGGGTCGCACTCGATATTCAAGGAGTTAAAAGCAATGGCCAGATTCAGGCCCAGGTAACCATAAAATAAAAGCAATGGCCAGATTCAGGCCCAGGTGACCATATAATATCTGGTTAGTTAAAATAGAAAATCGTCAATATGCAGATCTCAAAACTGTCGTATCAATTTGCTTTTTGAATGAGACTGCATTTGTGGCCATCTTGATGGCACCGGCAGCGAGTTCCACAGCCGTACAGAACGAGGATAAAATGAATGCAAGTGGCTGTCAATATTTGATGCAGGTATGGTATAACACTGACCGCCACTCCTGGTGCTACTTTTATTCAATACTAGTTGTTCCATTGGAATATCAATTAGTTTAGCTCTGCCTTTGAAGAAGATATCAAGTTTGATAAAAGCTCTTCTCTCTTCTAAGGGTTTCCATTCTAATTTCCTCATGTTCTTCCTAGTATTCCCCTTTTCTCTATGGTTCCCCGTTACGAACCGTGCTGCTCTCTTCTGAATCTTTTCGAGGTTATCAATGTCCTTTAGATGGTAAGGATCCTAGACTGAGCAACCATATTTCAGTACTGGTCTAACCAGTGTTTTTTAGCAGTCGTCTTTAACCTTTTGGGGACAGTCGTTGATATTCCTGTATAAGAAAGCTAAGCTGTTATTTGCTTTCTTACATACTAAATTGTAATGGTCTTTCCATTTGAGACGACTATAATCACGCCCAAATATTTTGCAGTACTGGTTTCATTAAGAATAGTATGAATAGAATATTCTGATCTAGTTGGTGAGCGTTTATTACATATACGCAACACTTACTTCTGGGGATGAAATTCCATTTTCCAAGTTCTGTCCCACTCTTGTAAAGGGTTTAGATCATCTTGTAGAATGCGTGTATCATTCTTGCTTCTGATTGTTCTATATACTAAGCTGTCATCTGCAAAAAGCCTTATAGTAGTTCCTGGAGAGAGATTACTTATGTCATTTATATAAATTAAGAAAAACAAGGGCCCCAGAACAGTTCCCTGTGGTGCACCTAACAAGACTGGTTTACAATGGGATGACAATCTTTCCACTACTTCTTTCTGCGTTCTCCCAACGAGGAATGATCTAGCCCATTTTAGTAAAGAACCGCCAATGCCGATGTGTTCTAATTTAAGCAGCAGGTCTCATGGTCAACCTTATCAAAGGCTTTAGAAAAGTCTAATGAAATTGCATCTATTTGCTGTCTGTTGTCAAGACAGTTATTAAAATCATTGAGAGTTGTTATAAGTTGAATCTCACAACTCCTTCGCTGTCTAAAGCCATGCTGGGCGTTATTTAAGAAGTCATATTTGTCAAGATGATCCATTATGCTACTATATATTATGTGTTCCAAGTAGTTTTGCTGATATGGATGTAAGAGATACAGGTCTATAGTTCTCTGCTTTTGTTTTGTCACCCTTTTTGAATAAAGGAACAATGCTTATCAGGGATATCGCCGCATTAAAGTTAACTCGCAAGTCATTACATGAGAAATCAGTACACAACCCTTTAAATACACCTAAAACCGCACCAGAAATTCTGTTAGAAGAAATCTTTCCTCGTAAAATCAATGAAAAATAATCTTTCAGAAATTCAAAGATCACATCAAGTGGGACATCTCTGGAAAAGGTTTTCATGGAGTCTGCTGTAAAGTGTTTGTCTCACATCATGCAAGTCCCAACACCTTAAAAGAGCATGTCACTACAACTGTGAGTGATGCATGACATGCAATGCACCATGGAGCGTCATCACCTCTAAAAGAACAATGGGTGCAAAAGGAGTGGCCTCTATGCAAACACAACTGTTTCTTTACCGCCGCCTCAGGAAAATGGTTAAAAAAAAAAAAGAAAAAAACTTTCAGCTCTGGACGGATTTTAAATATCTTTTTATCCGTCTGCAAGTTCCGTTTCCCTTATCAGAGGTCTTGACGTAAGCCTGGGATTTGGGTTTCATATCAGTGTGAGGGATAGACAATGCTTAACTTTTCTTGTGGCACTCTTGGCAAGTTGATCAACCAACTCGTTGCCTTAACTGCACGTATGTGTTAGAACTCGGGCAAAAACTCTATGTTACATCTATCCGATTTCAGGGAGGTGCACAGTTTGAATAATTTCATCAGTTGAGGGAATTTGAGGTTACGGCTGGCAATGGCCGCCAAAGCAGAAAGTGAGTCTGACAAAATGAGGAAATCTATGTTTTTTAGAGACTATTTCAAGTGCCTGGACCAAGACTGTCAACTCAGCAATGTAGATGGAGCTGTCAGTGGGAATGTGTTTAGAACATCTGAGAAGCACCTGTTGCACAATACAGTCGAGGCAACCCCCTCCTCAGATTTGGAACCGTCAGCGAAAATTCTTCCTAAGGATGGAAACTTCCGAGCACAGTTCGGCGAAAAGGACTTCTACGCCACGGCGCTAGTGGTATCTTTTGGGTACGAGGCTAAATCGAACCGGATCTCTGGAGTGAAGAAAGTCCATGGTGGGTCATCAGGAAACTTGGATAAATCACACACGACTCAAGGTCTGTATTTGCATTGTTCAAATGAGGAAGCATACGAATTCCCAAGGGTGAATGGGACTGGGATGGTCGTCGAATTTCTTTTGGAACTTTGGGTCAAAGACATGTGCAGTTTAAGGTAAGTTTCAGCCAACAGTTTGAGAGTGATGGTTCTCCTGCCTCAGCACACAGGCTATAGACAGGGGTGGAGCGGAATGCAATCACTTTATCAGACAGTCAAAGCCCTCGATGGTGGATGTGATTTAGACTTTTCAGGGTGGAAGGTCTGGCCGAGCCTTGGACTACACATCCAGTCCAGTTTGGAGCGGACCAAAGCCCTGTAAAAATGAAGAGTTTTCTTATTCGCGCCCCAATCCATGTGTGCCAGAACTTCCTGAATGCTCAGTGCTTTCTAACGAGCAGTTTTTGAGTGTTGGATTACATTTGAATCCAACACTCAAAAGCTCAGTTTATTTTAAAAAAAAGATAACAGAAACCATTTTTTTAACAGCTAGAATGGTGGATTTATCCAGACGAATTTCAGGATCGGCAAAGAACTTACGAAAACTAAAAATGCATACACTGTGTTTTTGGTGCTTGGAAAAGGTAAACCCGTTTTCCTCGGCCCACTGCTGAATCTTATCCACACAAAGTTGGAGTCGACGCTGAATGCTGGCATAAGAGGCTCCAACTGCATAGAGTGCGAAGTCAACAAACGGAGTGGACTCGGAACCCCGGTTTACTTAACCGACAATGTCGCTATTTTTTATACTAAACAGAGTCGAAGGAAGAATGCTCCCTTGAGGAACACACAACTCCTGCCCGAGGATGTCCGACAGCGTGGTGCCAATACAGACTTGGAACTGCCGATCAGCCAGAAAATTTTGAATGAATAAAGGCAGACAGCCACGAAAACAAAGTTTATGGAGGTCTTTTAGAATTCCAGATTTCCTAGTGGTATACGCTTTTTCCAGATCAAGAAAGATAGCAACCACATAATGTTTATTAATGAGCGCGTTGCGGGTGGTGGTTTTCAGATGAGCGGTCGAGCGATACTTCCGGAACCTGCACTGGCCAAAAGGCCATCGGTTTCCAGCTTATAGATTAGATGGGACTTGATCATCTTTTCCATTAGCTTGCAGAGGCAGCTTGTGAGAGCTATCATACGATAGTTTGAAGGGTTGGCAAGGTCTTTTCCAGGCTTAGGAATCGGAACGATTATTACTTTTCACCACGCACCTGCTACTCAGAACAGCAAATTTTGACGTACCCAGTTTTCTGGCACTCACAGCACCGCATCGAAGACGGAATGTCAAGTTAAATGCACATATTCAAAGAACCCACTTTCATGACTTGAGGCAATGAAGGGTACAGAACGTCAGAAAGAGGGTGTTGGTGGGCACTCTTTCTCTTCCTTTGCAAACTGTGACCCTACGCACGTTGAAAATACACCTCAGGATGCAAGTTCCGTTTTTTCCTCGGTCGCCGAGACGCATCTAAGATCTGGGCATCTAATGACTCCCTTGGACGTACTCAACTGTTTATGGGGAGCCACTCGGACCTCTCTACCAGTTTTGTGGCACTCAGCAGCTGTTCCGACAAACCCTTTGAGAGGAAGGCACTGAAACCTATCAAAATAAGACAGTAAAGGAAGTCCATAGCTGTAAGAAACGAGAAAACCGAAACCTTTGAAAGGAAGACGCTATATCCATAGAGCGAAAACGCAACTTTTAAAAAGGGGAAACTTAACTGCCTAAAACGACTACACTAGCCACTTGAAAAGAACACTAAATCCTGTGAAAGAACACTAAAATAAAGGATAGCAAATGCTATCATAGGAAGTCGACAGTACTTGCACTATTTGAAAGGTGACCACCAGCTCACTTAAGAGTAGAAAATCCAATTTGTCTTGTAATTTTTGTCCTTGTTTTTGGCGGACTCATTAAAAATTTGGCGGACTCGCTAAGAATTATTTGTGAAATCCGAAAGTTATGAAAAGATTCACATGCTAACTGATTACCATGTCAGGCTTTCTGTGGATAAAGGACACTCCGATCAGGAGTACCAGGTGCGCACTAAGAAATATCTCAGGAAGAGGATCAAAGACTTCAAGAGCTCTGCAGCCCGAACCAAATGATCTGAAAGCATGCGTCCATGCTCCAGATCCCTCGATTCACAAGACCTGCTCCACAGCTCGTGTCAGCCTTTCACGCCTTCCCAGGGAACATTCCCTCTGGTACTCCCCGTTTTGTGTCCTTGTTCCCCAGAACACCGACATTCGAAACTGGCTTATCGTCATGGCCATATGAACGAGTGTGGATTGTAAAGCGCTTAGAGCTTGGCGTCATTTCTTAGATAGGCGCTATAAAAAATATTCATAATAATAATGGACACCGAATCCAAGAAAAGAGACTAAGCCCACGAGAAAAGCCATATAAATCTCTGAATGGAGACACTGAAGCGAGGAAAGAATAAGACCTGCGAAATAAGGAAACGGTTATACCTAGATAAAGATGACATTAAACCCTTTGTATGAAGGGCGAATGAAGGAAACACTATACCTAGATAAAGATGACATTAAAACCCTTTGTATGAAGGGCGAATGAAGGAAACACTATACCTAGATAAAGATGACATTAAACCCTTTGTATGAAGGGCGAATGAAGGAAACACTATACCTAGATAAAGATGACATTAAACCCTTTGTATGAAGGGCGAATGAAGGAAACACTATACTAGATAAAGATGACATTAAACCCTTTGTATGAAGGGCGAATGAAGGAAACACTATACCTAGATAAAGATGACACTAAACCCTTTGTATGAAGGGCGAATGAAGGAAACACTATACCTGGATAAAGATGACACTAAACCCTTTGTATGAAGGGCGAATGAAGGAAACACTATACCTAGATAAAGATGACACTAAACCCTTTGTATGAAGGGCGAATGAAGGAAACGCTATACCTAGATAAAGATGACATTAAACCCTTTGTATGAAGGGCGAATGAAGGAAACGCTATACCTAGATAAAGATGACACTAAACCCTTTGTATGAAGGGCGAATGAAGGAAACGCTATACCTAGATAAAGATGACATTAAACCCTTTGTATGAAGGGCGAATGAAGGAAACGCTATACCTAGATAAAGATGACATTAAACCCTTTGTATGAAGGGCGAATGAAGGAAACGCTATACCTAGATAAAGATGACATTAAACCCTTTGTATGAAGGGCGAATGAAGGAAACGCTATACCTAGATAAAGATGACACTAAACCCTTTGTATGAAGGGCGAATGAAGGAAACGCTATACCTAGATAAAGATGACACTAAACCCTTTGTATGAAGGGCGAATGAAGGAAACGCTATACCTAGATAAAGATGACATTAAACCCTTTGTATGAAGGGCGAATGAAGGAAACACTATACCTAGATAAAGATGACACTAAACCCTTTGTATGAAGGGCGAATGAAGGAAACGCTATACCTAGATAAAGATGACATTAAACCCTTTGTATGAAGGGCGAATGAAGGAAACACTATACCTAGATAAAGATGACACTAAACCCTTTGTATGAAGGGCGAATGAAGGAAACACTATACCTAGATATAAGATGACACTAAACCCTTTGTATGAAGGGCGAATGAAGGAAACACTATACCTAGATAAAGATGACACTAAACCCTTTGTATGAAGGGCGAATGAAGGAAACACTATACCTAGATAAAGATGACATTAAACCCTTTGTATGAAGGGCGAATGAAGGAAACACTATACCTAGATAAAGATGACATTAAACCCTTTGTATGAAGGGCGAATGAAGGAAACACTATACCTAGATAAAGATGACATTAAACCTTTGTATGAAGGGCGAATGAAGGAAACACTATACCTAGATAATGACATTAAACCCTTTGTATGAAGGGCGAATGAAGGAAACACTATACCTAGATAAAGATGACATTAAACCCTTTGTATGAAGGGCGAATGAAGGAAACACTATACCTAGATAAAGATGACATTAAACCCTTTGTATGAAGGGCGAATGAAGGAAACACTATACCTAGATAAAGATGACATTAAACCTTTGTATGAAGGGCGAATGAAGGAAACACTATACCTAGATAAAGATGACATTAAACCCTTTGTATGAAGGAGGCATCGAACCTGAAAAAAGAGGTGAAGCTGTGAAAGAAGAGACCCCGAATTCCTAGCAAAAGACAAAACACCAAAAATGCCAAACCATCTGAAAGGTATGGTAATGTTGCTTATAGCCCAGCCAGCCGCAGAAGGCCATGCCTGGGCTGTCACTACGTTGAAGACATTCACACAACCCCTTACAATACACCTAAAAACACGACGGAAATTTTGTTTAAAATATTTCTTCTGTGAAATCTTAAAACCAGATGAAAAATGTTGATCTCTTTAAAAAAAAAAAATTGAAGACACATCAGGTGGGACATCTCTGAACAAGGTTTTCATGGAGTCTGTTGTAAATGCTTATATCTCAAAAATACAAGTCCGAACAGTCTAAAAGAATATGTTCCACTGTGAATGGTACACGACATGGAATGGACCATGGAGCTTCTTCACTCCTTAAAAGAAACGAATGAGTTACAAACGAATGGCCAGCGTGCAGCCGGCATAGAACCGTTTCTCCCGTGCGACCACCAGCGGTAGATGAGGAACACCTAGCTTTGGTCGATCTGGAAAGGTTTATTATATGTCTGTACTCCAGTCCTCCTGTCAGGTCCGATATAACCATTAACCTTCGGTTTCAAATTCGAGTAGGGGATAGATATGATGGGCAGTTTCTTCGTTGTGGCATTCCTGGCAAACGATCAGCCTTTTTATTTCCTCGAATGCCAACGTGACCAGGAACCCAAGCTAGAACAATGTTGTGACCTTCCGCTTTCAAAGAGGTAAAAAGTTTGAAAGAGTTTGAAAGTTCAGGATGGCGGTAACGGCCCGCTACGTCCTCCAAAGCTGACTGTGAATCAGAAAAAATCAGGAAGTCCTTGTTTATAGACAGATTATCTGCGGTTGGTAGAGCGCCCGACTCGTAATCTTGGTGATCCTGGGGTTGCGCGTTCGAACCTCCGCCGGGGCGTTTCGGTACAGGGGGATTTTTCCCTCAGAGTTAACATTGGTTCTGACTCCATTTCCCATACAGTCCTTCGAATGAGACTATAAACCGAGGTTCCGTGTGTGAACGCATGCATGACATCTTGCACACACGTAAAATCCCATCGCCAACTTTCGGAAGAGTAGGCCAGTTTGGCCGTTGGTATGGATGACACGTTACACATTGCATGCACCCCGAGTGAGAAATGGAAAGAATGAAGGAAGTAAGGAAAATGAGTGATCGATATTGAACGATACTGAATGGATGACACGGGAAACGACTGAATGAAGCGCCAGCTGGCAGCTCTTCAGTCGGCACTACCCAGGTAGGCAGCCCGTTGTGTAAACGAGTGTTGATTGTAAAGCGCTTAGAGCTTGGCCTCTAGCCGAGAATAGGCGCTATATAAGTATTCATTATTATTATTATTATTATCATCTTCTGCGCTAGAACCAATGCCGTTAGTTTCAGCAGAGTATGTCTGACGGAATATGCTTTAATATTTGAAAAGGAACAGTTGGACAATAGGCTGCACAAGCCACTCCATCATCGGACTTTGAACCATCAGTGAACATTGAAAGGATGGGAATTTTGTACAGAGATCGGCAAACAATGCCTTGTATGGCTGATGATTGGATTCTTTGCGAGAAGCTGCAAGATCAAAGCGTGTTTCTGATGTGAAAAAGGTCCATGGAGGCTTTCCTGGAAACTTGGAGAAGTCGGACAACTCCTAGATCAAGACCTGCATTCTGCGCATGGGCTGCATACGAAGTCCAAACTTAGGAAAGCAGATGGGATTTTCTTCAACCTTACATTGAAAATGAGGATTAAAAACGCAGTCACAAGCAAGGTTTTCTGGTTCAGAGAACAATCTGAGATAGTAATTTAAGGATAGTGTCAGCCTGCGGTTGGATAATGAGGATTCACATGCCTCTGCATACAGTCTGTACATAACGGTGGTGCAGAATGCTCCAAGACAAAGACGAAGCCCTTGATAATGAATAGGATCCAAGAGTTTCAGTTAAGAGGGTCTTGCAGAGTCGTACACAGCACATCCACAGCCCAGTTTAGAACGGACCAAGACTCTGTAGATGTGCAGGAAAGTTGTCGAATCAGCGCCACAGTCAGTCTATGCTACGACCTGCAGAATGTTTAAAGATTTCTGTCAAGAAGTTTTTTAACGTTTTATGTGACTAAGGAAGTTAAGCTTCTGATCGAAAATAACTCCCAGAAATTTGGCCGCCTTTACAGGTGGAATGGGAGATTTCCCGTTTTGGATTTCAGGATCAGCAAAGAAATGTCCAAGATTATGAAAATGAATGCACTAGATCCTAGTAGCCATTTTCTTCTGCCCACAGATGTATTTCATTTATACAAAGCTGGTGCCTGCGCTGAACACTTGGGTACAAGCTTCCAGTTGCACAGGGGGGTAAATCGTCTAGAAACAACGAGCAGTCGAACCCGATTGAATTGAATCAGTGTTGTTGATTTTTATGCAAACCATCTGAAAGAACACGTCAATGACGTCCAAAGAATCACAAACTAAACAAACACTATGCAAGAAGATTTTGACCCTGCACAACACTGTTGGTGTGGGATAGAGAAAGTAACCAGCCGCCGTGGCCAAGTGGTTACCGTCGCGGACTGCCGGCTGACAGGTCGTGGGTTCGATTCCCATCAGTCGGGTAGGATATTTCTGTCCCAACCGGCTCCTACCCAGATATGCGTTTGCTCAAATGGGAAGACTGGGACCACACAGTCGAGTTTCATCCACTTAATGGATACGTCTCTGAGAGTGTTGCTCAAACGTCTTGACCAACAATGTAGGTGTCTGTATTTCTCGGGCCTGGTTGACGCCAGGATACATCATGAAAAATAAGCGTAGAGTACAGCCCTGTCACGCAGTCTCACACCGGAATGGAAATCCGTAGCATCATCTTCATCATCCTCATTCTCAACGATCAGCATTTTTAAGGTCTCAATTTATGTGGCCCTTCATGCCCTGTTCTCATGGTGACCTCAGTTTCAATGTTCTCTCCACGCCTGTGGCCTTGTTGATTCCGACGGGATCACAGGTATCGGCGAGTCCATGGCGCCCTCCGGAGGGAGAGCTCACTTAAGCCAGCTCTGCGACTAAGCAAATATTGTCTCCGTAGGGGGATTAATAGGTGGTGTCCTGCGTATGTTGGATCAGAACAGGAGCCACTGAACACCACCGAAGTGACTCGGCAGCAGTGCAGCGCCTCCTCCGGTGGCTTGCCACTTGGCTTCATAGTGACTGCTCCCCGTGGATTGCCGTGCCGGGGCTGCAGCAGGCCGGGCCGGGCCGCGTCTGTGTCTGAATGAGCAGTGTGGGTGCAATGCCACCGATGTGGCACAGAAGATGGGCAAAAAACCCCGAACAAACAGAAAGAGTAAATAAAAGCTCGCCACCACTCTCCTTGTATTCTGCTGTCTTCCCCGAGTTGAGATTCTTGCTGCTCCCCGGTTTCCACGGACGTTGATGCACGAGTGCCTTGCCCCTGTTGACAGAACGACATTTTCTGTGAACTTGACTATTCTGCGCAAATGATTCCGACACACTAAAATTCAGCAAAATGATTCTGATTTTACAAAGTGTCTGCGTTCTGTTATCTTGCAATCTAACAAAATTTAGGTTAAAACGATATGTTATATGCACAACATAAAAGCTTTCAACAATCTTCCATTAGAAAACATTGTGCAGTATCCTTTACTCTCCATTTTAGGCTTCATATAGCTCAAGACAGAGATTGCTATGACCGAAGTTGTCGATTGATATTTGGTGGAGGAACATTTAGCAACGCATGGTATGCCAGTAACTTCATTAAAATGATAAAGATCAACGTTTCTAAGCCTCTTACCTTCGTGTGTACGTGTGTGTGCGTGCGTGCGTGCTTGCTTGCGTGTGCGTGTGTAGCGCGTGTGCCCGCGCGTGCGCGTGTGTATGTAATACAGTACGTTTAGGCGAGAGGGTATTAGGCATTCGTTTCCAGTTCAAGATCCGAGGAAAAAGGTCATTTTGAAAAAAATTGTTTCGGTGGTATATTCATATATTTCTTAATACTTTAAGCCAAGGGAGAGAATCCACACGCGCCGAAACGAAGCCCAAAAATGTTCGACATCCATCTCGCCTCCGCCCTTGTCCCCCATTGCCTTTCCCCTACTTCTGACCACGAGAGTCTTACTTGAGCTCCGTTCTTCCAACCGTTATCAGGATCTCGATATACTTTAGCCTCTTTCCCTTCTCCAGCTGTCTCAGATCGGTTTTAATGCATTAATTTTTTTGTTTTGTTGGTTGAAAAACTGTGTGTGTGTGTGTGCGTGTGTGTGTGTGTTTGTGTGTGTGCGTGTGTGCGTGTGTGTGTGTGCGCGCGTGTGCGCGCGCTTGCACTTGCGTGTTTGGAGAGAGAGAGAGAGAGAGAGAGAGAGAGAGAGGAGAGAGAGAGAGAGAGAGAGGTAGGGGGAGGGAGGGAGAGTGTGAGGTCGAGACAGACAGTGAGAGAGAGAGAGAACTGGACCCAAGTGTTCAACACGGTCTTTCCTACTTCGCTACCAATTGCGACGGTTGCCAGGAAACCGATGAATGCAAAGAACGAGACACCAGGTCGACTGATGGTTCCAGTCCAAACGCTGAACGAATCCTTTGCCGACAGTTCTGGCACGTGTGTCACTGTTCAAACAGCCCTGAAACATTCAGTACTTTTATCGCTGTTCAAGCAGCGCTCAAATACAGTACTCTTGTCACTGTTCAAACAGCCCTGAAACATACAGTACTCCTGTCACTGTTCAAGCAGCCCTGAAACATGCAGTACTTCTGTCACTGTTCAAACAGCACTGAAACATACAGTACTTCTGTCACTGTTCAAACGGCCCTGAAACATACAGTACTTCTGTCACTATTCAAACAGCCCTGAAACATACAGTACTTCTGTCACTATTCAAACAGCCTGAAACATACAGTACTTCTGTCACTGTTCAAACAGCCCTGAAACAGTACTTCTGTCACTGTTCAAACAGCCCTGAAACAGTACATTTGTCACTGTTCAAACAGCACTGAAACATACAGTACTCCTGTCACTGTTCAAACAGCCCTAAAACATACAGTACTCCTGTCACCATTCAAACATCCCTGAAACGTATAGTACTCCTGTCACCATTCAAACAGCCCTGAAACACAGTACTTCTGTCATTGTTCATACAGCCCTGAAACATACAGTACTCTGTCACTGTTCAAACAGCCCTGAAACATACAGTACTTCTGTCACTTTTCAAACAGCCCTGAAACAGTACTTCTGTCACTGTTCAAACAGCACTGAAACATACAGTACTTTTGTCACTGTTCAAACAGCCCTGAAACACAGTACTCATGTCACCAAACAGCCCTGAAACGTATACTCCTGTCACCATTCAAACAGCCCTGAAACATACAGTACTTTTGTCACTGTTCAAACAGCCCTGAAACACAGTACTCATGTCACCATTCAAACAGCCCTGAAACACACTACTGTCACCATTCAAACAGCCCTGAAATATACAGTACTTCTGTCATTGTTCAAACAGCCTGAAACTTTACAGTACTCCTGTCACCATTCAAACAGCCTGAAACATACAGTACTTTTGTCACTGTTCAAACAGCCCTGAAACATACAGTACTTCTGTCATTGCTCAAACAGCACTGAAACATACAGTACTCCTGTCACCATTCAAACACCCCTGAAACATACAGTACTTCTGTCACTGTTCAAACAGCCCTGAAAATACAGTACTTCTGTCACTGTTCAAACAGCACTGAAATATACAGTACTTCTGTCACTGTTCAAACCAGCCTGAAACATACAGTACTTCTGTCACTGTTCAAACAGCACTGAAATATACAGTACTTCTGTCACTGTTCAAACAGCCCTGAAACATACAGTACTTCTGTCACTGTTCAAACAGCCTGAAACATACAGTACTTCTGTCACTGTTCAAACAGCCCTGAAACACAGTTACTTCTGTCACTGTTCAAACAGCCCTGAAACATACAGTACTTCTGTCACTGTTCAAACAGCCCTGAAACATACAGTACTTCTGTCACTGTTCAAACAGCCCTGAAACATACAGTACTCCTGTCACCATTCAAACAGCCCTGAAACATACAGTACTTCCGTCATTGTTCAACAGCCCTGAAACATACAGTACTTCTGTCACTGTTCAAACAGCCCTGAAACAGTACGTCTGTCATGTTCAAACAGCCCTGAAACATACAGTACTTCTGTCACTGTTCAAACAGCACTGAAACATACAGTACTTCTGTCACTGTTCAAACAGCACTGAAACATACAGTACTTCTGTCACTGTTCAAACAGCACTGAAACATACAGTACTTCTGTCACTGTTCAAACAGCACTGAAACATACAGTACTTCTGTCACGGTTCAAACAGCACTGAAACATACAGTACTTCTGTCACTGTTCAAACAGCCCTGAAACATACAGTACTTCTGTCACTGTTCAAACAGCCCTGAAACATACAGTACTTCTGTCACTGTTCAAACAGCCTGAAATATACAAGTACTTCTGTCACTGTTCAAACAGCCTGAAACAAGAGTACTTCTGTCAAATCTGCAGTGACGAACAGACATATGCCCTTTCTTAAGAATCAAACTCAGCCAAGGCTATAGAATGTTCTGAAAAATTCTATCCGAGGAGATGGAAATGACAACTGGAATGCAAAATTCTGATAATCAATACGTTTTTGTTTGCGTACGGTTGGAGCCGATGATTTGATTTAGACGTTTTGTTAATTATACAATTTTTGGCATGAGCTTGTCTCAAAAGTTATGTAGTGGATATGCACGAGTATATATCTCTCTTCGCCTCTGTTAATACTTTAAAGGGAAAAAAATCCTTAAAAGAAAAATCTTTAGAAACCCTTTTATCCAACCTGTCATCGAAGTGCAGCAGTCAGTATCTCGGACGTACGGCTACGGGCTGGGGGTCGAATCCCATCAGCGGCCTTTACTGGTGGAAGATGTTCGGCTCCTGTTCAAAGCTGAGTGCTATGGGTTCAGATGGAATGTCCGAAACCACAATGATTAATTTCACATGAAGAGAACAGAAGTAAACAGTGTTTTGTCATACCAAACCTACCGAGTAATTCTGCATACAGCTCTACCTTCTAGGCTCGGTAAACACTAGTAACTACCATCAAACATCCCTGTGTTGGAGTCTAAGAACAAAATAATGCCACCTCATGATTCTCATCCCGATCATTACAAAGACATTTCAGCAAATACTGCGACTTGCTGTCGCCGAGTCGCCTGAAGTGCGATTCCCTCTCCACATAGACCTTTAGTGATCGAGTGCCCCAGTCATCGGAATGGGCAAGTTGATGGGGAGTTTGGCTGTACGACTGGAGCGGCATTCTGTAGAAGGATGTTCATGCAGACCTGCTTCATAATTAGTGAGCGTGGGTACCTGCATGCAAGCGAGCGTGTTTGTTAGGCGCGCGCGCGAGCGCGTGTTTGTGCAACCGTGCGTTATATTGTGTGTGTGTGCGTGTGCGTGCGCACGTGTGTGCGCGGGCGCGCGTGTGTGCAGGCACACGTCGGCAGTGGGAGGATATTCGAGGAGAAGGAACGAGGGTTGGACCGGGGAGGGGGGGGGGGGGGGGGAGCGGGGAGGGGAAGCGGGGGGGAGCAATGTTATCGTGGTTCCCTTACAATTTTGCCACCACATATTTTAAAGTAAAAGTCCGTTTGTGAAATACAGAATGCCGACATTCCCAACCAAAAAAAAAAAAGGATAATGGAAGCTTGGAAACAAGCAATTCCCCCATTCTACACCCGTTCATATCTAAAATGTTTCTTGCACCGCTCTTCAAACTGATCGATTTCAACGTTGCAAACTCATCCGCCCCTTATCACTTGATCCCTTTGAAAGCCTAACCGTTCTCATATAAACTATGTGAGCTTACCATTGAAGGCGGTGTTGTGCCTGGTGCTGTCAGGTTTTAAAGCCCTGGACGATTCCGTCTCTCTGGCAGACCCATCGGATGAATTCGGCTGTCCTTTGGAGAACCCCAAGGCACCCACACAGCCACCGTACCTCTGGCCGGATACCGTCTCTCAGGTCAGCATGGCCTGGGCAATCCTGTAGGACATGCTGTGACGTCTGCTCCACTCGCCCGCGCAGGCTGAAGGGCTACGGACAACCTTCAACTTTCGGTCAATGTCCTGTTCAAGGACTGTAAATGGTGATTGGATCAGTTCAAACAAAATGCAGGGCATACCTGGCCTCATGCATCCCCTGGGGAAAGATTCTGCGAGAATTTCTAGTACTGCCACGTTGCACACAGTGAGAGTCTTACAACCAGACCCTAGATCTGCATGCCCTTGATGGGTATGGTAATTGTCCTGGAAGACGTAGTACAATGGCCCTCAGGTAGACTGGTTCTGATTCCCGGAGAGTGATCACCCTTAACGGTCTAGCTAGTAAAATCTGACGAAGGGGAAATTGCTCAACCGTGCGAATGAAGACATTAAATCCTATGAAGAGACTAAAGCCTAGGAGGAAAGTTGACGGAAACTGTGCGTGAAATAAAATAAAGCCTATGAAACAAACCACTAAAACTGGGAAGAATCTACGCTTTGTGAATGAAGCATATGCCCTAAACAAAACACGGAAATCAACGTTAGGAAAGGACTCCGTCATTCTGGAAGATTACACTAAACAAAACGAGAGGTGGACATTAAAACCAACGAAATTGGAAGATAAACATGACGAAAAGGACTGTAAACCCTACAGAGGAAAGACGCTAAAAACTTACCTAAAGAGGGGGGAAAAACTATACACCGAGAACATTTAAACCTCAAAAAGGACGTTGAACCACATAAAGAGTACCCCCAACCTTGTGAAAAGAGGAAACTAAGCCCCAAGAAAACGCCATATGAATGAGCGCTAAACCTCTTGTTAAGATGACGCCAAACCCTACAAAAATATGAAACTACTCTGTAAGAAAAGCGTAACCAATGGCTATGAAAGGAGGAGACAAAGCTTTAGGAGAAAGAGAACAGTAAAGTCTGTGAACAGAGGAAACTAGGCCGTCCAAAAGGACAATAATACTCGCTACTTAAAAAGGATACTCAACACCATGAAAGAACATTAAACAAAAGCATATTTATGCCCATAAAAGAAAAACACTGAATACTATTTGAAAGACGCCAAATCGTGCTGAAAAAAGGGCAGCAGAACGTATGAAAGGATCCACATGTTGACGCTACCACAAATGTTCTGTGTATTAAAGGACACTCGGATCAGGAGGTACCAGGTGCGCACTAGGGAATATTTCTGGAAGAGCTCAACGGACTTCCTTAACGCTTCTGCAGCTCAGTCTCAGATGATCTGAAAACATGCGTCCATGTTCCAGATCCCCGAAATAGGAGACCTGCTACGTTGCGGAGTCAACCATTCATGCTCTTCCAGAAAATATTTCCTCTGGTACCCCCTGTTTTGTGTCCTTGTACCACAGAACACTGATAAAAGAAACCAGAACAACTATGTAAAGCATATTGACGACCAACACTGAACACTAGAAAGACGCTCAAAACAATGGGAGAGCAAACGCTAAAGTTTGTGAACCAAGAAGACGAACCCTGACAAAGAGGACAGTAAGCCCATTTCATGAAGGAGACAGAACTGAAAATTTAGACAAACACTGTGACGGAAGAAAAGACTGAATCCTCAGGAAATGAAGGCAAACCATATGAAAAGCACACGGTGAACTCTCCACGGGACCAGGTATTGAACTCTAAGATTCTAGGTCCACTAAACAAAAATATGAAAAAAAACCCTGGTGGGTTGGGGGAGGGCTGTAGCAGAAACAAGCTGGAGAAGGAATAAGAAAAAGGAGATGATTTAAGTACACCGCGCCAACTACCCTTGTGCCAGGCTGCATTCCTCGAGTTCACTCATCCTGGTCTCTAGTTTCCACGGCCGTTGGTGCAGGAGTTCTTTGCCCCTGTTGATGTAAACAAACATTTTTAACAAGTGAATTCTTGTGCAGATACTTCAAATACAAACTTCACTAAACTAATTTGACTTTTGATGTTTGTGCACTTCTTTCCCTTTTACAACAAATTCTGTTTTCAATCCGTATGCTCACAATCTCTACACTTGCAAAATAAAAAGATCCGAGTGCACATGAGTATCGGTAGAGTGGAGGGGGTGGTGTTTGTGGGGGGGGGGGAGAGGAGAGAGAGAGAGAGAGAGAGAGAGAGAGAGAGAGAGAGAGAGAGAGAGAGAGAGAGAGAGAGAGAGCGAGCGTGTGTGTGCGCGTGAGATTTGATTTCATTCAACTTAGAAAGTTTACACGCTCTCTTCTTTCATCAGGTTTAGCGTCCCCCTTTCGCATGGTTTAGCATAATCTTCCATAATGCCCCATTTCTCCATCTTTAACCTGCAATGCAAATCTAATTTCTGCACTGTTGCTGAAATCAATATCAGAATTTCCTAACAACTATTTCCCCCTTTTCTCTGTTCCTATTGTTCCAGAACATGCGTTTGAGGTCAGTTATGACCTGTCGGTTGAAAAAGGTGAGAATATTATCATTGTTACTGAAGACCTGACTGTCGAGTTCCCTGTAACAGATTAGTCAGGAAGTTGGTAAGGATGGGGCAGGAAAAAGGTAAGGTACGGAGAGGTGGTGTGAGGAGAATGGACAGATGACGGAGCGGGGAGGGAGAGTTAGAGATCCACTCTACACCACAAAGAGATGGGGCTACAAGAATCCACTTGAGAAAAAAAAGCAAAAACCCTACACAAAGTCCTAAAATCAGTCAAATAATTGATTACACCTACCTACCTACCTTGCAAAAGCAAAACTCGCCAGTTAAATACCGGCTGCTTCAAAGTACAAAATTTGCACTTCATCGTCAGTTGTCTTCACAGCACCTGAATGGTGGCGTCATGTGAATCCTTCCCGAGACGTGTATATTCTTGGTGAGGATGGAAACTGTCCTGGAAGACGTAGCACAATGGCTCTCTGGTAGGCCGATACCAATTCTCGGAGAGTGGTCACTTTTTATGGCCTGCCGAAAGAAAAGCCTTACATTAAATTCTGAAGAAGAATAGGTCACCAAACAATGAGAAAGAAGAGAGGATATCATGCAAAGACACTAAGGCCTTTAGTTCATAAACAGCGAAATTAAAGAGGGAACTAAAAGCCAGTGAAGGGCATTACATCTCAAGAAAGAATTTAAATCCTGTAAATGAAGACCAAGACTAAAACCTCTTGACAAGTTACACTGTCCCAAGAAAAAGCTTCGTCTCACTTTTCAAGAAGATAACGCTATATTATGCAAAAGGGGGATGCTAAATCTGGTGGAAGAAGAGTGAAGTAATATTAAGACAAATCGCTGTAAGCTCTATCGATGGAACACTTTAAAACAGTACAATAACCCTACAAAAGACCATAAATCCCTAAAGAAAGGGACACCAACCATCAAGAGAAGAGGACCTCATCGCACTCGATGATCGCGGTATCCGTCTGTCTCGAGACAATGGCGTTGCACCGTGGATCAGTCAGTTGTGGAGTTGCAGCGCCCACTGTGGCAGAAGAGCCCGATCCTCGAGCGGCAGACTGTTGCAGCTGCTGTGGTGAAGTCTTGGTCATGAATGTCTGTTGGTGCCGACGCGATTCTATGCCGTCTGCGGCGCCTCCGTTCTTCCCTCTGGGCCTCTCCTCTGCTCATTTGATGCCAGCCTTGATAGTGGGCCGCCAGCTGATCCGATCTGAAGCTGCCATCTCCAGGTCTGCTGGGTAGAGGCTGCCTCCCTCAGGTCACGCTTACACACATCCTTGTAGGGCGGGCCGTCATGTGGGTCTGGAGCCTGTAGCCATCTTGCCGTGCAGTATATGTCCTTCGGAATGCGACGTGGTACATGCGGCTGACGTAGCCAAGCCAGGACAGGCGTATCTGTGTCAGCATGCCGAACATGCTAGGCATCCCTGCCTGGGCCAGGACGTCCTTGTTAGTGATGCCGTCCCTCCAAGTGATGCCCAGGAGTTTTCTGAGGCAGTGCAGGTGGAAGGTGTCCAGTCTGCGTTCTTGTCGAGACTACAGGCTCATCGCTTTCGTTGAGAAGAGTGCTCAGCACGCAGGCTTGGCGTTTGACGTAAGCATGGTTCTCCCAGACTTTTCTAGACTGGCCATCGCTGTCGCTGCCTTGCCAATCCGCACGTTCAGCTCGGTGTCCTGACAGAGGTTGATGGAGATGGTGGAGCCCAGTTAAACCAATCCGTCGACCACTTCGAGGGTGCGATCTCCGACGGAGATGCGGGGAGTGCTGCCGACGTCTTGACCCATGTTTTCTTCAAGCTGATATCGAGGACGAACTCGGTGCAGGCATCAGCGAAGCAGGTGACGAGCCAGTTGTAGTGCTTCCTCGGTGTGGGCAGTGAGGGCGGTGTCGTCTGTGAAAAGCATCTCACCGATGAGGACCTTCCGCACCTTCGTCTTAAATCGGAGACGTGCCAGGTTGAATAGACTTCCGTCACTCCTGGTGTGGAGGAAGATGCCGTCGTCAGACTGTCGGAAGGCGTAGCGCAGCAGCAGGGTTAAGGAGACGCCCAAGAGTGTCGGAGCGAGCACGCACCCTTGTTGAACGCTTTTGATTGGGAAGTAGTACTGGACAGTGCCATTCATGTTGTCATGGAAGGACGCGATCATCTTCAGGAGCTTGGTGGGGGGGAGGGGGGTATCATTTAATCCGATGTTGGGTGAAGACGCGTGGACCTACTAACCAAGTCGAACGCCTTGGTCAGACCCATGAAAGCGATGAACAAGGGTCGTCTCTGCTCGCAGCACATCTTTTGCAGTTGCCTCAGGGAGAATATCATGTCGATCGTCGACCTCGCAGCTCCGTGTCTTTGGGTACACTCGTTCGGCGAGGAGCTGCAGCCTGCTGAGGACGACGCAGGCGAAGGCTTTTTTACCAACAATGCTGAGGAGGGATATTCTGCAATAGTGCAGACGCTGCGATTCCCTTTGTTCATGCATAGCGTGAAGATTTTGTATCGCGCATGTCCCGGGGCACTGTCGCTTCCTCCCAGCACTGCAGGAGAGGCTCATGGAGGCGACTTGATAGACCTCTCCTTGCGGGCTTTGATGACTTCTGACGGAATGCCGTCGCTACCCAGAGCTTTACCATAGGCTAACGAGTCAATGGCCTTGCTTAGCTCCTCAATGGTGGGTGGGGCGTCGCGTCGAGCTCCTCCATGGCAGGCAGGGGGGTGGTGTTCTCGAAGGCTGTGTGGATGACAGAGTTCTCCCTGGAAGAGAGCTCCTAGCAGCGCTCGGCCCATCTCTTCATCCGTTTGCTGCAGTCGGTGATGACATCTCCCGTAGACTTTAGAGGAGTGATCATGGCACTAGGGCCGAACGCTTTCTTCATGCCTTCGCACATGGCGCCGATGTTGCCGCAGCCGGCGTTGATCTGGATGCCCTGGCACAGGTCCAGCTAGTACTCGCTTGCACATTTATGGGCGATCCGCTAGGCGTTGATGCGAGCTTTTCGGAGTGCGACCTTCGTCGTCATTGGGGGCTCTCTCCAATGATCTAGGATTGCGGTTCGTTTAGCAGTAATGTCAGGCTCCATCTCCACGATTCCTGATTCGAACAAGTTTTTTCTTTCTTTCTCACCCTCTTCTCATAGGTGTCCAAGGCGGATTGGTAGGTAGCATCTCGGATGTGGTTCCACCGTGATGAAACACTTGTCTGTCGGGCAGTCCTCTTGGGCCTTGTCAGTTCGGGTGCTGACGTCATGGCTGTGTTGATTCTAAGATGTCCCTTCTGCTTGGAGCTTATCACACCAAGTCCTGTAAAAAGATGACATCAAACCATGTGAATGGGTACTAAATCCCTGGGTAAGTAGATACTAGATCCTTCAGAATCTTTCACCGACTTCTGGAAAAGCAGGACGTCAAACTATATGAAAGGAGGACACTAAACTCTATGAAAACAGGATACCACATCGAAAGGAAAGACAATGCTACGCCTGTGAAACAAATCATATGAAAAAAGACACTAATCCCTCAAAAATAATGAAAGACCGTTAAACTAGATGATGGTGAATCATATGAACAGAGAACGCTGCTTACTATTTGATGGACGACACCCCATGAAAGAAAGACATTCATACCTATGGAAGAAACCATGTGTTGACTCGTGATTATCATGTCGGACCACCTGTGGATTTATGGATACTCAGATCAGGAGGTACCAGGTGCGCACTAGGAAACATTTCGGGAGGACTAAAAAAAATTCCTCAACAGTACTGCAGCCAGACCCAGTTTATCTGAAAACACGCGTCCATGTTTCAGATCACTGAATCATGTAACATGCTGCAAAGCTTTGAGTCGATTTTTCACGCCCTTCCAGAAAACGCTCCCTCTGGTACTCTGCGTGATGTATCCTTGTTCCACAGAAGACACGACATAAGAACCCAGAGCACACATGCTGGTCATATGAAAGAAAGACTCTGTATAAAGGACAATTCTAAACCTCGAGAAATAAGACAGGTACACTTGTGAATGAAGGGTACACTAACCTTGGGAAGCACACAAAACATGTCAAATGAAGAAAATACTGAACACTTCGAAAAATGGGGACACTGATTATATAAACTAAGTGACTGAATCCTGTGACTGAATGGGCGGGGTGGTGGGTGGGAGGGGGGGAACGATTAAACCATAATAAAAGACATCAAGCCCCTCCAAAGAAGCAGGTGCTATGAACACCGCTTTGGACAACACGCTGGTGAAGCTTGTGACCCGCTGAATTCACGTGTGCTGGTCGCCCTCCCCGCAGCCAATGAAGCAGGAGTCCTTGCTCCTGTTGACAGATACCTTGGTATTTCTTTTTAACACTTGACTCTTGTGTAAATGAATCTTATGAACGTAATCAAGCAAAACTGTTCGGATTTTAGCAACCGATTTTGTTTTGTGGCCACAACACAGTACTTTGGTTAACAAGATATATCATGTGAACAACATTTAAAGTACTTCAACTTCCATATTAAAACGTACACGTTTTCCATTTTAAACACCATAAGAACAAGGGTCGTTAAAATCAGAACCGAGCTAACAAAATGAATCAGAACTGAGCTGCATATCGTCTGCATTATCACAAACAACGTAAAATTACGAGACCTTTTGTGCCCCACCCGAATTTTTCGTTCTCTCTCCATGTGCCGAGTTTGACCTGAAGATGTCAGTGTCGGCAAGAGCATGGGAACTGCAGCACTGTGACTGCCATGACACTCTCCTGGGGTGAATGTTTGTGCAGATTTGCTCCATTACAAAGGTGTGTGTGTGTGCGCGCGCGTGCGTGGTGTGTGTGTGTGTGTGTGTGTGTGTGTGTGTGTGTGTGTGTGTGTGTGTGTGTGTGTGTGTGTGTGTGTGTGTGTGCGCGCGCGCGCGTGTGCGTGTGTGTGCGTGCGTGTGCGTGTGCGTGTGTGTGTTTGTGCGCGCGCGTGCGCGTGCGTGCGAGAAAGCCGGAGAGTGTACGCGTGCGAGTGTATGAGAGAGAGCATGTGCGCGTGTGAGTGAAAGAGAGGGAGAGGGGGGAGGGAGGGAGAGAGAGAGAGAGAGAGAGAGAGAGAGAGAGAGAGAGAGAGAGAGAGAGAGAGAGAGAGAGGAGTGCGTATGTTGCGCATGCATGCGTGTGCGCGCGTGTTCATGTGTTTACTGGAGAAGCAGCAATGGGAAGGTGGTGGTGAGGAAAGCATAGCATCACTGTCCATGACTTCTGTCACCTCTTCACCAAAATAAAAGGTTCACTTGGTGACAAACAGACTGGCAATAGCCTGCATATAAAAAAAGGAAAGTAAATGCTAACGGTCGATCAACATTCCCATTCTATTCACCCATGTGTTTCTGTACAGCATTTTCTGCCGATGTAATTTCGACGATGAAAATTATTCCTCTTCTTTTCATTTGATCCTAACGAAGATGCAACTGTTCTAGAGTAAGCGGATTGTCTTCACCACTTGAAGTGGTGTGTTACCTTGTCATCTCTGCTGTGTAACCCTGGACTGGCCGTCTTCTGGTCTGCCGCCATGTCATCACCACTTGAAGTGGTGTGTTACCTTGTCATCTCTGCTGTGTAGCCCTGGACTGGCCGTCTTCTGGTCTGCCGCCATGTCATCACCACTTGAAGTGGTGTGTTACCTTGTCATCTCTGCTGTGTAGCCCTGGGCTGGCCGTCTTCTGGTCTGCCGTCACACCCGCACTCTCATGGCGGAATGTGGTGTCCTCTGAAGATCCACAGGCACCTGGCGCACCACTGACCCATCCGGCGCAAGTTCTATACCTCAACTCAGCATGGTACAGCCAGCGTCAGCACTATCTCCGCACAGCTGACCGGTTCTTCTCTCTGCAGCAGATGGGACACAAGCGCACACGCACACGCACACACACACACACACGCGCGCGCGCGCGTGCGCGCGCGCACGCACGCACACACGTATCCCTTACACTGAAAACCTACGAAAATAAGGCACTAAACAGAAGGAAAGAATGACATTCTAAATCTCATGAACTGAATCTATTACTACACAGAGCAGTAGTCTGAAAAAGAACGAAAATATATAAAAGAAAATCGCTCTAGACCCTAACTCAAGTACGACACCAGCCCTACCAAAGAGACACATGTGATGATAGACAGTGCACCCTGTGAGAAAACAACGCTAAACCGTTTTAAGAGAGGACAATAAACTGCAACGACGGAGACGATAAACTCTAAAAAAAAAAAGAAAACATTAAACCACACACAAAATGAGGATCCGGAGCCCTAAGAAAAGAATACAATAAACGTTTAAAAGGACACTAAACGACACTAAACGATGAAAAGGACTCTAAACGATTAAAAGGACACTAAACACTGCCAACAGAAGACACTAAACTCTGTGCAAGGATGCTACAACCTGAGAAAAAGAACACTAAACTGTATGAAAGCAGGACACCGGATCCAACAGAGAGAAAACATCAAACTGTGCGAACGTAGGACAATAAATTACAGAGAAGACAAAAACCCCATGCAAAGATCAAACCAATCCGTACAAATGTTAAAAGATAAGTTCTATGAAAGAAGACACTAAGCTGTTTGAAAGGACACAAAACCCTCTGAAAGGAGATGATAAACCATATGGAAAGACGACACTAAGTCAGTGAAAAGGAAGTAAACCTGAAAGGGCGTGACTAAACTTTAACAAGGCAGTAAATCCTATGAGAAAACTCTAAACTAGTGAAGACACAAGTTGAAAGGAACACACCAACACTGTGTGAAAGGAGAGAAAATGAACCATGAAAGAAAAGAAACTAACCACTACAGAAGAACACGAAACCCCGTCTGATGAGGGTGGGTGGGGACATAAGACAAAACTCTGTGGACGAGGGTGACGGTGGTTCAGACATCGAACCTTATATAAAGAGAACACGAAACCCTCTTGAAGGAAAGAAAGCGGAAACTTCTAAGAAGAGAGCAAAAACTCTGGACGGGGATGGAGGTGGAGAGGACAGAGAACCTTCTAAAAAAATGACATGAAACCCAGGAGGGAGGAGGTAAGTGGGAATTTGGACTCGAGACCTGTAGACAGAACATTTGAAATCCGGAGATGCGCGGGCCGGGAGAAAGACGAACGTCAAAGAAAGAGTCAAAACCCTCGGGGGAAGGGGGGTGGGAGGAGGGATAAAGCTAACCTTGTGAAAAAAAGGAACCGAAAGACACCTTTGTACAAACGAGATCTACAAAGCAAAAGGTGGGTGGAGGACGAGACAGTGTCGCACAAAGACACGAAACCCTGGAGGAGGGACGGATATAACTGAACCTATTAAAAACAGACGATAGGAAAACTGAGGGGGGGGGGGGGGGGGGGGGGGAGGGGGGGAGCAAAGACATCAGGAACCTCGTAGAAAAAGGAAAGGAAACCCCGGACGGCGAAGGGGACGGGGCTGGGGTCAGACATCGAATCTTCGCAGAAAGACGATTCAAAACCTTGGATGGACGGGGAGGGGCACCGAACCTTCTAGGGAAACGAAATCAAAATCTGAACCAAACCGAAAGAGAATATGAAACCCTACAGGGTGGGGTAGAAGGACTCAAAATCTTTTCGACAGAAGACACGAAACCTCCAGGGGATGAGGGGGTAGTGTGGAGGCACACAAACTTACAGAAAGAAGATAACAAAACCCTGGTGGGATGGGGGAAGAAATACACTGTACATTATAGAAAGAGGACCGAAATCCTTGAGGGGGGGGTGGTGTGTGTGTGTGTGTGTGTGTGTGTGTGTGTGTGTGTGTGTGTGTGTGTGTGTGTGTGTGTGAGTGCGTGAGTGTGTGAGTGAGCGAGCGAGCGAGCGAGCGAGCGAGCGAGAAACACCTAACCAGAAAGTCACAAAACACAGGCGGGAGAGAATGGGCGTTTGCACCGAACCTTACAGAAAGACGATACAAAACCTGGCGGATGGAAGAGAGACATCAAATCTTAAACAAAGACACGAAACACCCGGAGGGCGGGGGCAGGTGGGGGTGGGGTGGGCGGAAGAAAGACACCGAACCGAAGGAATAAAGACAAGTTTATGGTGGCGAAACTGATACCGAACATCGTAGGACACGACATTCTGGAGTGAAGAAACACCGAAACCTTGTGAATGAGGTCTTGAAACTTGGGGGTTGAGTGGGGAGACAGCCTCGTAGGAAAAAGGCACGAAGGGGTAGGCACAGACACTTGCAGGAAAAGGAACACTGAACCTAACAGAAAAACAGGAAACCCGTGTGTGGAGAGGTAATAGGAAGGCGGGAGGGGAGGGGGGGGGAGGGGAGGGGAGGGGGGGGGGGAGGGGAGGAGGAGGGCGGGGGCACCGACACTTGGAGAAAGAGGAACAATGAACCTAACAGAAAAAGATGAAACACGTTTCTAGGTAAGGGGAAGGTATGTGAGTGTGCGTGTGTGGTGTGTGTGTGGGGGGGGGGGGGGGGGGGGGGGGGGGGGGGGGAACGGGGGCACCGACACTTGCAGAAAGAGGAACACTGAACCTAACAGAAAAAGAACATAAAACCCATGTGTGAAGAGGTAAGGGGGGGGTGTGTTTGGGGGGGGGGGGGGGGGCACTTGCAGAAAGAGGAACACTGAACCTAACAGAAAAAGAACATGAAACCCATGTGTGGAGAGGTAAGGGGGGGGGGTGTTTGGGGGGGGGGGGGGGCACTTGCATAAAGAGGAACACTGAAACCTAACAGAAAAAGAACATGAAACCCATGTGTGGAGAGGTAAGGGGGGGTGTGTGTTTGGGGGGGGGGGGGGGGGGGGGGGCACTTGCATAAAGAGGAACACTGAACCTAACAGAAAAAGAACATGAAACCCATGTGTGGAGAGGTAAGGGGGGGTGTGTGTTTGGGGGGGGGGGGGGGGGGGGGCACTTGCATAAAGAGGAACACTGAACCTAACAGAAAAAGAACATGAAAACCATGTGTGGAGAGGTAAGGGGGGGTGTGTGTTTGGGGGGGGGGGGGGGGGGGGGCACTTGCATAAAGAGGAACACTGAACCTAACAGAAAAAGAACATGAAACCCATGTGTGGAGAGGTAAGGGGGGGTGTTGTGTTTGGGGGGGGGGGGGGGGGGGGGCACTTGCATAAAGAGGAACACTGAACCTAACAGAAAAAGAACATGAAACCCATGTGTGGAGAGGTAAGGGGGGGGGGTGTGTTTGGGGGGGGGGGGGGGGGGGGGCACTTGCATAAAGAGGAACACTGAACCTAACAGAAAAAGAACATGAAACCCATGTGTGGAGAGGTAAGGGGGGGTGTGTGTTTGGGGGGGGGGGGGCACTTGCATAAGAGGAACACTGAACCTAACAGAAAAAGAACATGAAAACCCATGTGTGGAGAGGTAAGGGGGGGTGTGTGTTTGGGGGGGGGGGGGGCACTTGCATAAAGAGGAACACTGAACTAACAGAAAAAGAACATGAAACCCATGTGTGGAGAGGTAAGGGGGGGTGTGTGTTTGGGGGGGGGGGGGGGGGGCACTTGCATAAAGAGGAACACTGAACCTAACAGAAAAAGAACATGAAACCCATGTGTGGAGAGGTAAGGGGGGGGGGGTGTTTGGGGGGGGGGGGGGGCACTTGCAGAAGAGGAACACTGAACCTAACAGAAAAAGAACATGAAACCATGTGTGGAGAGGTAAGGGGGGGTGTGTGTTTGGGGGGGGGGGGGGGGGGGGCACTTGCATAAAGAGGAACACTGAACCTAACAGAAAAAGAACATGAAACCCATGTGTGGAGAGGTAAGGGGGGGTGTGTGTTTGGGGGGGGGGGGGGCACTTGCATAAAGAGGAACACTGAACTAACAGAAAAAGAACATGAAACCCATGTGTGGAGAGGTAAGGGGGTGTGTGTGTTTGGGGGGGGGGGGGGGCACTTGCATAAAGAGGAACACTGAACCTAACAGAAAAAGAACATGAAACCCATGTGTGGAGAGGTAAGGGGGGGTGTGTGTTTGGGGGGCACTTGCATAAAGAGGAAACACTGAACCTAACAGAAAAAGAACATGAAACCCGTGTGTGGAGAGGTAAGGGGGGGTGTGTGTTTGGGGGGGCACTTGCATAAAGAGGAACACTGAACCTAACAGAAAAAGACATGAAACCCGTGTGTGGAGAGGTAAGGGGGGGTGTGTGTTTGGGGGGGCACTTGCATAAAGAGGAACACTGAACCTAACAGAAAAAGAACATGAAACCGTGTGTGGAGAGGTAAGGGGGGTGTGTGTGTTTGGGGGGGCACTTGCATAAAGAGGAACACTGAACCTAACAGAAAAAGAACATGAAACCCGTGTGTGGGAGGTAAGGGGGGGGGTGTGTGTTTGGGGGGGCACTTGCATAAAGAGGAACACTGAACCTAACAGAAAAAGAACATGAAACCCGTGTGTGGAGAGGTAAGGGGACGGCGGAGGGGAGGGTGGGGGGTGGAGCGGGCGGGGACACCGACACTTGCAGAAATGGGGAACATTGAACATAACAGAAAAAGAACATGAAACCAGTGTGTGGAGATGTAAGAGGAGGGCGGAGGGGTGGGGGGAGGGGGGGGGGGGAGGCACAGACACTAGCAGAAAGAGGAACACTGAACCTACAGAAAAAGAACATGAAACCAATGTGTGGAGAGGTAAAGCTAAGGCGGAGGGGAGGGGGAAGAAAGGGGTGGGGGGGGCACCGACAGTTGCGGAAAGAGGAACACTGAATTTAACAGAAAAAAGAACATGAAACCCATGTGTGGAGAGGTAAGGGTGTGTGTGTGTTTGGGGGGGGGGAGGGGGGGGGGGGGGCGGGAGGGGGGAGGGGGCACCGGCACTTGCAGAAAGAGGAACACTGAACCTAACAGAAAATGAAAATGAAACTCATGTGTGGAGATGTAAGGGTGTGTGTGTGTGTGGGGGGGGGGGGGGGGGGGGGGGCGGGGGCACCGACACTTGTAGAAAGAGGTACACTGAACCTAACAGAAAAAGAACATGAAACACGTTTCTCGAGAGAGGTAAGGGGAAGGTGGGGGGAGGGGCTGTCACCGACACTTGCAGAAAGAGTAACACTGAACCTAACAGAAAAAGAACATGAAAGCAGTGAGTGGAGAGGTAAGGGGAAGCGGGGGTGGTGGGGGTGGTGGGGGAAGCGGGGGTGGTGGGGGAAGCGGGGGTGGTGGGGGAAGCGGGGGTGGTGGGGGAAGCGGGGGCACCGACAATTGAAGAAAGGAACACTGAACCTATTAGAGAAAAGAACATGAAACCTGTGTTGAGAGGGAAGGGGAAGGTACGGGTTGGGGGGCGGGGGGGGGGGGGGGTGCACTGACACTTGCAGAATGAGCAACACTGAACCTAACAGAGAAAGAACAGGAAACCTGTGTGTGATGTAAGGGAAGGGCGGAGAGGGGGGGAGGTGAGCGGGGGCACCGAGACTTCCAGAAAGAGGAACAATGAACATAACAGAAAAAGAACATAAAACCAGTGTGTGGAGATGTAAGGGGAGGGCGGAGGGGTGAGAGCGGAGGGGGGGGGGGGGCACAGACACTTGCAGAAAGATGAACACTGAACCTAACAGAAAAAGAACATGAAATCAGTGTGCGGAGAGGTAAGAGGGAGGTGGGGGTGGGGGGGGGGGGGGGGGGGCACCGACACTTGCAGAAAGATGAACACTGAACCTAACAGAAAAGGAACATGAAACCCATCTGTGGATAGATAAGGGTGTGGGTGTGGGTGTGTGTGTGTGTGTGTGGGGGGGGGGGGGGGGGGGGGGCGGCACCGACACTTGCAGAAAGATGAACACTGAACCTTACAGAAAAGGAACATGAAACCCGTGTATAGAGAGGTAAGCGAAGGCGGAGGGGAGGGGGGAAGAAGAGGGGGGGGGGGGGGGGGGGCGTGGGCACCGACAGTTGCAGAAAGAGGAACAATGAACCTATTAGATAAAGAACATAAAACCAGTGCACAGACACTAGCAGAAAGAGGAACACTGAACCTTACAGAAAAAGAAAATGAAACCGTGTGTGGAGAGGTAATGGGAAGGCGGAGGGGAGGGGGGGAAAGGGGGAAGGGGAGGGGGGTAGGCAGACACTAGCAGAAAGAGGAACACTGAACCTAACAGAAAAAGAACATGAAAGCCGTGTTGTGGAGAGTTAAGGGGAGGGCGGGAGGGCGAGAGGGGGGGGGGGGGGGGGGGACCGACACTTGCAGAAAGAGGAACAGTGAACCCAACAGAAAAAAGACAATGCAACCCCTGTGTACGGAGAGGTAAGGGGGAGGTGGGGGGGAGGGGAAACGGGGGCACCGACACTTGCAGAAAGAGGAACACTGAACCTAACAGAAAAAGAACATGAAACCCGTGTGTGGAGAGGTAAGGGGAGGGCGGAGGGGAGGGGGGGGGGGGGCACCGACACTTGCAGAAAAGACGAACACTGAACCTAACAGAAAAAGAACATCAAACTCGTGTGTGGATAGGCAAAGGGAGGCGGGGGCACCAAAACTTGCACAAAGAGGACACAAAAAGGGGAAAGGAGGGTAAACTATGGGGGTGGGGCGAAGAGACATCCAACTTTACACCTACAGAACACAGAACTGTGAAGGAGAGAAAGAACCCCCTAACCATATTGAAAGTGGACACGGAACCCTCTTGGGGGCGAAAAGAAACACCGAACTTGATGGAAGGGGGACAATAAACTCTGCGGAGAAGAGTGGGAAAGGAACAACGAACCTTACAGAAAAATGACACGAAACTCTTGGAGGCGAGGAGGGGGTGGGGGGTACATACACAATGTTATAGAAAAGGGACATGCAATTCTGATGGGGTAAACAGACACCGAACCTTATAGAAATGAGACAACCTGGGGTGGAGAGAGTGGGTGCGTTTGACGGCGAACTTTATGGAGACAAGTCACGAAACCCTGTAGGGGATAGGCAGGTGTGGAGGACACACCCATTCTTACGGAAACAGGAATGTAACAAGAGTGGGGAGAGAAGCATCAATCACAAGAACAGGACACGAAACCCTGTGGCTGAGCTAAGAGAACCGAACCTTACAGAAATAAACACTAACCTCATTGAAAGATGAAATCCTGTATGAGGATAGATATTCAGCCTTACAGAAAGTACACAAACGCTGGAGAGTGGGGAGCAAACTAAGCTTTATAGGACACGAAGGCCTCGGGAGGGGGGGGGGGGGGTCGAGGCTTTAAGCATTAGAACACGAAGGCCTGGGGAGGAGAGGTGAAAGATTTGTCGCCCTATAGGACACTAAAACCCTGTGGAGGGTGCGGTGGAAGATAGTAGCCCTATAGGACACTAAACCCTGTGGAGGGTGGGGTGGAAGATAGTAGCCCTATAGGACACTAAACCCTGTGGAGGGTGGGGTGAAAGATAGTAGCCCCTATAGGACACTAAACCCTGTGGAGGGTGGGGGTGGAAGATTGTAGCCCCTATAGGACACTAAACCCTGTGGAGGGTGGGGTGGAAGATAGTAGCCCCTATAGGACACTAAACCCTGTGGAGGGTGGGGTGGAAGATAGTAGCCCCTATAGGACACTAAACCCTGTGGTGGGTGGGTGGAAGATACTAGCCCCTATACGACACTAAACCTGTGGAGGGTGGGGTGGAAGATAGTAGCCCCTTTAGGACACTAAACCCTGTGGAGGGTGGGGTGGAAGATAGTAGCCCCTATAGGACACTGAACCCTGTGGAGGGTGGGGTGGAAGATAGTAGCCCCTATAGGACACTAAACCCTGTGGAGGTTGGGGTGGAAGATAGTAGACCCTATAGGACACTGAACCCTGTGGAGGGTGGGATGGAAGATAAGCCCCTATAGGACACTAAACCCTGTGGAGGGTGGGGTGGAAGATAGTAGCCCCTATAGGACACTAAACCCTGTGGAGGGTGGGGTGGAAGATAGTAGCCCGTATAGGACACTACCTGTGGAGGGCGGGGTGGAAGGCAGCAGCCCTATAGGACACTGAACCCTGTGGAGGGTGGGGTGGAAGATAGTAGCCCTATAGGACACTAAACCCTGTGGAGGGTGGGGTGGAAGATAGTAGCCCCTATAGGACACTGAACCCTGTGGAGGGTGGGGTGAAAGATAGTAGCCCCTATAGGACACTAAACCCCGTGGAGGGTGGGGTGGAAGATAGTAGCCCCTTTAGGACACTAAACCCTGTGGAGGGTGGGGTGGAAGAGTGTAGCCCCTATAGGACACTGAACCCTGTGGAGGGTGGGGTGGAAGATAGTTAGCCCCTTTAGGACACTACACCCTGTGCAGGGTGGGGTGGAAGATAGTAGCCCCTATAGGACACTAAACCCTGTGGAGGGTGTGGTGGAAGATAGTAGCCCTATAGGACACTGAACCCTGTGGAGGGTGGGGTGGAAGATAGTAGCCCTATAGGACACTAAACCCTGTGCAGGGTGGGGTGGAAGATATTAGCCCCTATAGGACACTGAACCTGTGGAGGGTGGGGTGGAAGATAGTAGCCCCTGTAGGACACTGAACCCTGTGAAGGGTGGGGTGGAAGATAGTAGTCCCTATAGAACACTAAACCTGTGAAGGGTGGGGTGCAAGGTAGTAGACCCTATAGGACACTAAACCCTGTGGAGGGTGGGGTGTAAGGTAGTAGCCCCTATAGGACACTAAACCCTGTGGAGGGTGGGGTGTAAGGTAGTAGACCCTATAGGACACTAAACCTGTGGAGGGTGGGGTGGAAGATAGTAGACGCTATAGGATACTACACCTGTGAAGGGTGGGGTGGAAGATAGTAGACCCTATAGGACACTAAACCCTGTGGAGGGTGGGGTGAAAGATAGACCCTATAGGACACTGAACCCTGTGGAGGGTGGGGTGGAAGATAGTAGCCCTGTAGGACACTAAACCCTGTGGAGGGTGGGGTGAAAGATTGACCCTATAGGACACTGAACCCTGTGGAGGGTGGGGTGGAAGATAGTAGCCCCTATAGGACACTGAACCCTGTGGAGGGTGGGGTGGAAGATAGTAGCCCCTATAGGACACTAAACCTGTGTAGGGTGCGGTGGAAGATAGTAGCCCCTATAGGACACTAAACCTGTGGAGGGTGCGGTGGAAGATAGTAGCCCCTATAGGACACACCTGTGGAGGGTGAGGTGGAAGATAGTAGCCCCTATAGGACAACCCTGTGAAGGGTGGGGTGGAAGATAGTAGCCCCTATAGGACACTGAACCCTGTGGAGGGTGGGGTGGAGGGTGGGGTGGAAGATAGTAGCCCCTGTAGGACACTAAACCCTGTGGAGGGTGGGGTGGATGATAGTAGCCCCTATAGGACACTGAACCCCGTGGAGGGTGGGGTGGAAGATAGTAGCCCCTGTAGGACACTGAACCCTGTGGGAAGAGTGGGGTGGAAGATAGTAGTCACTATAGAACACTAAACCCTGTGAAGGGTGGGGTGTAAGGTAGTAGACCCTATAGGACACTAAACCCTGTGGAGGGTGGGGTGTAAGGTAGTAGCCCTATAGTACACTAAACCCTGTGGAGGGTGGGGTGTAAGGTAGTAGACCCTATAGGACACTACACCCTGTGAAGGGTGGGGTGGAAGATAGTAGACCCAATAGGACACTAAACCCTGTGGAGGGTGGGATGAAAGATAGACCCTATAGGACACTGAACCCTGTGGAGGGTGGGGTGGAAGATAGTAGCCCCTATAGGACACTAAACCCTGTGGAGGGTGGGGTGAAAGATAGTAGACCCTATAGGACACTAAACCCTGTGGAGGGTGGGGTGGAAGACAAACCTTACAAAAGGACAAGAAACCCAAGGGGAGGCGGGGGGGGGGGGGGGGGGGGGCAGGGGGTTAACCATACAAAAAGAACACCAAACACTGTGGGGGAGGTGGGGGTGGGGAAGAGACACCAAACCTGAAATAAAACGCAGAAGCAGGAAAAAGAGCCGGGGAGAGGGGCACCAATCCTGAAAAAAACCCACATGAAAAACCTGTTGGGGGAAGGGGATGGAGCGACCACTGCCTCGAGGGGTGGCGAGGTTGGTTAATGGGTAAGGAGTCTCCGAACCTTCTAGAAGAAAGGACATGAAACTATGTAAGCCGGGGTGGGGGCGGAAGGGGGCGACATCAATCCTTGTAGGGGAGGGGAAAGTGGGCGAAAAAGACACCCAGCTCTACAGCAAGAGGACACTAAACCCTGTGGTGGTGGGGAAGAGAGACACAGAACCAACCAGAGAACACGAAAAAACAAACGCCGATCTTAATAGGAGGAAGATGCGAAACCTTGGTCGGGATATAAAAACCATGCCTCATAGAAAGAAGTCACAATAGCTGTGTGGGAAGGGGGGGGGGGGGGACATTAAGCTTCAAAGAAAGAAACAAAAGTTGTGTGTGTGGGAGGGAGGGGCGCATAAAACTTCATAGAAAGACACAAAAGCTGTGTGTGTGTGGGGGGGTGGTGGTGGTGGTATTACACTTCATAGAAAGACACAAAAGCCGAGGGGACGGAGGAGGTGAAGACACTAAACCTTATGCAAGCAGGACAGGAGACGTAAGACCTTTTGCCTGAAAGGACACGAAACCTTTGGGTAGGGGAGGAAGGGATGGAAAGCGACGCCAAGCCTTGTGAGACCAAGAAATCCTGGCGGGTGAGGGTGCGGCAGACCAGTGAGGGGGCACAGAAGCATTACCATACCATCCGACTCCGCCATTGGCCTTGTTGGGTGTGGAGTCATCTATGTGCGTGCGTGCGTGCGTGTGTGCGTCCGTGTGTGTACTTGTGTGCGTACGTGCGTGCGTGCGCGTGTGCGTGTGTCTGTGTGAGCGAGAGTGTGTAAACATGGCACCGATGAATCATTAGGCGCATCATATACCATCCGACTATACCATTAGCCTGGTGTGCATGTGTGTGTGTGTGTGTGTGTGTGTGTGTGTGT
>CM031620.1:21850221-21860221 GCA_018398815.1 Conus ventricosus | reverse complement strand
TGTGTGGAGAGGTAAGGGGAGGAGGGGGGGGGGGGGTCACCGACACTTGCAGAAAGAGGAACAGTGAACCCAACAGAGAAAGAACATGAAAGCAGTGAGTGGAGAGGTAAGGTGAAGCGGGGGTGGGGATGGGGGAGAGGGGGCACCAACATTTGAAGAAAGAACACTGAACCTAACAGAAAAAGAACATGAAACCCATCTGTGGAGAGGTAAGGGCGTGTGTGTGTGTGTGTGGGTGGGGGGCTGGGGGCACCGACTCTTGCAGAAAGAGGAACACTGAACCTTACAGAAAAGGAAAAGGAAACCCGTGTATAGAGAGGCAAGGGGAAGGTAGGGGTGGTGGGTAGGGGGGAGGTACACCAGTGTGTGGAGAGGTATGGGGAAGGTAGGGGTGGTGGGTAGGGGGGAGGTGCATTAGTGTGTGGAGAGGTAAGGGAAGGGCGGAGGGAAGGGGGGGGGGGGAGCACACACACTTGCAGAAAGAGAAAGACTGAACCTAACAGAAAAACATGAAACCCGTGTGTGGAGAGGTAGGGGAGGGGGGAGGGGAGCGGGAGGCGGGGACAACTACTTGCAGAAAGAGGAACACTGAACCTAACAGAAAAAGAACATGAAACCCGTGTGTAGAGAGGTAAGGGGAGGGCGGAGGGAGGTGTGTGTGTGTGTGTGGGGAGGGGGGGGGGGGGGGGGGGGGCACAGACACTTGCAGAAAGAGGAACACTGAACCTAACAGAAAAAGAACACGAAACCAGTGTGGGGAGAGGAAAGGGGAGAGCGGAGGGGAGGGGAGTGGGGGGAGTGGGGGGGGGGGGGGGGGGGGGGGGGGAGTGGGGGCACCGACACTCGCAAAAAGAGGAACACTGAACCTAACAGAAAAAGAACATGAAACCAGTGTGTGGAGAGGTAAGGGTGTGTGTGGGTGTGTGTGTGGGGGGTGGGGGGGGGGACCAACACTTGCAGAAAGAGAAACACTGAACCTAACAGAAAAACATGAAACCCATGTGTGGAGAGGTTAGGGGAGGGGTGGGGGTACCGACACTTGCAGAAAGAGGAACACTGAACGAAAGAGAAAAAAAACAAGAAACCTGTGTGGAGCAGTAAAGGGGTGGCGGCAAGGGGGAGGGGGGTGGGGTGGGGGGGGATAAGGAGCGCGGGTGGGTGCACCGACACTTGCAGAAAGAGGAACACTGAACATAACAGCAAAGAACATCAAACCCGTGTGTGGAGTGGTAAGGGGAAGGCGGTGAGGGGATTCGAGGGGGGGGGGGGGGGGGGGGGAGCACCGACACTTGAAGAAAGAGGAACACTGAGCCCGACAGAAAAAAAACATGAAACCGTGTGTAATGATGAAAGGGGAAGGCGGGGGAGGGGGAGGGGGGACCGACACTTACGAAAAGAGGAACACTAAACCTAACAGAAAAAGAACATGAAACCAGTGTGCGGAGAGGCAAGAGGGTGGGGGGTGGGGTGGGTAGGGGACAGACACTAACAGAAAGAGGAACACTCAACCCAACTGTCGCGGTCAAGGTCCACGTATCAAGGATGTGAGGATGGAAGAGGAGAGAGGGACAGGCAGGGCACAACACTCCCCGACCACACACTCAAACCACTCGTGGAAAACAGTAAACTAAATAAGCAATTTATTAAATTAATGAAAATATCTCATTCACACCTAGTGGAGAAGGGACGACTATCAAGAAGAGGGAGGATAGAGAGATAAATTGGAAAAGAAGGAAAATAGAAGACGACAGCCACCTAAAAGAACATTACTTAATGGACAAAATAACCCAACAAAAGACCCCACACCGGGCCCCAGGGAACAACTAAATTTAAACAACCACTAATCTATCCCAAAATAAAGAAAGAAGAGAGGACAGGGGAGAAACAATTAAATGAAGGAGGAACAGGGTCTATCAAAGCCACACAAGCATATTCATCAACATTCACACACTTACACAATTCATGAACACTCATATACCCTCACAAATCTCACAGCCAAACAGAATGTCTCCCACACGCCAGGCATCACCAAACACACCCATACACAGCTAAAAATAAACTTAGCTTAAAGTCTTTTCATGTCCGAACAGGGGAACACAGGTGCATCCCGAAGAAGTGATACTCAGGAAGGGCGTTCTGGCCTCGTTCTTAGTACCACGGTCAGCGTCCGGCTCCTCTTCATACAGCTCTCGGAATGTATATCAGACGGCGTCTGGACCGGCACCCCGTCAACCAACGGAAACAAGAACAAACCCCGCCCTAAAAAAGGGGCATTAGAACACATTCTAGGTACAGCTGAAATATGGTGTAGGTGCAGGCTATTACCTGGCGAAATGGGCTACACCGCAAGACTGAACCTAGTTTAATTATTTATTTCACATTTCATTATTGTTATTATTTTTTTTTTTTTCTTCTTCTTCTCTAATGATTAAAAAAAACACAAATTCGTTTACCTGATGAAACTATTTTTGTCATAATATATACTACCCCTTCAATCTGAAGGCCTCGAGTATATAAAAACTGACAAGGAAAACAAGTCAGATGACGTGTTAACTTGAGAATAAAATTACAACACACCCATACCACATTCACATTAAAGGAAATATAATAGTAAAATAAATGATAAACAAAATGAACAATACATAAACAAATAGACAAACAGGCGGAGCGAAACCAACCAGGGGCGCCGTGAAGGAACGCTCGCTTCCCGACTCCAAGTGAGTCGCGCGGTAACTCAATCAACACCGCGTCCGGCCTGAAGTTCTTTCTCTTTTCCTTAAATTAAATAATTTTATATTTATAGAACCAAACTAGCATACTCCTCTCTCTGACGGAGTACACAAAAATAAAGAATGATTCAGCCAAAAATGGAAAATAAGCGCGCGCGGCACGCTCTGTGTCTGACCAAATCGCTGACAAGAAGAATGTCACCGTTTCAGCGTAGCGCATTAAAAATAAAATTTTAAACTTGCTCTTCCATATTTATAAATAGGCTAACGCTCGCAGCGCGCCTGAAACCACAATAATTCTCCACACTTGTAGTACTGCCCAGCACAGTACCAAAAATGACAGATTTTGAATGAAAATATTAATTTTATAATTTACAACCGATACCACTGTGGAATGCGACATGAGAACCAAGAAGCACGAAAATAACACCAGAACGGCGGGTGGAAAGGAGGGGAAAAGTGGGCCCGGCAGACTGATCCTCAGCGACAAGACTGTCCGGAGCCTCGGAGCCGACAGCACCAGCAGCCCTTCACCATGGGATGGCTGACAGCTGGTCACCCCAGCGAAGAGGGTCAAGTTGAAGACTTGGTGGGCAGGAATAGGGATTCCTCTCTCTCACCCTGAGACTACCACCGTCAGGCAGACAAGTGGCCTTCGTCACGGGTTATGAAATGCCTCGCCAAAGAGAACGTGGTCTCTCACTCGTGGCTCCAATCCGAGTCAACATAAGAATTTTCCCAAACCCCAGCTGCCGATCAAAGGGGAATAACTTCCAATGACTCAGTGAGCTCTCCACGGGTTTTCACAACTATACTGGTATCTCACAAAAAGCAATGTTCATGCGGTGCAAAAGGATGCACGCAAACCGCACGGACGGATAGACTTTTCTCCCTGAAAAGTTGACAGCACACAGCTGCCCATCCTCTTTTACACACACATACAAAAAAAAAAATGGTAATAAACTGACAAACTACATTAAAAGAAGGATGGAGGGCTGTCCGTCCGTGACACCAACAAAAGCAAAACATCAAACCCGTGTGTGGAGAGGTACGGGGAAGGCGGCGAGTGAGAGTGTGTGTGTGTGTGTGTGTGTGTGTGTGTTGGGGGGGGGGGGGGAGGGTGCGGTGGCACCGACACTAGCAGAAAGAGGAACACTGAACCTAACAGCAAAAGAACATAACCCATGTGTGGAGAGGTAAGGGGAAGGCGAGGGGGGGGGGGGGGGGGGGGGGGGGGGGGCACCGACACTAGCAGAAAGAGGAACGCTGAACCTAACCAAAAAAAAACATGAAACCAGTGTGTGGAGAGGTAAGAGGGTGGGGGGTGGGGTGGGGAGAGGACAGACTAGCAGAAAGAGGAACACTCAACCTGACAGAAAAAGAACATGAAACCCATGTGTGGAGAGGCAAGGGGAAGGTGGTGTGGAGGTGTGTGTGTGTGTGTGTGTGTGTGTGGGGGGGGGGGGGGTTCGCGTGGGCACCGACACTTGCAGAAAGATGAACACTCAACCTAACAGAAAAAGAACATGAAACCCATGTGTGGAGAGGCAAGGGTAAGGCGAGGGAGGATCACCAACACCTGCAGAAAGAGCAACACTGAACCTAACAGAATTAGAACATGAAACCCATGTGTGAAGATGCAAGGGGTTTGGGGATGGGACGAGGGCGGGGGCACGACACTTGCAGAAAGACGAACACTGAACCTAACAGAAAAAGAACATGAAACCCGTGTGCGGAGAGGTAAGGGGAAGGGGTGTGTGTGTGTGTGTGTGTGGGGGGGGGGGGGGGGGCCGTCACCGACGCTTGCAGAAAAAGGAACACTGAACTAAGAGAAAAAGATGAAAGCCGTGTGTGGAGAGGTAATGGGGGGGGGGGGGGGTTGGGCGGGGAGGGGGGTTCCATGTGTGGAGAGGTAAGGGGAAGGTGGGGGGGCACCGACATTTGCAGAAAGAGGAACACTGAACCTAACAGAAAACGAACATGAAACCGTGTGTGGAGAGGTAATGGGGGGGGGGGGGGTGTTGGGCGGGGAGGGTCGGGGGGGGGGGGAGGGTTGGGCAGGGGGTGTTGGGCGGGGGGGGGGGGGGGGGGGGAGGGGGGGAGGGTTGGGCAGGGGGCACCGACACTTGCAGAAAAAGCAACATTGAACCTGACAGAAAAAGAACATGGAACCGTGTGTAATGATGTAAGGGGAAGGCGGGGGGAGGGGGAGGGGGGACTGACACTTGCAAAAAGAGAAACACTAAACCTAACAGATAAACATGACCCCATGTGTGGAGAGGTAAGCGGAAGGGGGGCGGGGGCACCGACACTTGCAGAAAGAGGAACACTGAACCTAACAGAAGAACATCAAACCATGTGTGGAGAGGTAAGGGGAGGGGTGGGGAACCGACACTTGCAGAAAGAGGAACACTGAACCTAACAGAAGAACAAACCCATGTGTGGAGAGGTAAGGGGAGGGGAGGGGTGGGGGACCGACACTTGGAGAAAGAGGAACACTGAACCTAACAGAAAAAGATCAAACCCATGTGTGGAGAGGTAACGGGAAGGGCGGCGTGGGTGGGGGGTGGGGGGGCGGACACTTGCAAAAAGACGAACACCGAAAATAACAGAAAAAGAACACGAAACCCATGTATGGAGAGGTAAGGTGTACGCGAGGGTTCGGGGGCGGGGAGGGGCCACCGACACTTGCACAAAGAGGAACACTGAACCTAACAGAAAAAGAAACCCATGTATGGAGGGGTAACGGAAAGGAGGTGGGGGAGGGGGGCACCGACACTTGCAGAAAGAGGAACACTGAACCTAACAGAAGAGCATCAAACCATGTGTGGAGAGGTAAGGGGAGGGGTGGGGGTGGGGAACCGACACTTGCAGAAAGAGGAACACTGAAACTAACAGAAAAAGAACATGAAACCCGTGTGTGGTGAGGTAAGAGGGAGGTGGGGAGTGACGGGGGGGGGGGGGGGAGCGGGGGAACAGGGGCGACACTAGCAGAAAGAGGAACACTCAACCTAACAGAAAAAGAACATGAAACCTTTGTGTGTTGAGGTACAAAGGACGGGGAGGGGGGGGTGGGGAGGGCAGGGGCACGACACTTGCAGAAAGATGAACATTGAACCTAACAGAAAAAGAACATGAAACCAGACTGTGGAGAGGTATGGGGAGGGCGGAGGGGAGGGGGGGAGGGGTGGCGCGGGCGGGGGCACGACACTTGCAGAAAGATGAACACTGAACCTAACAAAAAAACATGAAACCAGACTGTGGAGAGGTATGGGGAGGCGGAGGGGAGGGGGGGGAGAGGAGGGGGGGGGGGGGGGGGCACCGACCTTGCAGAAAGAGGAAATTGACCTAACAGAAAAACATGAAACCGTGTGTTGGAGAGGTAAGGGGACGGCGGAGGGGAGGGGGGGGGGGGGGGGCGCGTGGTGGCGCGGCGGGGGCACCGCACTTGCAGAAAGATGAACATTGAACCTAAAAAAAATGAACATGAAAACCAGTCTATGGAGAGATAAGGGGAGTGGTGGGGGTGGGGGCACGAGACTTGCAGAAAACACTGCAGCTTACAGAAATGGAACATTAAACCCGTGTATTAGAGAGGTTAAGAGGAGGTAGGGGTGGTGGTGGGGGTGGGGAGGGTCGGATGCCCGACACTTGCAGAAAGAGGAACACTGAATCCTAACAGAAAAAGAACATGATACCCGTGTGTGGAGAGGTAAGCGGAGGGGGGGTGGGGGTGAGGGAAACCGACACTTGCAGAAGAGGAACATGAACCTAACAGAAAAAGAACATCAAACCCATGTGTGGAGAGGGAAGGGGAAGGTGGGAGGGGGTGGGGTGGGGACCCGACACTTGCAAAAAGACGAACACTGAAAATAACAGAAAAAGAACACGAAACCATGTATGGAGAGGTAAGGTGTACGCGCGGGAGCGGGGGAGGGCCACCGACACTAGCAGAAAGAGGAACACTGAACCTAACAGAAAAACATGAAACCCATGTGTGAAAGGTAAGGGGAGGGCGGGGGTGGGGGAGGGGGAGGGGGGCAGGGGCACTGCACACTTGCAGAAAGAGGAACCTGAACTAACAGAAAAAGAACATGAAACCCGTGTGTGGAGAGGTAAAGGCGCAAAGTAATGACAATATAATCTGAAAGAACACTCCAATACCAGGTACTTAACTATTCAAGAACAATGTAGGCCCATGTCAACCACTCGACCGTGAAAGAACAGGCACACCACACTGGGAATAAAGGAACGAAAAATGAGGAAAATTAGAAGACAGAATACTTAGCTGCATTCCCGAGTTCGTCGTCCTGGTCTCCGTTCTGCAGCCATTGATGCGGGAGTTCTTTGGTCCTGTTGATTGCAAAGCATATTTTCACATCTGATTTCACAATTAAGCAATATTTTAGCTGTTTATAGACGAGGTGATGTAAAAATAAACGCATTTAACAAAACGTGAAATACGTACATTTGATAAGACAATACGAAACGGACCTTGAATATTTGACCGTTTTCTTCACGCGTTACAGACATTAACGAAACAAAACAATTCCTGTCGGGCAATAATTTTTTATGCATTATTCTGTATCAACTTTTGAGGTATACATTTGTCAAAAAATTCACATGTTTTGTCGGGCTCGGACCTAAAGTCTGTTTCAGAATAAGTCTTCACCTGTCCAAGTGGAGCAGCTTGTGAGTGCGCCGCTTCTTCAGGCCCTTGACACCGGATGAGCGTCATCGTCCATCCTTGCTGAAAGCCACAGAAAGGAAGCGAAGACTGCCACTGCAGGCACTGAACAGGACCAGACAATGTGTCAGTGTATGAGATTGCTGGAATGAGCAGCGTGGGAATGCCATTGAGAGATAAGGAAGATGAGGCTTCAAAAGTAAAAAAGACAAAGACACAGAAACAAAAAGGTAGACAGGAAAGAAAAAAAAAGTAAATGGGAAATGGGGTATTAGGTGGGGCTATTCAAAGGGCGGTAATGTTTTTAAAAATGGGAAAATTATATCAGGTCTCCCCCTTTTTAGGATAAAAAATTCATATCTTGGAGAGAGAGAGAGAGAGGAGAGAGAGAGAGAGGAAAAAGGGGTATTTTAGTATCATTCCGTTAGTTTGGGCTTATGGAGTTAGATTTCTAAAAAAGGGAAAAAAAAGTTTAAAAAAAGGGGGGGGGGGGGGGGGGGGGGGGGGTCATAAAGCTGGGTTACGGGTGGCGTCTGGAAGAGGTGTTTGGGTGTGTTGGACGGGGAAAGGATTCCCGTTAAAAACCCCTTTCTGGTCCGCTTGACATTTTTTCTGCACTCGAGTTTCCGTGTGTGTGGGGGTTTTTTTTCCCCCCTTTCTTTTCCGATTAAAGAAACACAATAATCACTTTTAATAATCAAGTTACCCTTTTTTGCCATTTAAAAAAGGGGTTAGAGAAAGGATATTTCCCCAAGCCCGAGTTTTTGGCTATATCATCGTGCCTCCGGAAAGGACATTTCACTTAAGGGGAAAGTCGTCTCAGAATCATCGTTTAGCTTTTTCCTTCAACGATTAAGTGCTGTGCAGAACTTTTGTGGCAGGGATCAGATGGTTTGGCTTTTGGATGTTGGGTTTAAAACGTGTGCCGGGCAAATGATTGGTCCCAAAAATCAGGGTTTCATTCAGTTTTCGATGGGTATTTGATTTGGACTAAACTGCAAGTACCAAACTATCAACCATTTTGTATTGGTAGCTGAGGTCATTTATCTTCTTCCTTAATGTCATCGACCGAAACACCCACCTTAGGTCATACTGGGTGCGCGCGTTTTTTTAGGGTAAAGAAAACAAAAAAAAGAGTATGAAGCTGGACGCAAGAAGCTGGTTGTTTATGAGGGGGGGGGGGTGGGGGGGGATTGTACCCGTTCAGAGGGAAGAGGACATGGGGGCGTGGTGGGGAGCTGGGGGGGGGGGGGGGGGGGGACCGAGCACGGGTGGAGAGAAACCTTGAGGATATGTTCAGCCCTCCACCCATTTAAATGCGGACCCGCCTGGCTCCAAACAAAGGGGCTTGTGGCCAAATCCCCAAAAGGCTGGGGGGGGTTGGGGGGTAAGGGGTGGGTAGAGGGGGGGGGGGGAGGAGGGGGGGAGGGGGAGGTGTAGGTGAGTTTGGCAAGGTTTGACATCCTACTAGTAAAGTTGTCAAGCGTGGGGGGTCAAAGCAAAGTCCGGCTTGTCCTTAACTCTTTGGTACTGTAGCTTCAGTATTGAGGTTTCAGACATCTACATCTAAATTTGAAGGCGGAGAACGGAAATACCAGCCCGACACCATCGCCGACTAGATTTACAACAGTGGAGAGAGTACGGGTGTGGGTAGGTGGGTGGGGGTGGAGGGAGGAATTGGAGCGCCAAGGTGCATGGGGGAACTGGAGAGGCAGGAGGGTCGGGAAAGGAAAGAAGTAGCCTACCTTTCATCTTTCTCGCACGAATAAACTAAAGTGTGGAGGGGGCAGGGGGCTGTGGGACAGAATTAGTGTGTTTGGAGGGGGTTAGCTATGGGGACGGGGAGTCGAGAGGGTGGGGGGAGGTTGAATTTACTACAGATTTAAATCAAGAAAGCGTAGGAAAGGTGAGCCGATGGTTAGGGTTAGGGATAGGGTTAGGGTTAGGGTTAGGGTTATGCGAGCCGGGGGGAGTAACGAGCGGGGGAAAGTAACGAGCCGGTTCCGCCGAGGATGGGGGTTGAGAAAAAGTGACGTGAAGTTTAGTGGGCCCCTTACTTTTGACACTAACTCGTCTCCGAATATTTTCTGTCATGTTCATCTTTTCGTCCAAAATCAGACTGAATTTGATCCGTGACATATTCCCCCCCCCCCCCCCCCCCCCCCCCCCCCCCCCCCCCCATAAGCCCTTGTGTACGAGAAGGTAGGACGCCAAAAGGATATCCTCCTGATAAGAAACTCTGACATGGTTTGGTAAACTGGCACGTCTTATTTTTTCAACAACTTCCGACTTTTTTTTACTTCACGAGGAGGAAAAAGTTCTTCAAAGAACAGTTATTTCAACGTGGCTGGAAAAGGGGGCTTGGTTGGCTAAAACTTCTGAAGTAAAAGATTACCCAAACTTAGTTTAGAAAAAACAAAAAATGAGGTGGATTACGTACTGTCTACCTCAAAAAGCACAACAAAAGAATCGCTCGGTAATCTTTTACTTTAGAATACTAAACTTACTTTAGAATACTAAACTCAGGGGGGTATTTAGACGAAAAACAAAAGGGGTTGTAAGCTGTACGACCTCCTTCTGAACT
>CM031620.1:21808069-21818069 GCA_018398815.1 Conus ventricosus | reverse complement strand
CGGCACAAACTACCCATGTAGTTTTGAATTACTAGCAAGTACTTTTTATTTCTTAGCTGGTTATTCCTATGAAAAGATCCTCTAAAATGGTATTAGGCTCCATACCCACAGTTCAGCATGGTTGTAGCATTGAGGTTCCTGTACATTGCATCATTTAACTGTCTTTGAGGTGTTCACTTCTTCATTTCCTTCAAATTTCACTGTTCCGCTGTGGGAATTTTCTAAAACAGAATACAATGTATGATTGTTTTGAAGAAAATGAAAATGTTTCAACTAAATTAATCATCATCCTTAAGCCTTAGATGAGGGATAAAAAGTATAACGAAACACACAGCTCTTTTGGCAGACACACCCTTAGTGCCCTTCATAAAAAAATCAGAACAGTTTTCTTTATAGTGTCTGAGAAGAAAGTCATCTCAAGCATCAAATCTTCTTATCAAAGAGAAAGGTGCTAAATGAAACATTAAATAAAATGGTACTCTGTGTGAACTTTCAGTACCTTTCTGACAAGATAAAAGATCTTTGAAACACAGCAGCTGTAACAGTGAATGACCAACAAGAGTAATTGCTGTCAGTCGTTCATTATTGGCAGAAAACAGAGGATGTTCTCTAGCTGCTACTCATTGTCAATGAACACAAAGTCGGTGTCAAAGTCAGTCAAGCTGACGAATTCTGGTGCATCATCAACTTCTGGGGCAAGGCGGATTCTCCACTAGGACATCCACAAGTCTTGCAGGCATGAGAAGGCCACGTTTTCCTTTTCACTTCAAGTCTTCAGATGTCTTTTGCCATCCATGACCCCCTGGTGATGTGTGGCTTTGGCTCGTGAGAATGGTTCCATATGTGGTCTGGTTGTTCACTCTCTCAATGTGCATTTAGCAGTATCTGCATGGTGGCAAAGACCCATGTCCATACCAATTTGTAACAGGTCAGCAGTTCTTCACTGGTGTTGAATCGCTCTAGAAATTTCTCATATCGAAGCTTGTTGATGTCTTTGGTGGGATGAACCCCGACCTCTGACAAGACACAAAGGGGAACTCTTCAAGTTCTTTCATAACGGTTTTGGGTGAATTTGGGCATGACACCAAGCTGAGCAAATGTTCTGTTTTACTCAGGATGCTGTTTGAGGTCTTGATTGGGGGGCAATTTTCCCCTTTTCCCGACAAACGCACTCGCGTTTTTGGCATCCGCTGAATGTATGGCAGCATGTAACACGGAACAGATCTCTTTGCCCACAGTCAGCGCAACGTTCTTGATGTCAATGAGTCTCCGCTTGAGACTCTGTATCAAAGAGATCTTATGGGGGATGCTTTCAGGTACTTGAAGAAAAAGGGTGAAGACATCTGGTCTGAGATCTCACTGTGATCGTTAATCTTCAGGGAAAAGTGTCCGCAATATGGAGACAGTTTCAGAACTATTTTGGTGTTGCTTTTCCTGTGTAGAGGACAGTTCTTTCCCTGTGTAAGACAGTGTTTTTGGCCGTCAGGTGCGTCAAGCTTGTGCATTTGTCTCCACAGACAAACAGAACTGTTCTGTCCCGAAGTTTGTGGATACTTGTCTGTCTTCCATTCTTCAAGAAGGAAGCTTGTGAAGTTCACTTTGTGTTGGTCATTTGATAAGAACTTCTTCCGTCTTTGGAACCTTTGTAGAGCCCTTTGATCAGATGCACTGATTGATGACGGCCCTCGCCTTCTCTTTCGATGCATTGGGTAGAATTGGGAGATGAATCTGTTTTCAAGTCAGCTCTGGGCTCTTTGGAAGTTGGTCAAACAGACTTTCTGCAAGTTCTCCAAATGATGAAAGGATGGCTGTCTGACCTTGGAAAAAAAGCATTTCCGTCAATGAATAGGTGTTGGTGATTTCGATTTGGCTTTTCTGCAGATGGGACAAACTCCTTCAAGAAAGTGGGAGAGCTTTGAAAGTTGAGGATTGCGCAAAGGCATTGCAGGTGTCGTCTTCCTGTCTGGATTGGAAGGCTCGCGTCCTTGTGAGAACTGTTTTTTTGGTTGTCCATGCCTGCCCGGGGGAAGTGCTGCTTGGTGATTGGTGGCTCTTTCTTGAGTTTAAAGACCATCTGTGTAGGCTGCCTTTTTCCTGCGAATCCCACAATGCCACCAAATGATTTGTGACAATTGATTGTTGTTGGATGGTGATGTCACACAGCGTTCTTGAGGGTGGGACATCCGACCTGTTCCGGTGAATTCCTTGTTCCGCAACAGATCCCCAGCCCAGGGGGTGTTGGCAAATTCGAATGGTGAGGGAGTACAAGGCTGTGTACCTGGAATGTTCTGATGATCATCGTGAAGAACAGTGTGCACATCTTTGAAAACTTTCAAGATGGAGATTTAGGTTGTTTCTTTTGTTGCTTTCTGTAGCTGAAGCATCAACCACACTCTGTCTGTGTACTTCATCCAGAATGGGGAGTTTTTTCCATTTCACCATTTCGAACTTTCTCTTTGAAGTCTGAGGGAGATAGAACTTTTTCTTAAGCTGTCATTTTGGAGGGACATCAAGATGTTTTCATTGCAAGGGTTTTGGGTCAGTTTATCAGTAGAGCTTTTGCTTCTTCATCCAAACAGTCGCCATGTTCAGCCTCAAACTTCCAAAAGCAGGAAGACGCTCGAGTGTTTCCAGCATCACCTTGTGCACTCGCAAAGCCCTATTGTAGTGTTTGCCCTCCATCCTTTTTGAATGGACCACTGGCACCCAAAATCCAGATCGACCAAGATCTCTTCAAAGCCACTGCCTCGCACACTCTTTCCCAGAGCGAAAATGTAAGCGCAGATGGTGTTGAAATAGCCTAGCCTTACAATCAAATCGCCAAATCACTTTCGTTGTGCCAGGTGATTGCATAGGCCTTTTTGGAGCTGCAAGATCAAAGGTCACAATTGTATAATGTGGCAAAATTCTTGATACTTTCTTGAACAACCTGAGAATATGCATCACTGTGCATTGTCAGTTATGGGTGCAAAGACAGGAGCCTGTACTCTAGTGTCGATGTTTATTGTTGTCGTCCCTTTTCATGGTCATCAGAGACACCCATCCTGCCAAGGAGCCACAGCCTGTGGTTCTTCCTTCTCGAGTGCTCTTAGGCAAATCCAAGCATGTCTGACTGCTGAGCTGTTGCTGGCTGTTGTAGGGAGAGTGATTAATTTGTTATCTAGGCAGCGATTACCCAATCTGATATTTGTTGATCAGTTCTGGGCGCAAAATTCTTGCTAGTAACTTACTTTGACCATTCACCAAATGTGGCACCAGTTCAACAATTATTTTCACCTTCTGATTGTAGGGTGGTAGTGGGGTGTCCAATAAACCCTACAATGAATTCCTTGTGGTCCAAATAATTGGTCTAACGTCCTCTATCATCTGTCTAGATGGCTTAGGTTAAGCGTTGTAACAGTTTTGCCACAAATGACCTTGAAAATGACCTTTGGCCTTTAAAATTACCTTCAAACAGAAAATATGCACCAGAATAGATTTCTCACACCCAGTAACATGGGATGGAAGGTAATGATCACATGTCTAGAGCTAATAGAAGCTGAGACAAGACGTTCTCTATATCTCGTGGCGGCCATTTAAAAAGCTGGGGATACCTAACTTTGAAAATTCACCACACCTACACCCAGCAACGGATCGCTGGCAAACAACCTGATTTCAGCAGCTTAGATGTTAAGCTTTCCAATGGTACCTGTCTGGAAAATTCCCCACTAGGGGGGAGGGGGGGTATAGGACGGCTCATGGACTATTTGCTCCTTTTCTTGCAGCTCGATCAGTCCATTCATTTGAAACGATTCCACAGTGGGAAGGCACCCAACAGAAAGTGACGCTGGTTCCTTTCAATGATAAAAGATGAACAGTGTGTTTAATTTCAATTATCAACTCAGATCGCATTTTCTGGTTTAAAGATTTAAGTGCCTGTAAGACCGATTTAGAATCAACACACAATAAAATCTGAAATATGTTTTTCGGAAAATCAGAAATGTAATTCAGGGCCTTCAATATTGCAATTAATTCAGCAGTAAAAATAGAAACATTTTCACATATGTGAAACCGTTTCTCTATTTCTAGAGCTGGTATAACGAAGGCAGCTCCTACTTTTCTGTTCCCAAGTACAGACCCATCTGTATAAATCTTTAAATGTTCAGAATACTTGTTATCAATATGGGAGCTGACGGAACTTTTCAGGATATTAGGTGAATCATTTTTGGATAAGTTTGTGTGATCTATGTCAAGCTCCAGGTTGTTCATCTCCCATGTAGGTATAGGTGAGTAGGAAGGTTTTCTTGCTATGTCCTTTCTGTTTAATTTTGATTTTTAAAGAGATTTGAAGTAAATGTGTTTATGGATTTTAATGATTGGATGGATTTAGCCCTTTTTGCAAAATGAAGATCGGACCTCATGCAAACTTCGGTCTCTGTGAAATTTTCGAACGAGGAGCTTCGTAAAACATATTTGGCAGCAGAAAGACATCTTAGCTCATCAAGAGGTAAAACACCTGCTTCCTTATAGGCTCCTAAATTTGATGCATGAAATGGAACTCCTAGGGAAGTTTATAGACTTTGCAGTCAACACTTTGCATTTTAGTCAGTAAATGTTGTGGAGCACTAAAGAATACCTCCTGTACATACGTCAATTTGGGAGCGCACAAGTGACGTTGACAGTAATATTAATATTTTTGTATCCTGTCCCCACTTTTGTTTTCTAATGATTTTTAATAAGTTTAAGCTCCTTCTTGCTTTAGTTAGTATGTGCTCAATATGGCTGGTCCAGGAAAGTTTTGACGTGAGATAGACACCCAAAAATTTTGTCGTTTGAGTATATCGTATATGACTGAACCATGGATAGAAAATACAGGAAGTTTTTCAGGGTTGTATCCTGAATTGAAAAGCATCATATTGGTTTTTTCAAGAGATAATGAAAGACATTTTCAGTCATATATTTACTTATTTTATAAAGTTCGTTTTGGGTTATAACTTCTTGGTGTAATTCAGAGCTCTGGTAGGAGTTTTTCTTTTCATTGTTTACTTTCATCCATAAACGATGTCGTCGGCATATTGAGCTACAACTGCATCTTTCGAAAACCCCCCTAGGAAGATCTGACATTAGAAATATTGAACAAGATAGGGGCAATTACTGATCCCTGAGGAAGGCCCATATGAAGAGATTAATATTGGAGTACGTATTCCAAAATCCTTGTCTGTATTGATCGATTAAAAAAAAAGTTTTTGATAAAATCGAACATATTTCCCACAATCCCAAAACTTTTCGAAAACTTTTCTCAGTAGTCGATGTGCCACACTTGGTCGTAAGCCTTTTGACGTCAAAAAACGTAGCAAGAACATTCTTTCGTCTGGCAAACTGTTGCTAATTTGAGTAGTTTGTTTAATCAGGTGATCAATGGTTGATCTACCTCTTCTAAAGCCTGCCTGTTTAAATTTGGGAAATTTAACCTTGTACTTTTCAAAAATAGTTGTTAAGTCCCCATTAATTTTAATTCTCTCCATATTAATGTGTGTGACGTTTAACGCAATTGGTCTATGCTATTTTTATCATTCCGGGGTTTTTCCTTGTTTGTGAAGGGTAAAACCCAATTGACTGCTTCCATACGTTTGGTAGTTGTCCCACTTTCCAGATTTTTGAAAGATAAAATGTAAAAAAATTTAACATATTTAGTGAAAAATGACCTAACATTTCGTTAGAAATTCCCATCCGGGCCCAACTGATGTTTTCTTGCTGCCGAGAATTAGAGATACATTCTTTTAATTTTTCATATCGTAATTGCAGCATTAATAGACGATTTCTGGTCTGTTCCGAGTCTTCATCACTAAGCTGTAACTCATGTTCTGCTCTGTACTTTCTATCTTTGTCCGATAGCCCATCGCTGCGACTGTTATTTGCAACATATCAGCAAGAGGCTTCGGCTTTTTCGTAATTAGTTGGCAAATCACAATGAGACAATTGTACGGGATATTGTGGCAATTTTACGCCATTCTTCATTTTTTTCAATTTTTTCCCTATTTCTAAAGATCTTTATGATTTGAAACTTCATTTGTACAAAAAGATGACCAATATTTTTTTTTGACTTCATCTATTACTCTGTTAACATTTATTTTTGGCTTTTTTCATTTCCAAATGATTTTCCCAAATGATTGGTGCTTTAGATAAGCATTAAATTTTTAACTTTTTCTCGTCTTTGCTCTCTGGCAAGTTTCATTCACCAAATGTTACCGACATGCTTTTTGATGTTATTGACTTATACTTGGGGAAAATGGATTCGTCAGCAGCATGCAAAACAGCTTTAGTAAACATCATGTATAAGGTTCAATATCCTGTCAAAAGTTTCGAATCATCATAAGACAGTAATTGTTTTGTAAATTTGTTCCAGCCCACTACGTTTGTAATTGTTTTTTGGAATCTTGTCTTCTGTTGAGTCTGTAGCGGAAGGTTGATCTTTTTCAAACCTGGTCACAAGTGGTATATGATCACTGTTCGGGGAAATCATCTATTGGGTTCAGGTACAAAAGGGTGTTAACTCAGGTGACGCCAGTGTTAAGTCGATGGGGGGTGGCTCTATGATTGGGGTTATCGGGTATGGTGTGATTCGCCCATCGTTTAAAAAAGACAGAGGGAGGATCCACAAGATTTTCAAAAAAACGGTTGCTTGTAACTATTTGACATTCCTTCTCCCAGAAAGGTGGTGAGATTAAAAGTCACCCTGATCAAGAATTTTTTATTTTGTTCTGCTTGTACCCATACGATCCATTCGTGTTCTGCTCATTTGGCCCAAGGGGTAGGTAGAAAGAAACTATGGTTAACGTGAAGAATTGAACCCGACAGTAACAGCACAAGAATTTTAAAGTTAGGTATTCAGATGGTGCAGGACTGGGCAAAGAGTGTAAGAAACCCCTCACGTACATAAATAGCCGTAGATACTTTTCCAGTGGTATCATCCTTTTGATGGATTGGTGGATAATAGTAATTATTATCTTTGGCAGCTTTTCTTTTTTAACATCAAGGACTGAAAAGACAGAATCTTGTGTCGTGTTGTGCAAAATGTTGAACTAAACAGTCTAAATTTTTGACAATGGAACGACAGTTCCACTGGAATATATCAAAAATGTTCTCATTAGTTCTACTCATTATTGGTAACCAGTCGTATCAGTTGAATGTTAAATCAAGGTAGTCCAGAGATTTACATAACCGAGAGGAGAACAATTAAAAAGAAAAAGTGAAGCAAAGAAGGTGCGTGAGAAGATAGTGGAAAAGTATGTTAAAAAAAAGAGTAATAATGATAATAATAATAATTAAAATAATAATGACGTGAAAATAAAAATTTCTTATGCGTTAAGCAATAGCTTAAAACAACTATCTGTTTATACTAAATGTACTTAGATGTTAGTAGGATTATAAAATCATTAATGGCGAAGAACAATGGGAAATTCTCAGCTTCGTAAATGTCAGTAAAAACTTGATCTCTGTGACAAAAGTTATCACAAGTGTTGGTGAAACTTTTCCCAGTCATTCAATGCGTAGAAGCGGTTATGCCAGGCGTGGTGTTGAGGGCCAGGGTAGGACTGGGGTCGGTGGAATTGGGCTGAGGTTTCAGGCCGTTTCGGGGTTTCCCACACCAGGTTTCGGACGCGGGCGGGCCAATGTTGCCAGCCAGTATGCTGGTGCCTCTTGTAGTGGGATGAAAAGCCGTCCCTGAGGGATGTTTCTTCAACTTGTCGTGTTTAATTACACAGATGTTACGTATCTCCAATAGTTTCTGGGCGTTGGTGGCAGCATTGAATAACTCCCTTTTTGCCTCCAGCGTCTGGTTTTTTACAGTAAATGGGCATTGCTTACTACGAACTGCGTTTTGGGTTTTTTCTTGGCAGCTTCCTTCAAAAGTAGTAGCAAATGACTTGCTTATTCGATGCTGTTCTTAGATTTCAAGTATTGATTTCCCGAGTGTATTTAAGACAACATCTAATTTTTTTGAGTCGGAATGACCCTCTTTCAAGGAATTCTGCACGTCGGTTACAGTAGATATCTTTTTCATGGAGGTTTTGAATTGTATGACCTCCCAATCTGTCCCCCTGTACGCGATTCAGCACCGAGTCATGCAGAATCAAAAATTCGGGCATTATTCTCACGTTCTTTTTTTTTTTCTCGAGTCGTGTTGTGCCCGGGGTTTTTTGTTTGACGTCAGACTTACTTACGTCAGGGAAGATCGGTGGCGTTGTTTACAGATCTATTCTCAGTCGGTGTAGAGGCCTTGCTCCGGAGGTTTCCTGCTGCGCGGTGTTCGAGAGGCTTGGAAACCCCAGGAACAGCAGTGATCTTGCTACAACCGGTAAGTCGGGGCTTGCTATGCTGCCACTGTCGTTTGTGTGCAAGGGTTGTCAGGGGGTCGGTTTCGTTTCAGACACTGGGCACAATTCCCTTTTTGGCATGTAAACTTTTTCTCCAGGGAGGAAACACGATGCAGAGTGCCGAATGGTTTTTGAGGTCCGCGATCGATTAGCATCTCCCATTCTCTTGGTCCATAGGTAAGGCCGGTAGGTGTAGCTTCATTTGCTAAGCTGGGGCATTGGATGGCTGGGTTTCCGCTTCGTACAGATTGTTAATTCCTCTGGAATGTGAGGACGCCCGGACGTTCAAAACTGTCTGGCTTTCAGGCTGCTTACTGAAGCAGCGCACGTAAGCCTGCCTTCTCGTCTTCATCTTTCAGAACACTCACAATAACCTTTTGTCGGTAGAGAAAAAAATTTAGGAGCTGAGTGTCGTCGCCATTTTGAAGTGTCCGTGTGTCGCGTGTGTGTGTGTGTGTGTGTGTGTGGTGTGTGTGTGTGTGTGTGCGCGCGCGCGCGCGCGTGCGCGTGATCTCATTAGTGCATGTGTGTATGCATGCGCGTGTATGTATGTATGTGTGTGTTGTGTGTGTGTGTGTGTGTGTGTGTTGTGTGTGTGTGTGTCTGTGACAAAGAGAGAGAGAGGGGGGACGGGGGAAGGGTAATGGCAGTGCGGGAGGAATACCTTGACGATGAAATGAAACTTAAAAAGAAAGGGTGGTGTTGGTGGAGATGGTCGTGTGAAAGAATGCAACCGTGAGAGGAGAGGTGTGGAAAGGCAGAGGGCGGGGAGGGGGGGGGGGAGGACAAAATAACGACAAGACAGATGAGCAACTCAACGCCTATACTTCTTTGTCACCGTTGTATCCTTGCTGTCCTATCTAATATGCCTGTCGCATTGTATACACTGCTACACCCAGGAAAGCATGAGCCGTTTACGTATCGGTGACAATCTACTGTATCTGATATACATCACGCTCTACCCCACATTCCTAACAAAAAGGCTGTTAGAGAGAGAGGGGGTGGGAGAGACAGCAGAGAGAGAGAGAGAGAGAGAGAGAGAGAGAGAGGAGGAGAGAGAGAGAGAGAGACAGATAGATAGACAGACAGACAAAGAGACAGAGAGACAGACAGATAGACAGATTGACAGAGACAGACAGACAGACAGACAGAGAGAGAGAGAAGAGAGAGAGAGAGAGAGAGAGAGAGAGAGAGAGAGAGAGATGGGGGTGGAGATGTGGATTCCGACCTGTCACTATCACAGAGTTAGGTGTATTGTTACACACACAACAGTTTCCAAATGTGGGTGGGGGGTACGTGATAGAATTTTCACCTATCTTAGTAAGAAGGGTTTGTATTAATGTCGTTCTTAAGGCGAAAACAAAACCACCAGCCGACTGCCGAAAAGGAGACCAGTATCTCAGTTCCAAATGTGGCAGTGGGGATGGTGAGGGGTAGGTGATAGAATTTTCACCTATCTTAGGAAGAAGGGCTTGTATTAATGTCGTTCTTAAGGCGAAAACAAAATCACCCGCCGACTGCTGAATGGGAGACCAGTATCTCACTTCCAAATGTGGGTGGCTGGGAGGGGGGAGGGGGGGGGGGGGGAGGGGGGGAGGGTAGGTGATAGAATTTCATCTATTTAGTAAGAATGGCTTGCATAA
>CM031620.1:21781106-21801543 GCA_018398815.1 Conus ventricosus | reverse complement strand
GGTTTGGGGGCCCGGGATTTCGCTGCTGCTTTCGGTGCCTAAAGGGCCACAACCCATTCTCGTCTTCATCTTTCAGAACCTCACAATACCTTTTTGTCGGAGAAGAAAAAATTAGGAGCTGGAGTGTCGTCGCCATTTTGAAGTGTCCGTGTGTCGCGTGTGTTGGTTGGTGTGTGTGTGTGTGTGTGTGTGTGTGTGCGCGCGCGCGCGCGCGTGCGCGTGATCTCATTAGTGCTTGTGTGTATGCATGCGCGTGTATGTATGTAGGTATGGGGTGTGTGTGTGGGGTGTGTGTGTGTGTGTGTGTGTGTTGTGTCTGGGGACAAAGAGAGAGAGAGGGGGGACGGGGGAAGGGTAATGGCAGTGCGGGAGGAATACCTTGCGATGAAATGAAACTTAAAAAGAGGGTGGGTTGGTGGAGTGGTCGTGGTGAAAAAATGAAACCCGTGAGAGGAGAGGGGGTGGAAAGGGCGGGAGGGCGGGGGGGGGGGGGGGGGGGAGGACAAAATAACGACAAGACAGAATGAGCAACTCAACCGCCTATACTTCTTTGTCACCGTTGTATCCTTGCTGTCTATCTAATATGCCTTTTCGCATTGTATACACTGCTACACCAGGAAAGCATGAGCCGTTTACGTATCGGTGACAATCTACTGTATCTGATATACATCACGCTTACCCCACATTCCTAACAAAAAGGCTGTTTAGAGAGAGGGGGTGGAGAGACAGACAGAGAGAGAGAGAGAGAGAGGAGAGAGAGAGAGAGAGAGAGAGAGAGGAGAGGACAGATAGATAGACAGAACAGACAAGAGAAGAGAGACAGACAGATAGACAGATTGACAGAGACAGACAGACAGACAGACAGAGAGAGAGAGTGAGAGAGAGAGAGGAGAGAGAGAGAGAGAAGAGAGAGAGATGGGGGTGGAGATGTGGATTCCGACCTGTCACTATCACAGAGTTAGGTGTATTGTTACACACACAAAGTTTCCAAATGTGGGTGGGGGGTACGTGATAGAATTTTCACCTATCTTAGTAAGAAGGGTTTGTATTAATGTCGTTCTTAAGGCGAAAACAAAACCACCAGCCGACTGCCGAAAAGGAGACCAGTATCTCAGTTCCAAATGTGGCAGTGGGGATGGTGAGGGGTAGGTGATAGAATTTTCACTATCTTAGGAAGAAGGGCTTTATTAATGTCGTTCTTAAGGGGAAAACAAAATCACCCGCCGACTGCTAATGGGAGACCAGTATCTCACTTCCAAATGTGGGTGGCTGGGAGGGGAGGGGGGGGGGGGGGGGGGGGGGAGGGGGGGAGGGTAGGTGATAGAATTTTCATCTATTTTAGTAAGAATGGCTTGCATTAATGTCGTTCTTCGGCGAAAAAAAATCACCAGCCGATGCTTAAATGGGGGACCAACATCTCAGTCGAGTATGCCACTAAGACTTGTCGACATAGAACAATAAGACTTGTGCAATACGATGGTGGATATAGAAGAAACAAACGTGTGGACGTAGACAATACGACTTCTGGATACCAATAAAATTTGTAGACAAAGACCGATGAAAGCTGCAGAGATAAACTTGTGAATATAGACCAGTTAGACTCGTAGACAAAGACCGATGAAAAATGCATACATAGACTTGTGAACATAGACCGATTAGACTTGTAGACAAAGACCAATTAAAAGATGCAGACATAAACTTGTGAGCACAAATCAATTAAACTTGTCGACAAAGACAAACAAACCCACAAAAACACATAGACTTGTTAACATAGACCAATCAGACTTGTAGACAAAGACCTACAAAAAAAATGCAGACATAGACTTGTGAACATAGACAAATCAGACCAGTAGACACAGACCAAAAACAATGGCCAAAGACAAAGGCCAATAAAACCTGCAGACAAAGACCGTAAGAGTTTTTGACATGGGACCAATAACACTTGTGGACACAGAATACCGGTGATAGGGAATTTGATCAATTTTACTTCTCAACATTGACCAATGTGTGTTATGAAAAGAATTAAAGAATAATGTCTAAAATATACATGAAATTTTGATTTCATCTTTTGTCTTTTTGCTGTGCATATGCTTATGTGCACTTGGTTTCTTTGCATTTACCGTTATGTGATTTAGTTCGTTCCAGTCGACCAGGTTTTGAATACCATTTTGATGTTTAATTGTAAGTTCACAATGATCAGAATCACTTGAATGAAAAGAAAGTCAACCGCGAATATTTCATAGTTACATTTAACAGATGAAGTCAAGTCATTGATACAGATTGAGAACAAAAGAGGCCCTAAGATATACCCTTGTTGTACTCCATATTTGGCAGACAATAGTTAACCGATACAACTGTTTCCTATTAGATAAAAAGGACGTGATGGGATAAGTAAATCCAGGAGTTCATAAAATTCCAATTTAAGCTGTAGTAGAGAGTGATTAAATACATCAAAGGCCTTTTAAAGTCTATGAAGAATACACATTCAAATACCTTTTCATTTATACTATACAAAAGACTCTTATAAAGCTTTATAATGGCGATATGACAAGAGTCATTTTCAGGGAATCCGGACTGATCTTCATGGAGATTGATCCCACGAAGATAGGTTCATAGAGACCTTTGCAGTGTTTTTCGATGGCTTTGATATTATGGATAGAGTGAAAACCGGTCTATGACTTGAGGGTTGGAAGAAAAAAAACCGTTGCAACATTATTTTGCTTCCCTTAAATTTTTTCAGGAAAAGATTGTTTTAAAAAATTTTTTTTCAAAAAATTTTTACAAGTTTTTGAGAGTATTGGTAACACTTAACACAAAAACCTTTGTATTATTATACAAACCAAAAAATTTGGGCGGGGCCAATTTTTTTAAAAAAATTTAAAAACAAAATTAATTTGGGGTCCCGTAAAGGTCCCTTGGGTTGTAACTAAATGAAAAACGGGGGTACTTTTGGAAACAAAGGGTTTTTTTTAAGTGGGGAAAAAGGTCGATCTTTTCTTCGATCTGTCATTTTTTCTATAAATTTTCTGGTATTTTTGGGAAAAACGACGGTTTTAAAAAGTCTAAGTTTCAAAAATTTTGATTTGTTTGATTTTTTTAAATCCCCTGTTTTTTACCAAAATGTTTTTTAGCTTTTCAAATTTGACGCGTATTTCCCCCCTGGGAAATAACATATTTCGGGAAATTTTTAGTTTTGATTTGCCCTTTTTAAAAGGGCTTAACCTTAATTCCTTTGTGGGCTTAGATAGTTTGTTCCAGGTTACCATATTTCTATTGGGGGGGAATTTTTCTTTCATTTTTTAGTTTTTTCCATTGTGGTTTTTTGTGTCTTTTTTTTTTTTTTTTTATAATTTTTTTTAAAAATGGAAGAAATCTTGGGTTAAAAAGAGTAAAATTTATTTAAACCAAAATTCCGCGCTTCATCATGATTTCTATTTGGAAAAAAAATTTGGAAAAAACTAAAGAAGTTTGAATGCGGGCTGGGGGGAAGAGGGCCTTTTTTTTTAAAAATTTTTTTTTGCTTTTGTAATTTTGTAACTCTGTATCTTTGGGTTGGGCTTTTTAAGAAAGATTTTTTTTTACCCAAAGGGCAGACAGGAAATTTTAAATTACTACATGCGCAAAAGGGGCCACATTCTTTAAAAAATGTGTTTTTTTGTGTTTGAATTTTAAAGTGATATTAAAAATTTTTTTTTTTCTTGATTTCAGGGTTTCCCTTTTTTTGCCCATTAAATTTAAATTTTCAAAACCTTTTAGGGAAGGGTTTTACATTTGGGGGGACGTCCATTACTTCGGGGGGAAATTCCCCGAAATTTTGTTTAATAATTTTACCTTTGTTTCTTCATTGTGTGTGTGTGGTTTTGTGTGTGTGTGTGTGTGTTGTTGGTTTTGGGGGTGTTGGGTGTTGTGTGTGTAAATTTCCCGGGGGGGACGGTAGGAGTGTGAGGGGGGAGGGGGGTAACGGGGGATGGGGTATTGGGAAAATTTGGAAAAGGGTTTGGGGAAAATGAAAGGAATTTTCCCCCTCTCTCTCTCCCCCCCTCCCCTCTCCCCTCTCTCTTCTCTCTCTTTTCTTTTTTTTTCCTTTTAATTATTATTCTTATTACTAAATTTTTTTGTTAAAAATTTTAAATTTTTTGCTAAATTCCTTTTATTGTTTCTGTCATTAAAATGTGCATTGTTTAGTTTTAATGTTGTAGAATTTGCAAAGGGGCAGAATTTTTTGGAAAAAATTGGCACCGGCCCAAAACTCTATCCTTTAGTAATAAAGTTTTGAGTCTTGAGTCTTGAGTCTCTCTCTTTTCCCCTCCCCTCCCCCCTCTTTCTCTCCTCCTCTCTCTCCTCCCCCTCTCTCTCTGTCGTCACGCAGTATGTTTGCGCATTCCCCTTTCCCAAGTTCAGACAAACAAGCTTCATCAGGGGGACTAATTAAAATATGCAAACCATCCCGGCGCGAAGGCCCAACAGAGACTGTGAAAAAGAAGAAGAAAAAAGAAAGGGGAAGAAGAAAAGAGGAAAAAAAGAAAAAAGGGGGAGGAAAGGAGGAGGAAGGAAGGGGGTGGGGGAGGATGAAAGGGGGAGGGGGGGGGGGGGGGGCAGGAGGAAACAAAGGGAAAAAGGAGAAAGAAATTTAAAAAAGAAGAAGAAAATGAAAAGAAGGGGGGTGAAGGGGCAAGAGAAGTAAGAAAAAACAAAAACCGAAAAGAAGTTTTTGCAAAGAGTTGGGTAGTTACTTCCCCCTTTTTACCGGGGGTTTGTTTCGGGCCCCTTTTTCTTGTTCTTTTCTCTCTCTCTCTCTCTCTCTCTCTCTCTCTTTCTCTCCTCTCCTTTTCTTTCTCTCTCTCTCCTCTCTCTCCCATTCATTTAAATTTTGCTTAGCAAATAGATTGGAAAAACGGGTCTGCCCCAAAATCTTCATCCCTTTATTGAATTAAAAATTTTCTCAGTTTGATTCCCCTCTCCTCTCTTTTCTCTCTCTCTCTCTCCCTTTTCTCTCTCCCCCTCTCTTCTCTCTCCCCCTCCCTCTCTTTTTCCCCTCCCCCTCTCTCTCCCTCCCCTCTCCTCCTTTTTTCCCCTTTTTCCCCTTTTGTCCATTCCAGAATCTTGAAGGGTTTTTCTTTTCTGTCGTCGTCTTTCTGTCTGTAGTCTGTCTGTTTCCGCTCTCTCTTTTGCCCTACTTTGTCAGTATCTGTCCCCTCCTTACTTTTGGACTTTTGCCCGGGTTTTTTGTGGGTTTTCTGTGTGGCGGCTGCATGTTTTTCCTTCTCCGTCCGTTTCCCCCTTTTTGTCTGGGTTGTGCCTTCTGGTCTGCCCCCTTTTGTTTTCTTCTCGGGCCCCGTCCCGGCTGCTCTCTCTGCCTTCCCCCCCCCCCCCCCCCCCCCCTCTCTCTCTCTCTTTCTAATTCCCCGCCACTTTTTTCTATATCTGTCGCTCCCTTGGTTTTTTTTGTTTTGGCAGGCTGTCTGGAGATGTTTTCTTTCTCCCTAACCCCCCCTTCTCGGGCCTCTGCGGGGTCTGTCAATCCCCTCTCTCTCTCCTTTTCTCTCTCTCCTCTCCTCTCCTCTCTCTCTCTCTCTTCTCTCTCTGTTTGGGGGGTTTTTCAATTTCAGTCTCAATCTGTCTCTCCCTAGTTTTTCAGCTCCTTCCGGGCGCTCATGTTTTTTTTCTTCTCCCCCTCCCTCTCTGTCCCACCGCTTTTCTTTGTCTGTCGTCTGTCGCCCGTTGGCGGGATTGGACTTTTCTCTCCCCCTCCCTTTTCTTTCTTTCTGTCTGGTCTGTCTTTTGTTCTGTCTTCTCCCTTCCCCCTTTTCTCTTTTTCTCTCTTCTCCCCCTCTCTCCCTCTTCCCCTCCCCCCCTCTCTTCTCTCTCTCTCTCTTGACAGATGACTGGAAATCTATAGCAGCAAGCCCCTTTTTGGGGTTCAACTTCGTGCTTTTCGGGCCCGTTGTGTTGGGTTCCCCAGATATTAATAAAGGCGGGAACCGGAAAGGGGAAAAGGTTTCCACTCCACTGACACGCCCGCCGCCTTTCAGATTACACACAGGGGACACACAATTCCCGCCTTGCAAAAAGAGCATCATCTGGGCATCTGCGTCCCGATCATCATCTTCTTTGGCTTCAATCGTCAGTCATCATCATCTGTCTTCCCGTCATTTACTTGCTTTGTTATTTCCCCTGCGCAACCCCAGTTTTCTGCAGCTGTAGAGTTTTTAACACAAACACACCACAAAAACACAAACCCCACCCCACACAACCCCACACACACCACAAACACACACCACACACACACACACACACAAACACAAAACACACACACCACACACAAAGCACGCCCCACAAAATACACACGGTGACAAGAAGGGGGAAAACATTTCAAACAGTAAACAACACGGGGGCAAAGGTTTTTGTCAATCCCCGGGGTAAAAAAAAAAATCTAAATTAAATTTGAATGTTGGCGACGCCGAACGGTTTCCACCGGCCCAAAAGTGGGGATCTTTCCCCACTTTCTGGGGAAAGGGTCGCCCCAAAAAAGGCCCTGCAAGCCCAAACCCCGAGGGCACACGCCGTTTCTCATCGCCAAACTGTTCCCCATCCTTCCCCGGGGAAAACCCCCCCGAACAAATAACGACATTTTAAATGAGGCCCGGGACTAAATAAAAAGAAGGGCGACTTAAAAAGGCATCAACAAATCTTACAAACCCAAACCAAACCTAAGAAAGCCTAAAAGAACAAAGATCCTTAAAAACATAAGGTAGGTGTTGCCATGACGACCCACAACTCAACCCATTTCCCCCCCTTTTGGGAGGCCCCCCCTTTTCCCGAAAATGGCAAAAACTACAGTACAAAAAATGCGTCAAGACTAAACCCCTCGATGTGCCTCAAAAATCTGGGGCCCGAAAAAAAAACAAAAGGAAAAAAATGAAATCCCCTAAAACAAAAAAAGTAAATTAAAAAAGTTCTCATTTAAAGCCCCTTTTTCCCTTTCCTGAACCCTAAAACGTTTGGGGGGCGATCAAAGCAAAGGGAATTTTTTGTTGTTTTATTCGTTTTTAAACACCTGACGAAACCTAAGAAAGGGCGGAAAAAGCTTTTTTTTTGGTTTTTGGGGTGTTTGTCCCCGTTCTCTGGGGGGTTCGCTAACTTTTTTTTAAGATTTTTAAATAGGCCAAAATCTCCCGTCCCTTAACACGAAAAACCAAATTTACTCAAAACCCCACTGCCCAAATAAACACCCAAAACAAAGAAGAAAACAAAAATTGGGAAGACATCTTTCCCAAAGGGTTTCGATCCTTCAGCTCATCGCAAAGGATAAAAATGAAAAATACTCGGGAATCGTTTTTTTTTCGATTTCTACCAAAAAAAGCTCCACCCAAACGAGTTAACATAGGTCTCTGACTTTTATGTTTTTTGACCCAGCCGACGCTTTGGGTTTTACCCCGGGTATCAACGACTTAAAGGCACAAGGGGTAAACAAGTGAGTGAATCCTTTGTTCGAGGGGTTTTTAAAAACATTTCAATAAAAACCCCAAAACCAATTTTTTTAGTAAAATCCCCAACTGTCGCGACAAAAACCTAGAAGTCAAACGAAAAAACTTTCAATCCATTGTTGATCTTTTGGTTTTCGGGGTTGGGGAATTTGACTATAGAAAAACAATACAAAACCCCCTCACCTCGAACGGGATCCAAATTTACCGGGGGGGCTCATCTGCTGGCCCGGGAACGGGCGCCCTCAACCTCTGTGGGAGACCCAAAATTTTGCGCGACCCCCCCCACTCCCCCGGAACCCAAAACTAAAACCCGCCCAACCCCAAATACAGGGTTCAATCCTTTTAAAAACTTTGGACGGGCCCCTTTCTGACTTAGTAAACAAAATTCCCAAGGTTGTAAATTTATTTTCCCCAAACCTCTGTTTTACCACGAACAAATTTTTTTTTGATTTTGGGTCTACTTTTATTAGGTTTTTTATTGGGTTTTTTCTTTTGTTCCGTTTAGACATTTTGATTTCCTTTTCTTTAAAAAATAAAGGGGTTTTTTAACGTTATAAATTTTTTTCTCATTAATTGTATTCTCCCTTTTTAAACCCAGTCTTGGGAAAAAAAACATAATTTCATGTTTTTTAAGGACTGTCGGCCCTTTTGTAGAATCCCTTATCACTAGTTCAACATCTTGCCCCGGAATCAATATGTTTCTTATGTCCCCAATTCTGAAAGTTAAAAGGAAAAAAATTTCCCAGGTTTAAAACTAATATTACCCTCCCATTTTTCAAAAAGGGGGAAAAACCAAAAGGGGGAAAATTAGTAAAGGGAAATTTTTTTTCATAAGGGGGAATTCACCCATGTTCCCCCCCCTTTCCTCCCCAAAATTATCCCCCCATTTCAACTTGCGCTGTTTAAAAGTTCAAATTTTATAACACCTTGTTAACGTAAATTGTGTATTTAACCCAAAAACCCAGGACAAAAAGGGAAAAAACAGAAATTGTACCTTCAACCAATAAAGGGACAAAAAATTCTTTTAACGGGGGATTTTTTTAAAGGGACAGCCCCATTTTTGGGGGGGGAAAAAATCAAAAAATTTTTAACAATTGTTTTTATTGATAATTTTTTTGAAGCAACTTATATTCCCCGAATGACGGGCGAGTAACACCATTCCCCCTTTAAACCTTTTCATAGAGCATTGCTATTGGGTTTAACTCTTTTTTTCTTTCCCGATCTAAAAAAAAACCCAATTTTGAGTGGGAGTCACAAATTGAACCTACATAGTGGGTCATAAACCCCATTATTACCCGTTTTTGAAAAACAAATTTTAAGATCCACCGACCAATGGGTAAAAATACCAAATTTCAAAATTTCAAAATTGCCAACTGGGGGGAAAAAAATTTTTATTTTTATTTTAACTTTTTTTGAAAACATAAAAAAATTTTAAAACGTTTAAAGTTTGGGATTTATTATTTTCAAATGCAGTTCTGAACGCACAAATTGGGGTCTTCCTAAAATTTAAAACAAAAAAATCTCATAAAAAATTTTGGGGAATAATTTTGGGGGAACCCAGGACTGGGGAAAAAGGGTTGAGCGGAAAAAAGGATGGAAAATTTAAAAAATTTCTTAAAGGGCAAATTTCCCCCAAATTTATTTAGTCTTTAAAGGGAAAAAAAAAAAACAAAAAGAATGAATTTTACAAGCGGGAAAAACAATATGGGCTTTTTTCCCGTGCTAACGAAAATTTACCCGTCATAAAGATACAAAAAGTTGGGGGAAAAAAAGAAAATATTAAAAAAGGAATATATTTACCACAATTTTCCAATTTTTAAAGGAAACTTCAGATCACCTTGGAAAAGGGGAAAAAAGCAGAAGCTTTGCTGGATGTTTGGGAAACCATAGGAAGGGAATTCGGGGGTTTCACTTTAAAGGGAGACAATTTTAAAGGGGAAAAACAAGAGGAAAAACAATTTCCCCAACAAATGATACAGCATATCCTACAGAAAAAATTTTGTAAATGCCATATTAATGGGAATTTAAAAAAAACATTTTTTAAAACTTCAAAAAAAAAACACCCGTAGGCTAGACGGGGTAAACGAATGAAATTGCTAAGGGATTTACCCAAAAAATTCACAATTTTTTATTGTTCCCTTTTTACAAAAAAGTTGGGGACTGGTTTAAATTCCCCCGAATCTGGAAAAAATTCAGTTGTTATTCCTAACATTAAAAAAGGGGAAATTTTGAAAAGATTTAAAAAGCTACGCCTATTTCGTTTAAAATTCTATTTGTAAAAATTTATGGAAAAGATCGTTTAAAAAAATTTGTTCATTTTTTTAAAAAAAAAGGGATTAAACCTTAAATCAAACAAAGGGTTTCGAAAAGGTCGATCTACCCTTGAAACTTTGGTTAAAAAATTTAAAAGAACAAAAAAGCAACCCCCTTTTTCCACGAAAAAAAAATTTTTTGCAACAATTTTCGATGTTAAAAAAGCTTTGAAAAATAGGCAAACAAACTTTTACCCAAAAAAAAAATTGGGTTTAATTTGTAAGTTTAAAAGTACATAAACGAATTTTCATCAAACGATTCTTTCAAAGGGAAGGGTTGGAAACAAAGTATTTAAAACCCCGAAAAAATTCCATGGGTCTTTCCCCAAGGGTCTTTATTTTCCCATTTTTTTAATATATTAAAAAGCAGATTTACCAAATAATCTATAAAAGACACAGTTTTGGGGCCCGTAAAAGCCCGACGACATCTGATGTGGGTAATAACAATAAAACTAACACCTCACTAGAGTTTAAACATACAAAAAGGTTTATCAAATAACAGATAAAAAACAATTTTGTTTATGACAGAGAATGGGTTAACATTATTGGAAAAAAAAAAATTTTTCTATGAAAATTTTGGGGGGCACCCAGAAAAACCCCCACTTTCCAAACCAATTGGGAAAAAAACATTAAATTACACAAAAATGTAAAATTTTTGGGGGAAATTTTTCTTTCTCCAAACATCCCTGGCTCAACATTTAATTACATACTAAACAAGGCAAGAAAGCTTAAATTTTTCAAAATTTTTAAAAAAAAACAAAAAACTGGGGGCCCGATTTCTAGAGGGGGTTTTTCCCTTCAAAAATTTTCTTGGCGTTTTACGGTTTTAAAGTATGCCGGGAAAAATTTTTTTTTTGCCCTTTCCCAAAACATTTTTTAAACCAAAAATTTCAAATATAATTGTAAACGTTTTAAAAATTTCCCTTTTGGGAACCCTTTTCATCTTTAAATTTTGGGGCTTTAATACAGGTTTCTAAACCCCTTGTTTAAACCCCAGGGAAAAATTTTGCGTCCAAAAAATTTTTATTAAAATCATTGCATAAAGATACCTTTTGTAAAAAGAAAATAAAATGGGTCGCAAATGATTTTGTTTTTAAAAAGCAAAAAAAAAATATACATTTTCTAAAACCCAAAAAATAAAAATATTTTCTCGGTTTGATTAACCTACAGATTTAAAAAATAAAAAAAGGTTGCCATGAAGCCTTCTTTTTCCCCATTCCATCATGGGAAAAGTTTAAAAAAAATTTTTTATTTTAGACCATAAGATTAACAAAGATCAATCACCGAAAAATATTAAAAAATTTTATTAAATTTTCACTTTGGGGAGTATTTAATTATCATATTAAAATAATTTTAAAAACGGGTTTCCCCGGGAAAAAAGGGAAAACAGGGGCAGCCTTTGTAATTCCCCTTTACTAAACATAGTGAAACCCTATCATATCGGTATCTTTTCCCTTTTTTAATGCCCGAATTTGGACAAAATTAAACGGGAAAGCTTTTCATAATTTTTCCAACAAAAATGGGCCCCAAAAAGTAAAGGGTTATTTTGTGTCGATTGGGAAAACTGCAATACAACTATCAAATGTCAAAAAATTAAAACGCGCTCGAAAAGATACAGAAATAAAAATGCAATACACAGTTTTTCAGCTAAAAAAATCAGGACCCCTTTTTTTTGGGTACCTTCACAAAGGGGTTTAATTAAAGAATGGGTTTAACCCCAGCAGCTAAAAAGGGGCCCCTTAAAGTTGAAGGAACAATCGCGGAAAATTTAAAAAAGATTTTAAAGAATCTATAAACAATTTTAAAAAAAATTAAAAGGGTTTTGATATATTCGATGCATCCCAAAAGCCCCATAAACACCCAAAAATTGGGTAAAAGGGTTAAATGAACCCCACGCAGATTTAAAATTAAATCTTACTTTTTAGTAAAACAAAATCCAGACATAAATTTTAAATTTTATGTTTTTAAAACCGGGCTAAATCTTTTATAAACAAAAGGGTTTAAAATGTAATTGTATTTGGGAAAACCCAAAAACATTAAACATTTACCACAAATGTTCGGGGAAAATTTAAAACACTAATTACTAAAACTTTGGGGGCGGGTGCTCCCTTTTGACCTTAAACCCAAAAAAAAATTTAAATGACTTTTACTTCAAAAATTTTTTTTTCCCCAAATTTTTCATTCCCCTCCTGTTGGATTTTTTTGGGGTTTTTTGATTTTTTTGTTCTTTCCCGCGTTATTTAAATTATATTTTGTTAAATTTTTAGATGTAGGACACATTGGGGAAATTTTACTTTTAGATTTTAAAATATTTAAAAAATCTAAAAATTTTTGCAAAAGGGAAAATCAATTTTTTTTAAATAACTCAGATTTCGGGGTTTGAAATTTTACACGGGGGGGCAATTTCCCGGGGTGGCTTTCATATTTGGTGGTGTTGGACGCCCCAAAATTGAATTTATTTGCATCCAAATCTATAGATTTCTTTATAATGTATAATTGTCAATTTTATAATAGAAAAGATCAATTTCAAAGGGCAGAAAGAAAGGGGGGAAGGACAGATTATTCCACTAATTTCTAAAAGGGCACAATCACCAAACACCTAAAAAAATACCAAAAACCCCTCCCTTTAAAAACCCCTTTCCTACCCCCCCCCCCCCCCCCCCCCCCCCCCAATTAAAAACCCCCCCAAAAATTTCTTTATTATTCTATTTCCGTTTATTTTTTCTATCTATTAAATTTTAAATTTTTTTTAATTTATTTCATTCATTTTTAAATTTTTTTTATCTTTTTACTATTAAATTTTTTTTTGATATTTTTTTTATTTTGTCTAAAACACCTTTTGGGGGAAACCTTAAATCAAGATATAAAATACACACATACACGCACACACACACATACACGCACACCAACCCCATACCGCCCCACACACCACACACCCCCACACCCCACACACACCACACACCACACAAACAACACACAACACACACAAACCCCCACACACACACCTTCCCCACACACAAAAACCACACACACACCAAACATTTCATTTAAAGGGGGGGAATCCGGGAATTAAAAAACGTCCCGTGTGAGATTTGGGTTTTCATTTTGTTTTTGATGTCTTGTGTCCCTCGTACAATATATGCCGTTCTGTATTAATCGGGTTGTATGATATTGCATTTGTTGTGTCATTTTCGCCTTTTTGGGATTAACTTTTTTTATCTTCATTGGGGTTTTTAATTTAATTTTAAGTCCCCTTTTTTCTTTTTTTGGTCCCTTTTTGCTTGCATTCATTGTACCATTTCTCCCTTGGTGTTTTCCAAAAATTTCCTGCACGGGCCCTTTGGGAAAAAACATGCCATTGCCGTCTTTCCCCTTTTTTGTCTTCTTTCTGGTTGGTAATTTCGGTGATCGATCGAAATGTGTTGGGGTGTGTGTGGTGTGTTTTGTGTTGTTTGGGTGTGTGGGGTTGTGTGCGGCGTTCGTGCGTGGTGCGTCGTGCGCGCGCGCGCGTGCTTTTGGGGCGTGCATGTATTTATGTGTGTGTGGTGTGTTTTCCCCGTTTTCTTTCAAAAAAATTCCCTTGTGAAAAATTTTTTAAGAATTTTTTTTCCAGCTGAGGCCCTTTATTGGACGGAACAAATGGAAGTCTATAATTTGCACATTCCCGAAAAACAAATTTTAGAAACCTCCATTTTGGGTGATAAAGTTAAAAGAAAGGGTACTTTTTTAAAAAAATTTTTGGATCTTAAAAAACCCTAGATCGAAAACCCCAAGAAAAAGACATAACCGACTTGTGTGCTTAGGTGGAAACGATGCGCATTAACGTACGGCTATGACATGTAACATTTGACCTCTCCTTTATTGACTTACGCTAATTTACATTTTCATTTTTCGTTTAGTGAACTATCGAAAACACTTCGAGCATAGTTTAAATATTCTGACGAGCCACTTTCGGATTACCTTTAGTCTGATGACATACGTTGTCCACAACCAACTAAGACATTGTTTATCAGAGTATGCCATGAATGTTCTATATACACAAACAAGAGAAAACAAAACAAGCAAAAGCTGCACTAATCAATTTGCCTTTGTCGTTGCAAATCTCTCTCTCTCTCTCTCTCTCTCTCTCTCTCTCTCTCCTCTCTCTCTCTCTCTCTCTTCTCTCTCTCTTCTCTGTATGCCGGACTGCATGATGACGTTTTGTCTCTGACAAAGGAGGTCGCTGATTTCAGACGGGATAATGAAAACCTGAAGGCACAGAACGAGAGACTGAATGAACAGGTGTTGACACTTTTTTTTTCTCCCTGTGACAGTATATTTTTCTTGCATGATGTCATGAAAGAAATGATTTATTTCTCCTGAGAAGGATCTTCTGGTACGAGTTCTTTTCGAGTCGTTGCAAGGGCCGTTATGATATAAATAATGGCCATATCAGAAACATTTATTTCCCATGCTACGGAACATTTATTTCCCATGCCGTAGCAAATCTCTCTCTCTCTCTCTCTCTCTCTCTCTCTCTCTCTCTCTCTCTCTCTCTCTCTCTCTCTCTCTCTCTCTCTCTCTCTCTTGTCGGTCTCTCTCACCATACTAGAAACATTTATTTCCCCTTGTTGTAGCAAATCTTTCTCTCTCTCCCTCTGTCTGTCTGTCTGTCTCTCCCTCTCTGTGTCTGTCTGTCTGTCTGTCTGTCTCTCAAACTCTCTCTCTCTCTCTCTCTCTCTCTCTCTCTCTCTCTCTCTCTCTCTCTCTCTCTCCATATTAGAAACATCTATTTGCCCTTGTCATAGCAAATCTCTCTGTCTGTCTCCTTCCATATTAGAAACATGTATTTGCCTTTGTCGTTGCAAATCTCTCTCTCTCTCTCTCTCTCTCTCTCTCTCTCTCTCTCTCTCTCTCTTCTCTCTCTTCTCTCTCTCTCTCTCTCTCTCTCTCTCTCTCTCTCTCTCTCTCTCTCCTCTCTCTCTCTCTCTCTCTCTCTCTCTCGGGGGTTCACTTCCGGCACGCAGAATGTAAACATCAAGAAGTTGGAGCTCTGAAATCGATTTGAATTTGTGTTTTCTACAGACATTCTTGTGAAGCGTTACTGTACGACCGACATCATGCCTGCAGTACCTTTTGCTTTTCGTGCTGTTTGTGGTGGTTTTGTGTCTGTATTGTTGGCTTTTATGCACCAACGTGTATTGAAAAAGGCCGCTTTCTTTTTTCGGACATTTGAGAATTCATACATGGCAAGGTGGTGTCACCGTAGGTTTGCTCCTGTCTTTGTTATTCCACGGACTTTTACTTCAGCGTTGCGGTGACGTTGAGTTGAACCCCGGACCTACTTCTGGCAACAAAGCAGCAGACCTGAGGCAGACCAGACTGAAGAGCGCCAGCGGTGGGTCACCGGCATCCAAGTCCTCTCCCTCCCGGATGGATGCAGAACCCAGTCTCCGTGATGTGCTGTCTTCCATTCAGAACCTGAACTGTAAGTTCCATGACAGGAAAGCTGACATGAGGGACATGAAGGAAATGTATGCCGGACTGCATGATGACGTTCTGTCTCTGACAAAGGAGGTCGCTGATCTCAGACGGGATAATGAAAACCTGAAGGCACAGAACGAGAGACTGAATGAACAGGTGTTGAAACTTGAACAAAAGACAGATGACTTAGAATGTTGTTCTAAGCGAAACAATGTGATATTTCATGGCATCCCCAGGAGAGAACGGGAAACCAGGCAAGACTGTGAGGGCCTGTGTATGATTTACTGGCTGATAAATTAGAACTGGCGAGAGACGTACAATTTGACAGGCTCCACAGATTGAATGCGAAACATGATTCTCCAATCTTTGGGTTTTGCTGTACTTTTTTTAAGGATAAAGAATCAATACTGGGTGCCAGGCACAAGCTACGCGGTACAAGTGTATTTGTGGGTGAAGATTTCTCCCAGCGAGCGAGAGAAATTCGTAAAAAACTTGTCCCTCATTTGAAAGACGCAAAAAAAAAAGAAAGAAAAAGGTATCAATGATCTTTGATCCCCTGGTGATTGAAGGAAAAAAATATTACCTTGACCAAGACAGTAATCTGAAACTGTCTACCTAGAGGTATGGCCGGCCTGTTACAGGAGTATCAAAACAAGTTAATTCATCAAATCAGTACCTAAATAAAAACGCGGAGTGTACAGAAACAAGTGTAACACCGTGTACAGGAGAAGGGAAGGATGGCACAGCACGTGCAGTTCGGATTGGAATGGGTGACACAGCTGTGTCAACGTCCATTGTTAGCTGTGAAGTTCACGACAGATACTGTGCGTGCAGTGCGTCGTTCAAACGAACACATTCAGTTTTCACGGTGGCCGATAAATGTGTACCTGGCAACACATCGAGTTTGGGTCAGGCACATAATAAAACCGTGAATGAAAGTGTTTTTCCTGTCGTGTTTGATGCTTATTTGTCTTCTAAAGTTTATGTGTGCAATGAAAAAGTGGCTGAGAACAAAATATCTTCTTCATTGAATAAATGCTTATTTTGTAGAGTGACTGAACGCCTGAATGAAAATGCTTTGATTTCATCATCGAATGAACGTCTCTGCTCCAATGTTGATGTACATAATCAAAACGGAAATAAGAGCAATTCATCTCCATTATCGACCGAAAGCGTCCCTCCGAAGTTGGTGTACATACTTCAAGAGACGAATGTGCCAATAAAAATGTGCGTGCTGGTGAGGATTGTGTTCCAGTTGTACAGCTTGTAATGACAGATGAGGTTTATGATCCACAAATAAACATTAATTCACTAACCACAACGGACATGCCAACCACTGTAATCACACGTTACAGTAAATACGCCCGTTATTAAAAACTATTCTTTCCCCCATAGGCGGTATATTGTCGAAGCTTTCTAATATTGATTTTATTGATTATGTGTCATCTTTTGATTTTGTCTGTCTTGTTGAGTCTTTTGTTGATGATTTCCAGTCTACTGTGTTTTGTGACCATACTGTGTTTGTAAAGCCTGCTTTACGGTTTACTGAGCGAGGAAGGAGATCAGGGGGAGTAATATGTTTAATCAGGAATAGTCTTGTGAAATATGTGAAACAAGTTGTTGTTCATTATGATAATGTGTTATTATTTGTTCTTGATAAAAAATTGTTCTGCTTATCAAATGATATCTTATATTTATGTACATATGTTCCACCGAGAAATCACCATACTGTTCTGTGTTAAACGTGGATAATGGGATCAGTCAAATTGAGGATTGTATTGTAAATAATATATGTTTCAGTGATAAGATGTCAATATTGATGTGTGGTGACTTTAACGGTCGAAAAGCAGACATATCTCCAGAATGTGATGACAATATTAAAACGTTTTCATGGTTTGACAAATTTGATTCGTCTAAAGTTAAGCGACAGTCTCAAGACAAGGTGTTGAATGAATATGGTAAACGTCTGTTAAACATGTGTAATGCTTTGGGTCTGTACATTCTTAATGGTCTTTGTTCGAGTGACATCAGTGGTCACTTTACATATGTGTGTGAATCAGGTTGTAGTGTGAATGATTACTTTATAGCATCATGTGAACTTTTTGACTTTATAAATTCTTCTTGTAAATTGTGTGTGAACGAACGATTGGAATCTGATCATATGCCTTTGGAACTTAGCGTAAATGTTCTAGGAACAAATGTGGGTGCGAATGAAAAGGAAACAAGATGCAAAGCATATAAACGTACTCCCAGTTTATCCTGAATACGCGTGAGATATTCCGTAAAGAGGAAAAACCGTCTTGGGCTGGTGTAACCGTTAGTAATGGCTATTCTGGTAAACATCGGCTATCGTCTGTGACCTAAAATGAACATAATTATAAATTTTCAAAACGATCAGCCAAGAACTTTCTGAGATTTTCCATAAAGAAGAAAACCATTATGGGTCGTTAGTAACGGCTATAACGGTAAACTTAAACATCGGGCATCATCCGTGACCCATAATGAACATGTCTACAAATTTTCAGAAATATCGGCCACGTACTTTCTGAGATATTCCATAAAGAAGAAAACCGTTACAGGCCGTTACAGCCGTTAGTAACGGCTATAACGGTAAACTAAAACATCGGGCATCATCCGTAACCCATAATGAAGATACCTGCTAATTTTCACAAAAATCGGCTTAGTACTTTCTGAGATATTCCATGAAGAAGAAAAGCGTTACGGGCCGTTACAGCCGTTAGTAACGGCTATAACGGTGAACTAAAGCATCGGGCATCATCCGCAACCCATAGTGAACATACCTGCTAATGTTCACAAAGATCGGCCAAGTACTTTCTGAGATATTCCATAAAGAAAAAAAGACGTTACAGGCCGTTACAGCCGTTAGTAATGGTTATAACGGTAAACTAAAACATTAGCATCATCCTGGATCCATAATGAACATACCTGCTAATTTTCGCAAAGATCGGCCAAGTACTTTCGGAGATATTCCATGAAGAAAAACAACCGTGCAGGCCACTGCAGCCGTCAGTAACGGATATAACGGTAAAGTAAAACATCGGGCATCATTCGTGACCCATAATGAACATACCTGCTAATTTTCACAAAGATCAGCCAAGTACTTTCGGAGATATTCCATAAAGAAAAAGCGTTACAGTCCGTTACAGCCGTCAGTAACGGCTGTAACGGTAAACTAAAACATCGGACATCATCCGTGACCTTTAATGAACATACCTACAAATTTTCAGAAAGATCGGCCTAGTGCTTTCTGAGATATTCTATAAAGAAGAAAAGCGTTACAGGCCGTTACAGCCGTTAGTAACGGCTATAACGGTAAACCAAAACATCAGGCATTATTCGTGAACCATAATGAACATACCTACATATTTTCTGAAAGTTCGGCCTAGTACTTTTTGAGATATTCTATAAAGAAGAAAAACCGTTACAGGCTGTTACAGCCCTTAGTAACGGCTATAACGGGGTAAACTAAAACATCGGGCGTCATCCGAGACCCATAATGAACATACCTGCTAATTTTCACAAAGATCGGCCAAGTACTTTCTGAGATATTCCATATAGAAGAAAAAGCGTTACAGGCCGTTACAGCCGTTAGTAACGGCTGTAACGGCTGTAACGGTAAACTAAAACGTCGGGCATCATCCTTGACCCATAATGAACATACCTACAAATTTTCAGAAAGATCGACCCAGTAGTTTTGTCTGGAGCGAGTGGAACACATTTTGACCATGGACACACAGACAGACAGACAGACACACACACACACACACAGCATTTCTTCGTTGCCATTCTAAAGTACTCCCTGTTCTTTAAGAACTGGAAGTACAAAAAGGAGAGAGTATACTGAAAAGTTTGTGTGGGATAAGGATTATGCCTTGAATTTCATAGACACAATGAACTCACAGGAAATCAAATTCCAGTTATTTCGTGCTATGGATTTAGTAGATGTAAATATAAATGATGCACTTAACTTGTTTAACAGTTCTGTAAAAAGAGCTGCTGACGGTATGAAACGTAAAGTTTGTGTAAACAGAGTGAAACGACAGAATGATTGGTTTGATGCCGACTGTAAAATTGAAAGACAAAATGTACGAAAATTGTTAAGAACATTTTGCAACACGTTAGATAAAGATGTCCGACATCTATACTGTGTAGCTCGACGTGAGTATAAAAAATTTTTACAAAGAAAGAAGAAACAACACAACGATTTACTGTTTGAAAAAGTGATCACAAGTATTGATAGTCAGCAAGAGTTCTGGAGAAATGTACGCACAGTATTTAAAAAGCGAGTATATAATCAAAACAAAATCACTTTAGATGAATGGTATAATCATTTTAAGCATGTGCTGGATAAGGATTCTACGACAGAAACTGAAATTCTAGAAAATGATATGATACGCGACAACGGATATATAGAATATTATGATCGTCCTATAAGCAAAATTGAAGTTGTTGCTGCAATAAGAAAGCTAAAAAATGGAAAGGCAGCTGGTCCAGATGGCATGATTTGTGAGTTTTTTAAAAATGTTGGCAATGTTGGAACTGATTTTCTGGTTAAATTCTTCAATAATTTGTTTGACAATGGAATTTATCCTGAAGATTGGCACAAATCATTTATTCTCCCTCTCTTTAAAAAAGGTAATACGAATGACCCAAACAATTACAGAGGAATTTCCTTGTCTGATGTTGCAAGTTAAGTATTTGGTTTTATTATTAACAAGAGATTGTCAGAATGGATTGAAGTAAACAATATAACAGGTGATCACCAGGCAGGGTTCAAGAAAAACTTTTGTACAATTGATCATATGTTCACTCTATTAGCAGCCAATAACCGTAAGCTATATGTTGCCTTTATAGACTTTGAAAAGGCCTTTGACTCCATTTCAAGAAAATTTTTGTGGCCGATACTTACAAAAAATGGAATCAAAGGTAAATTATATAATTGTTTAAAATGCATGTACAAAGATGTTAAAGCTACGATAAGATGTAGGGCAAAATTTAGTGACTATATTAGATGTACTCAGGGTGTTAAACAGGGGGATGTCTGCAGCCCAGTATTATTTTCATTGTATATTAATGAATTAGCACAAGAAATTATTGAGAAGGGAAGACACGGTGTCACTTTTGACTTGATTGAATTATTCATATTGTTATTTG
>CM031620.1:21773606-21776106 GCA_018398815.1 Conus ventricosus | reverse complement strand
GTGCGTGTGTGTGTGTGTGTGTGTGTGTGTGTGTGTGTGTGTGTGTGTGTGTGTGTTTGTGTGTGTGTGTGTGTGTGTGTGTGTGTGTGTGTGTGTGTGTTGTGTGTGTGTGTGTGCTCCCAGCTGGTTTGCTCAGCAGTTGAGGACAGTACCTCTCTGGCCCCTGGCCACACCTTCAGGTATATCGTTTTCTTGTCTGCCTTTTGGCCAACCTTGGGGAAAGGTCCAGTGGTGGCGAGGAAAGACTCACTGACCGCGGGGAAAGACCTTTTGACAACGGGAAAGACTGTGACCTGGGATTCTCTTCAGAGAGCACGAAAAAAAAGCTTAATGGCGAAAGCTTGACCGTGTCTGGTGTTGTACTGTCATCACCTGTCAGCGGAACAGCAAAGAGTGGGGGTACGGGATACACACGGCAGTTGCATGGCGGTGACTTTTGTGCCGGTAGGCTCTGCAGTCATGCAGTATGGACTGGTACTCCCATGGGAACGCTCCCGTGGAGGTTCCTTCGTGTCACATCCGGTGGCCATTACTCAATGGCATCTGCCAAGGAGCAGTTATGTCTCTTCACGTATAAATGAAATGCCCCGTGCGTGTCTGCACCCTATGTATACACAGCGCAGGCTTCCAAGGGTGGTGCAGGAATGCTCCCAGCTGGTTTGTTCGGCAGTTGAGGACAGCACTTCTCTGGGTCTTACCCGCACATTCGGGTGTATCTTTTTCATATCTGCCTGATGTATCTACGCATGTCTATATGTATGTAGATATGTATGCTTGTATGTTTATATGTACAAACTGTGTGCATAGGTATGTTCTTTACACGGTATCGTGGTTCATAAGACATCCAGTTGAAACCAGTCTACCACGTAAATGTGCATGAGCACTTCTTTGTGTATTTTGCATTTTTTAAAATCTCCTTTTTCAGAAATGAAGTCATTTTGTAATAACCCGGCCGACCGCTGGGTCCCATATCAGGCCTTTCAACTCGTCAAAGTCAGTTCGTTAGTTAGACACGACTTGTTTAAGAAAACTTTCTCCAGTGCATCTTAACTCAGAAGAAAAAAAATATTCAGCTCTTTGTGAACTAAACAAATTCTTCTTAATGGAGTCTGCTGTATAATAGTATTCATGTCTGACATCACGTGGGTTCCAACTGTCAATACGAAAATATTTTATAGTGACTGTAGTACATGGCATGAACTGCATTCATTTTGTTGAAATAATGTTTGTAAAAGAAATCGTGCATGAATCTATATAGCTATATGAAAGTGTACATGTGTATGTGTGGTGTGGGGACTTTGGTCATCTTACAATTCTATTTAAGTATCGTATGTCATGTCTTTACAATTTTCTCATCTCTGATATAAAAAAAAATATTGAGAGTCTTTTTTTTTCATTTTTAATTTACTTTTCTGAATTGTGCTAGTTATTTTCTTTAAAGTGTCAGTGCGACCTATGGTTAATCTGACAATAAATGGTTCCAGTCAGTTAGTCAATGTGTGTGTGTGTGTGTGAGAGAAGAGAGAGAGAGAGAGAGAGAGAGAGAGAGAGAGAGCAATACCCCTGCTGCACATGAATGAACACTTCCTCTCCCAACCACACCACAAACAAAGGGGGCTGTCTGTTTATTAACCCTTTGCCTCCCTGCCCCCCCCCCCCCCCCCCTCCACCCATACCCCTCTTCTCTCTCTCTCTCTCTCTCTCTCTCTCTCTCTCTCTCTCTCTCTCTCAACCCCTCCGCAGTCTGGCCTTGTGATCGCCTGTCTTTCGCCCGTGACCAGGGCCACGGTCTGCCGATAACATCGCGAGTAGCGCCCCCTGCCGTCACCTTTCCTCGGGGGCAATCTAAACCCTGTCCCCTGATAACATCGCAACCACGAACCTGTCACCTTTTGACAAGGACAAATTCCCCCCCCCCCCCCTTCCTCCCCCCCCCCCCCCCCCCCCCCCCCCCTCAGGATGTCATCAGAGACCACACTGTCATCTTTGTTTGCGGGATTTTAATCCCACCCCCACCCCCCTTTCAACCCACTGTCTCTGTGGGTCTTGCCACCCGGTACCCCCTAAGCAGTTTGTGTGAAGCGTGTCAGACAAGGGTCTACAAAGTGGAAGGGATTAACTCTTTGGCCGCTGAGGTTGTCTCGTTGTCTCGTTGTCTAACCGGCGGCAAGCTGGGCGAGGAGGTACCCCACGCGATGACGTCACATGATCGTCATCGGCGGTGACGTGTAAAGAGGTACCCCACGCAATGACGTCACATGATCGTCATCGGCGGTGACGTGTAAAGGGGAGAGAGAGACTTAGGAGGTTGATCATAGTGGTGGTAGGATATGTGTGTGTGTGTGTGTGTGTGTGTGTGTGTGTGTGTGTGTGTGTGTGTGTGTGTGTGTATGTGTGTGTGTGCTTGCTCTCTTTGCTGATTTGTCTGTCTTTGTACGTCTTTGAAGAAAGAGACAAAACAAAGCAAAACAAAAAACAAACAAACAAAAAGACCCTTTCA
>CM031620.1:21746106-21771106 GCA_018398815.1 Conus ventricosus | reverse complement strand
AAGCTACTAAATCATGTCTTCTGGAAACGGGTAAAGAAAACAAACTATACTTATTTCGAATTGACTCATATGCAGGGCAATAAAAGATAAAATGCCGTTCGTCTTCAACTCCCTTACAACACATTAAGCACAAATCATCCATTTCCTGATCGTCAATAAACCATCTTCTGTTAGCCTTTAATCCAGGAGTTCTCATGCCATCTATTTTTAATGACTGAGATATATTTTTCGCTGGGAAAATACTTTAAATGAGGATACCATTATATTTTGTGTTTTCTTCTACATGGAAATGCCAGTTTTGCTTATATGAATTGATTAAACGATCCTTAAATTCTGAGATAAAGGCAACCGTCACTTCACTCCCGACTCATCCAAACTAATACCGAAACCGTTCTCAGTAAGAACCTTTCTTATTTTGTCTACGCAATTTTCCCTTTTCCTTCTTCATGTTGCTGCAACAGAAATTTCATACGCCTGCCTACATAATTTTTCTATTGGAAGCTTTATAATCTTTAGCCAATATTTCACACTCTTAATAGTTGTTCGGAGCTTTATGGAAAACTGCCAGTCTCGCCGTATGCAAGTATGTTAGAGGAGCTAAGGGGTATTTTCAAAAAAACGTTTAATAGCAAAAGTGTGCACTGTTTCATTTGCCTTTTCTCTGCTGAAACCCCAGATTTCTGCTGCATATTCAGGATAGGCTCGTCTGTTTTGTCAAATAACTTCCAGAAAAGTGAAGAATCAGTGGAACTTAATTTGTTCATAGCCTGAGAATTTCAGTGACTCCCTTCTTCCCTTTTCTACATTGCTCTGTCCAAACTGTTTTTTAAACTGAGCTTAGTGGTAAAAATTACTCCAAGATACTTATAGGAATTTGTAACCTTTACTTCCATATGCCATTCCCACCATTTTTCATGAATAAAAGATTCCCCCCTTGCGAAAAACCATTACATTCGTTTTATCCAAATTCACGCTCAAGTAAGTCTATCACTTCCTGTTTTAAAATATTCAACTGATTTTGTAAGCCAACAACAGAATCTGAGAGAAGAATAACATCGTCAGCAAACAGCATCAAAAATTTCAAGAGCTCCTGGAGCATCTGTATTAAAGCTTTCTCTTTTTGATAATTCAATAGCTAATTCATTTATAAAAAACGAAAACAACCTTGGACTAAGTAAACAACCTTGCTTAATCCCTCTTGGGCAACTGAAGAAATCCGTGTAAACAGCTTGTCACGCACACACACCAGAACAGTATCATATATACCTCTAATGGCTCTGTACAATTTCCCTTTTAAACGCCACTGTTTCTCAACACATTCCACAATATATTTCTGGTTCACCGAATCAAGGCCTTCTTGAAGTCAACGAATGCAACTACAACTTAGAATTTTTATTCAAATACTTTGGACTAATGCATATAAGGGAATATATGGTAAATGGTGCTGTAGCCCTTCTGAACCCCTGCCTGCTCTTCAATTATCTTTCCCTCTTTATCTGTCCAGTTAGTAAGCCTTTTGTTTAAAGAAGCGTATAAATTTTTCCTATTACACTTGTCAGTGCTACTCCCTATATTATCCGGATTGTTTATGTCTCCCTTTTTGTATATTGGTACTATAATAGTTTTGACCAGGCTACTGGAAATGTTCCTTTCTCAAAGAGGACGTTAAAGAGACCCACTAAAAGTCAATTACAGCAGCATTTGCCAGTTTGAACATTTCACTTATAATTCTATCGATACAGCCATTTTTCCAGTTTTTAATGTTGATTCCATTCATAACTTCACTTTTGGAAATTGGGTCATTGAACAAGGTTCTTCTACATTATCGTTTCTTCTTCTGTCATAAAAATTTCTTGTTGTATGTATCTCCCACCTCATTGAAGACTCTATAGAAATGATCATACCATGTTGAGAATTTAAATTTCATTATAAATTACACTTTTTCTATTTACAGATCTGATGGTTGACCAGAATAACTTTGGGTCATTAATCGACTCTCTTAATTTTTGAAGCCTAATCCATCATACTTCTCTTTTTTCTCCTTTTCTCAATTTGTTGTATATCTTTCTCTCGTTGACATATAGCTCCTTAAAGTTCTACTAGTTTGTTTTTGACCTTCGCCAGCTTCTTAGAAGCCCATTAACAGTTCTTTTCTTTTGAGTACATTCTTTATCAAACCACATATTTATCTGTCTTTTCACTTTCGCACTTACCCGAATCATACATGCTGCCACTGCATATAATGCATTTACAAAAAAAATCGACACATCCATTAATATCATCCTTCAAATATCCCTTTCGCTCTCTTCAAGCATTCTATAAACTCGCATGAATCAATTTCATCTTTGTAAATCTTCACGTTTCATCACACACACAATTCTTTCTTCCTCATTTTCTGGCAACACGTTCTCTCCTTTACATTCTTCTCGTTCTTCATGTCAACTCAACCGGAAAATGCCAAAGGAATGTAAACTATCTTCCACACACATGCACAATTTTTTAACAGTTCTGATGAAACAATGAAATAATCAATAACCCCTACACCCATGCGATGACACATACGTAAAAATCGCCATTAACCCTTCATCTGCAGCTCCCCTTCACCATCAGCAGATCATACATATAACAAAATCAATCAGAGAAGCTCCAAACTTATTGACAACTAAATCTTTTTTAATAGCGCCTAACGTCTCATCTTCCTCATCACGTTCCTGTTAAAGGTATAAAAGTTATGTCTTGGCCTTCAGGTTGTTCATTCCCTGTTCTAGCTTTAAGTCACCAGTTACAATGACATACACTTCAGCTGTTTCAATGCTTTGCCTAAGAAATTTTCTTCCAGAATGACTATGCCAACTTTTATGTCATTACTATTATAAACTGGACTCCCTCAGGCGCAACATAACATGCCACAAGCAAAATATCTTTACCTACATTAAACAACATTTTGTAACCCTTATAGCAACAATATTATCATCTTTTATTTAATAACTTCTTTTATATACTGACTGTAACAATTCTTTACAAGCAAGAGAACTTCCCGCCTGAGTTTCTGCCTTGGTTCGACAGCTTTCTTGCTGGGGCACTAAACTTAACATAATCCGTGAAAACACCGCTGAAATCAAAAATTTTCAATCACAAAGTTTCAGTCAGACACAAAAATCAAAGGTTCTTACATAATTAACAAAATCAATGTAATTTTAATTTGCTATAAAAATTTTCTACATTGTAGTTCAGGAACGACAACTGAGGGCCCATGGATGGTCAGGCCTGTCCTATTTAGCGTCAAATGGCAGAGCGCAACGACCTGTCACTGCCACGAGCACTCAGGGAGCCACGTATCGGCGTTTGCTGTCGCCTCCGGTTAGAAACCCCCACGGTTTCCACGTGCATCTCGTTCCCGCTTGCCACGCCTCGCACCCGTGTCACTGCCACGTTGGAAAGGCCGCCACGGCGTGTCGCACCGTGACCTTCGCCCCCCGTCAAGCGCCGTGTAGTAGGGGAATCCCCCCTGTCGCTTCACTGCCCCGGCCTCGCTGACGTTTTCTGGATCACTGATCGGACACCCGTCCCTCGCCAGCTCGCCATCCCCCGCCGTGTAGGCAATGCAGAGGTGGACGCTGTCCACTGCGGGGTAGCTCCTGGAATCGGGGCTCTTGGTCCGACCGTCACTTTCCTTTGACAAAGTAGGCGGCTTTGCCCTCCTTCTTTGCCTCGCTGACGATGGCACCTGTCTTCGGGTCAGGTCGTTGGCCACTCGGACTCCTTTCCTCTTTCAGTCTGGCCCGATAGTCTCTGTCAGTGAGGACCGTCATCTTGTCCCTCCCCTGACTGAACTTCACGACCATCGCCTGGGTTGGTCGTCTCTGCTTGACCGACACGATGAGCTCTGACAATGTCCTGATCGCACCAAATTTCTTGTGTCCTGGGACCTGTTTAGAGTGCCTGTGACCACACGGGCACATGTGTCATAACTTCATGGTCACTGCTGGCGGAATGCCGAAAATCTGAAGATTGTCAGTCTGGAGAAATCTTCCAATCTGTCAATTCATTATTTATCGACGTGATCTGCTCTGTCAGTGTCTCCAGTGTTGTGGACAGTTTCCTCGTCTCCTTTCCCTGCGCACAGTCAGAGAACAACACTGTCATGTCACCTGACATTCCTCCCCCAGCAGCTGCCCGCGACTGATTTTCCCTTTCCAGGCCGTCACATCGTGGCTGATCTGCTCGCACTTGTCTTTCACCTGTGTAGCTCAGATTTGATCGCACACAGATTATTTCTGATGTCGGCTGTCTGCTGTTTTTTTTTTCCTGGGTTGTTGGTTGAATGGCGGTCAAGATTTGTTCTGCCATGTCCGGTGCGATCGCTCCTAACTCTTCTCTGACTACTGTTTGGTCCGGAGTGACACTGACCTTCTCCTGCAGACTGTTAGGGGCCCGGGTTCTTCTCCACATGCCGCTCAGCAGAACACGCCAAAAACACAGCCAGGCGTTGACAGCACACAACGAGGTCAACACCGGCACGTGCAAGGCATTTTTGACACGACGGATCACAACAGCCGTACACACCTCCTTCTTCTGTAGTTGTACCTCGCTGGTTACTTTGCCCCCATAAAAACAGATGCACTGTCCGATGTGAACACAGCGACCACAGTGTTTATTCCACCCACACCACAACACGAGATGAAGCAAAGATATAGGCAGTGACAATGTCGACTAGTGTCACTCAGTGTCACTCTGACCGGGGCTCACCCGCTCGTTTCTCACAACACGACTCGCTACACTTCGACCACAGAATGACCTATGCGAGCTCTCCATGACATAAGTCAACCATGGTGAAATTCGTGTCTCTGGGGTCACACTTTCCTGGCACCTTTTTATCTCGAGAGAAATCCCGTGAAAGCCAGAGTATGCAGAATGAATCAGAGCTTGTCATGGAGTCTGCTTACTCGCCGCCATCTTTCGCTCGGCCCCCGATTAGGATAGATAGATATACTGAACAACATTAAAAACGCACCGCTTGCCAAAAGACCCAGACAACGTTGGTAGTACAGAATATATTAATGAAAGTATGCATATTTGATTACGCAATCCATTTTTCAATTAAACAAAATGTCTGTTCTTGACAAGAATGGCCGAATTCATCTGATATTAGCTGGTGACTTCACTAGGGTCCCTGTCAAAAAGTACACCACGACGAGCATGTCCGTCCGCGAGCTCTAATACCGAGTGTGTCCGCCATTTGCCCGATGCACGCTTGGCAGCGCCTCCTCATGGAGTAGACAAGGTTGTGCAAGAATGCCTGTGCAGTCCACCCACTCCTGGGTCAGTGGCGCCTCAAATGATCGAGAGTCTGTGGACGTCTTCCACGGGCCACAAGACGCCCCAGCTCATCCCAGACGTGTTCAATGGGAGCCATGTCAGGAGACAGAGATGGCCAGGGCAACACGGCAATGTTGTTCGCCTGGGAAAACGCAGCGGTGGCTCTTGCGGTGGGGGTCGTGCATTATCATGCTGGAAGAACTGCAGCTCCAGGTGCTGGCCAAACAGTGGACGACGTGGTTCTGCAGCACCTGCTGGTACGTGTTGGCATTCACATGGTTGTCAAAAAAGTGCAGAGGTGTCCGGTAGTCATGACTGAATGCCCCCCAAACCATCAACTGCCCCCTCCCCATCTATTGGCTTCAAATACGCAGCAGTTGGCGTAGCGTTCCCCGACACGCCTCCAGACTCTCATTCTCCCGTCAGCATGAGATAACGCGAATCGACTTTCGTCAGAGAACAGCACAGCTCTCCACTGACGTCGTGTCCTTGGCAGATGCTGGTTGGCCCACTGCAGGCGTTGCTGACGGTGTCTACGTGTGAGGACTGGGCCAACATGAGGGCGTCTTGCATTGAGCCCTGATTCTTGCCATCGACGTCGAACGGTTTGTCCAGACACTGGGCCCCGTCGACCAACCACCTGGCGACATGTTTCTGCTGCTGTAAGGAATCGATTACGAAGATGAAGCTGTCGAATGTATCGATCTTGCGCTGGTGTGGTAACACGAGGTTGGCCCTTTCGGCGCCGATCAGTGGTGGAACCAGTTGCTGCCAAACGTTGTGATAGCCTTACAATTGTAGAGTGACTGCAGTTCAGTTGTCTGGCTGTCTCTCTCGATGACATACCGACAATTAACATTCCAATGGCTCGCTCACGATCTTGCATAGACAGTCGCGGCATTGTTTTCGGACCACTTCGCCTGGTCGAATGACAACTGATACTGTTTTCCAGTCGGCATGACTTCAAACTCACCATTTGAGACAAAGAAACAGATGTGCTACGTTCAGTCTCGGCCCCAGTGGCAAGAAAAGTGTTTTGGGCGAGTTGCACGTGGGCGTCACACGAACGTCGGCAAGCGCGGAGAAACCGAGGCAGTGTGAATCTGTGTCCCTTAAAAATTGTGTTAATATACCAAATCCAAATACACATTTTTTCCAAATGGGATATCGGCAAATCAAAACGGTGCGTTTTTAATGTTGTTCAGTATAGATAGATAGATAGATAGATAGATAGATAGACAGACAGGTAGACAGGTAGACAGGTAGACAGACCGATGAATAAATGAATAAACAGAATGAAATAGATGAAAGAATGAAAAATAAGGAAATGTGAAATAGAAACAATTAATGAGTAGATAAGTACATAACTAACGTACATAACTCACTCACTCACACACACACTCACTCACTCACTCACTCACTCACTGGATAAAACAAATAAATAAACAAATCAACGAAAACTACTCTTCAGTAACTCGCTGTTTGCTAAACCCAGAAAAGAAAAAAAGAAGAAGAGAAAAACATGAATTCGCCTTTGAAGCTTGTGCGAGGCATATGGGATACAACACAACAGGTATTCTGGGTGAGCAGCAGAAGGTGGTCCAGAGGATAACAATCTTGCATAGGAAGCATGTATAGCATAGGATCGCGGTTCAAACCTCGTGTGGGACTTTTTAAAAAATCCACAGAACTTTACGCCCAAGATCGTAGCCAGCATGGATCGATTCTGTTTAAGATTGTGTATTGGATAAGCGTTAATGTACCAATCTGTTAGGGTGTGTTTATTTGTATCTTTGCCTTTCTTTCAGTGAAGCTGAAGGCGATTTTTTGCTTTTTTTTTTTTTTTCGTTTTTACTCAGGTACACATGACTGGTCCCCTCAAATATGAACTTCAGCTTCTGCCCTCATTCAAATGATGATATGTTTGTATTCATTACATGGGAAGCCAGTTCTCAACCCAGCAGTTGCGCTGAAGAAGTCGGTCGGATTGCCGACGAAGGCTAGGCACACAGTGAGTGGCCTTCTTTAGCTGAGTGCCTTGTTTAGTCTGGTAGCCATCATGAAAAGAAGTTGGATCGGGGTGCAGGTCACAGGCGGACAAGTGAGCACACAGCTGTAGCTGTGTAACAAGCACACCAACCCACCCACCCGGTACCCTCATACCTGCCCAACCACATCTCTTTTCCCTTCTCAACACACACACACAACACACACACACACACACACACACACACACACACACACACACACACACACACACACACACACACACACAGAAATTGAGGTATCACTTGAAGCACATGTTATTGTTATTATTATCATTATCATTATTGTTATTATTATTATTATTATTATTGTTGTTGTTGCTGCTGCTGCTACTACTACTATCATCATCATCATCATCATCATCATCATCATCATCATCATCATCATCATCATCATCATTGTTGTTCCTCTTCTTCAACTTCTTCTTCTCATCATCATCATCATTAATAATAATAATAATAATGATAACAATTATTATTACTATTATTATTATTATCATTATTATTGTTGTTGCTGCTGCTGCTGCTGCTGCTGCTGCTGCTGCTGCTGCTGCTGCTACTACTATCATCATCATCGTCATCATCATTATTATAATCATTATTATCATCATTGTTGTTGTTCTTCTTCTCATCGTTATCATTATTAATTATCATCATTATTTTCATCATTATTATTATTATCATTGTTATTATCATGATTGTTATATTATTATCATTACTGTTATTACTATTATCATCATCTTCTTCATTATTATTATTATTTATGTTATTATTATCATTATTATCATCTTTATTGTCATTATCATTACTATCATTATTATTGATCATTGTATTTTTATTTTTATTATCACCGATAGCAGTAGTAGTAAAATAGTAGTAGAAGTAGTAAGTGGTGGTGGTGGTGGTGGTGGTGGTGTGGTGGTGATAGTTGTAGCAGTGGCAGAAAATAATAGAAATAGCAGTAGCAGTGGTGGTGATGTTGCCTTTATTTTTAACCATATACCTTTCACAGGAAAGATGGTGCCTTTTTACATTATGAGTCCGATGAGTACCAACACGAATGAAGTTAGGGGGGGTGGGTTAGGGTGGGTGGGGAGGGGAGGGGGGGGGGGGGGGGGGGGGGGGGGAGAAAGGAGGGAACGGGTGAGGGGAGGTGGGGGGGGTGTCAGATGACACTGACAGCTAATACTGCATCGTTCCATCAGTCATCTCCTTTGGCCTGCATGCAAGTCAGGGCATGACGGTTGCCATCCGTTTTTTTCGTCGTAACCTTCTCCACCAAGGTGCATCTCCCCCCCCCCCCCCCCCCCCCCCCTCCCCCCTCCCTTCTCCCCTCCCCACCCTCCCCCAACCTTCATGTGGAACCTGTCACCGGTAACAAATCACCCCCCACCCCCCACCCCCCACCCCCCGTCCCCCCACCTTGACTTCCACACTCTAGTCCCAGAGCGTGTCCTTTTGGCATCGCAGTTGTGCCACCATCCTCTCCCTCCACCCCCTTGCTCCCCTTCTCTCACCCGTCTCCCACCCCATACCACCCTATCTTCCCGACTCACATCCCCCCCCCCCCCCCCCCCCCCCCCCCCCACTTTTTTTTTGTAAAGACTCTTCCTTTGCCCAGGGGGGTGTCTGCTGGGTCTCCCATTTTTCCCCCCACCCCCCCCCCCCCTCCCCCCCCACCCCCACCCAGCCCCCCCCACACCCCCCTTACCCCCCCCCCTTTTCAGTCGATTGTCTCGGTCCCGGGAGTTTTGTTTTTAGGGGCTCTGCACCTTTTTTGCCAACCCCTTCCCTATCAATCACTTTCACACTTGTGCCAGCCCCCTTTTTTTTTTTTTTTTTTTTTTTTTTGCTGTCGAACCTCTCCACTCAGAGGCATGCACCCACCCCGCTCATTCCGACACCCCGTCCCAGCCACCCCGGGCCCGGGCCCCGCCGCAGCCCGGCCCTCTCCACGGGGAGCATAAATGTAAATCGCAAGGGGGCAACCCCCAGGGGAACACTGCCTGCTGCCGAGTCATTTCGGGTTTTCAGGGCGCCTTTCTGATTAACATACGCGGGACCCACCTACAAAGCCCCCCTGAACAATAATTGCTTATCCGGAGCCGGGCGCGAGTGAGCTCCCCTCCGGAGGGCGCCCCACGTCCGTAACGACAGCCCCATGGACCGCCGAAAACCGGTGCCCCGACGGAACAAACCAAGGCCAGACTGGAGGGACATCAAAATTGAGGTCACCTAACAGGGAAAGGGGCCCACAAATTTGAGACTTTTTAAAAAATTTTTTTTAATCGATAAATGGGAATGAGATGATTAAGAGTCTAGGGGGGCACGGAGCCACTGTCCGGGGGCCTTTTCTGGGGTTTCTTGACCCCTCCGGTGGCAGGAGCACTTTTCGGCACCTTGGTGGCCAGCTGTTTGCAGGGCCCCCCCTCCAGGGGAACTTATGCATCGTTTGGTACGACCCAGGGTCAGTCGTCCACTTGGCTTCTTCCTCAACGAGAGCTCAAAAGAAAAATGGCAGTCGCCTTCTTCCCCCCAACTTGAAAAATCCCCAAAAGAATCCCTCACCAAACAAAAACAACCTATTTGGGCCCATAGACCACTTTTAGAGCTGAACTGGGAAAAGGGGAAGTGGCCGCACATCCAACTGAAAGGGGGAGGAGCTGGTACGTCATCAGCCAACACATTTGGACCTTCCCCCCAAAAATGAGTCGTAGTCAGGGTGAAGCGTTTCAAAAACACGGGGTTCTAAAAGTATTTTTTTTCTCTTTTCAATGGTGAAACCCCTTTTTCTAAATCGGTTTTAGTTGTCAAGTACAGGGGGTTTGAAGGGGGAAACCCCTCGAAAAGCGCTTTTGACAAATAAAAAAAAACAGAAAAACATTCAGCATAAAATTTCTATTGGGTTTTTTTTAAAATGTCATTTTGATATACAAAAGCATCAAATATAAAAAATCACTTAGTTTTTTTGCCAGGAAAACCATCGCACCTAGGGCAAAATCTAAAAACGACCCTGACACCCCCACTCCATTTGGGGCGCAACGAAAACCGGAAGAGGGCAAGCGACTCTTCCGGGGTGGAAGGAATATTGGGTAATCTAAAAGGCTAACACTGACAAAGATTTTTAGAGAAGGGGCAGACTCATCCCCGGGGCCTTCCAAAAAACAATGCAAAAAATCAAAGAACTCAACTGGGTAAACTGTGATTCTTCAGCGGCAGCGTGCATACTGTAACTAAGGCGCTTGTGGGTGTGTTCTGGGCATGCGAGGTTTTTCAGTCGACAGCCATAGATATGGATGTTGCGTTAGTTTGTGTGTGAGGTGGGGGTTTGGGGTGTGTGTGTGTGTGTGTGTGGTGCGTGGGGGGCGTGCGTGCGTGCGTGTCGGGGGCGTGCCGCGCGGGTGTGTGTTGGTGTGTGGGTGTGTGTGTGTGGTTTTGTGTGTTGGGGTATGCGTGCGCGTGTGCGAGGGTGTGTGTTGGTGGTTGTGGTTGGTGTTGTGTGTGTGGGGGTGTGTTCGCGCGGGCACGTGCGTGTGTGTGGTTTTTGGGTGAGGTGCGTACCGTGTGTGTTGTGTTTTGGGGGGTTGTGTGTGGTGTGTGGTGTGGTGTGGGGTGTGTGTGTGACTGTGTGTCTGTGTTGTCTGTGTGTGCGCGCGCGCCGCTTTTCCACGAAAATTAAATTTTATTAGATACGGGAGGGGGAAAAACCCAAAACACACCACCACACACACACACACACACACACACACACACACCACACCACAAAAACACACACACAAAAACAAAAACAACAACAACAAAAACAAAACAGAAAAAAAACAAACAAACAAAGGAAATAAAAGAAAAAAGAAAAAAAAAGAAAAAGAAAGAAAAAAATGATGAGAGCAGTGCATGTCATTTTTTTCATTGTATCATTCGGTTTATTTGATGCGTTTGATCACACGTCCCTAGGTTTGGTTTTTTTGGCGTGGCTACAAAAGCTTTGGGGAATGATTATAAGCAAATAAAAAAATAAGAGAAATGCTAATTAAAAAATAAACCGGCAAAAAGAGAAGACGAAAAAAGGAAAAAACATTTAAATGAGGGGAAAGAAAAAAAAGAAGCCACAAAAACCCGAAGTTAACGCAATATTTTGTTTTATTTCAACCTTTCTCAATCCACCCCCTGGCCAAGACAAACATACACTTAAGATTATGTTGTTGGGACACTGAAAAAAAAAAGTTTACAGAAAAAAAGGGTTTACTTAGAGTGAAGTTCAGGAAAAAAGGGTTCACTGGAGGGTTGGGGGGTGGGAAGGGGATTGTTTGGGGGGGGGGGGGGGGGGGGGGGGGGGGGGGTAAAGGGGGAGGGGAAAAGGAAGGAGGGTGGGGTGTAGAGGGGAAAGCAAAGGGTGGGAAGAGGAGGGGAAAGGGTGAAAAGACTGGAAAGGGGGAAGACAATAAAAGCCAAAAAAAATCTTGCAACCCAATAACAATATCATTACCACACCCCCTCTCTCTCCAAAACCCTTGACATGGGGCAAAAATAGATAGGGGGTAGAAAGGAAATTGCAGTGAAGGGTGGAGGGGGGGGGGCGGGGGAGGAATGGGGGGGGGGCTGAGGTGGGCCTAGGGGGAAACAAGAAAAAGACCGCAAGAGAGGGAAGGGAGAAAATTTTTGAGAGCGCATGCACGCGGTCGCGCCGTGCGTGCGTGAGCGACCGCGTGTGCGTACGCGCGCGCGTGGAGCGCCGGGTGCTGCACGATGTTAAAAGAAAACACATAAGGGAAAAAGGGGGTAGGGCAGAAAGTGATGAAGATGAACGTATAATGAGGTGAAAAAAAAGCGGGGAAGTTGGGGGGCAAAAGCAAAAAGGAGGGAGGTAAAAGGGGGTTTTCACACACCCACACACACCAATACACACACCAACCAAACAACACCAACACCACACACCACACACACCACACCCCCCACCAACTACACGCACGTGCACCACACACACACACGCACGCACGCACGCACCACGCAAGCACGCACGCACGCACAACACACACACACACACACACACACACACACACACACACAAACCCCACGTGGTGGGTTGGGGGGTGGGGGGTGGGGGAACAAATAGGAAAATTTTGTTAGCGCTGAAAGAGAAGTCAAGGGGTTTAAAACAAAAACCAGAAAAACAAAAAAGAGGGTAGTTTAAGACATATAAAAAAGAGGATGAATTAAAAGAGAAACTAGAATAAAGAATGGGGTGGGCGTTAGCAGAATCATAAGGGATGAGATTAATGTTGATAGTCTTTTTGAAACTGGGGCACCGACATAAGCGGGGTGTCCTTCACTTTTCCGTCTGCAAATTTTATCCTAGGAAAAGATTGTTGCAAATTTTTACACCAACTTTTCTCTTCGTTGGGCAGGGTTTTATTGTTTTTTTGGAAAGTTATAGCATTTCATGTCGGTGTTCAACGTTTAACGAATGAACTACTGAATGAATAGGTTTTAAAAAGCATGGTTAAGAATAAAGGTGAAGAAAGAACAACGAAAGCACAAATAAAAAAGAAATGAAGGGAAAAATAAAAAAAAATCGAGCTTATAACGCTCTTTGATAGAGAAAAAGATCATGTAGAGAGCTTCACAAAACAGGAAAAATAAAAGTTTCCTAAACATTTCACACATTGAGAAAAAGGCATCAAAACAATAGTACAAAGCAAGACAAAAAAGATCAAACCACCCCCCCCCACACACCCCACCACTTCTTCCCCCCCCCCCCCCCCCCCGCCCACCCCTCCTCCCACCGTCACCCCACACGCACTACACACATGACATTTTATGAACAACGCTCGACAAGAATTTGAGAATAGAAGAAAAGAACCAACCCCCACCCCACACCCACCCACCCACCCACCCACGCCGCCTCCAATTTCGTGAACACTGCACGGGGTACAATTTAAAACATCCAGAAGGCAGCATTCACACACACACACACACACACACACACACACACACACACACACACACACACACACACACGCACCACACACACACACGCACACACACACACACACACACAACACAACATAACACACACACACACACACACAAACACACACACACACACAACACACACAAAGGGTAAACTCAACAGGAAACAACAAAAACCCACGCGCGTAAACGCACACACACACGAACGCACACACGCAAAAGCACATAAGCAATAGAATATGATGAAACAGCCTAAGAAAGAGACATTTTACTGTTAATGATAATTTTACTGTCTGTAAATCGACAAGGTTTTTAGAGAAAGAGACATTTTTACTGTTAATGATAATTGTACTGTTGTAAATCGACAAGGTTTTGAGAGAAGAGGACAATTGTTTTAGTTTGCAAGTTCACATTTTTAGAAAGCAGCTCAACATTGTACAAAATAGTGGATGGAATGATTCACACGTTGATTGAAGTCAAAAACCAGCCTACTATATAAATTATTACCCACCCATTAGCTAAAATTGAAAAGCTGTCACATACATTAGCACTCCAACGCACATAATGAGCACAACAAACGTGTTAAAAAAAATTTCATGGTGCTTGCCAATCCCACATTAAAAAAAAAAAAATCATGTTCTTCATCACTCGTACACTCGTTTTCAATTAGTCTCAAACCAAACAACTGGGAACCTAACTTTATTAAATACATGTTATACAATTTCTTTGTGATGCATGACAAATGCGGTTCTAGAGGAGAACGTAGAATAAAAGTAAGCATGTTTTACAACGAATTTTTTGATTGGTAATTCCAGCTAATTAGCCTATGCGCAAATTGATCTCCAGTTATCCTCATGACAGTAATCAAGCATTCATCACCTTGAAAAAATCAAGATACCAAAACAAATTTGCTAACCTTAAATGTCCAACTAAAAAATTGAGAGAGAGAGAGAGAGAGAGAAAGACAGAGAGAGAGAGAGAGAGAGAGAGAGAGGGGGGGCGTTGGGGGGGGGGGGGGGGGGGGGAGTGTGTGTGTGTGTTGTGTGTGTGTGTGTGTGTGCTGCACGAGGTTGACGGAAATAACTCTGTTAAGTATCAAAGGAAAAATGAAATAAGACTACGAATTATTTCCCTTTGAAGCCTTTACCTCTGACGGCACATTTAACAAAGAAATAAGTGCGCACGAGCACGTGCGCGCGCGCGCGCGCGCGCGCGCGTGTGTGTGTGTGTGTGTGTTTCTGTATCCCCTCTGTCTCTGTCTGTCTCTGTCTCTGTCTGTCTGTCTGTCTGTCTGTCTGTCTCTCTCTCTCTCTCTCTGTTCTCTCTCTCTTCTCTCTCTCGAGCGTGCCTACGAGATACGCGCTCTCGCGCGCGCGTGTCCGTGTGTGTGTGTGTGTGTGTGTGTGTTGTATACAAAATTATGTTATTCAGTTTTTACAAGCCTATTAGACCAATATGAACAAATAAGCGGACAAAAACAACCATAAAGCAGTCATGGTGTTGACTATGTTAAGCACGCAAATATGTACACATTTTGATCAAGGAACAGGAAATAGTTCATATGTACACATGCAAGGTGTTGAATTTCTTATTTTTTAACTTTCCACCGCACAAATTCCTAATTTATCAATTTTTTAGGGGGATTTGAGCAGAGCAACTGAACTTTTGAGCTTGAAGGGAATCTGTAATAATAGATGGGATTTTTGTTGTTGTTGCTGCAAAGATGAGTATTTTGGACAAACTAGTAAACAAAAAATGGCATAGGTCTTCTGTCACATTTCCATGTAATCATGCCAAGCACACGGAGTTATTTCTTCCTGTTTGCTCTGAGTATTTGAAGTTAATGGTTTTATCTTTTTTCCCCCCAGAAAACCTTTGAGTTTTTATCGAAGCATGGGTCGGTCAGTTCTTTACCAACTGTTCATTATTTCTGATTGTTTAACTTTACTAAGAGCTTTTACACTTTTTTTTCGCATCAAGATTCCTATCTAAATCCTCCTGCGTGTCTGTGTGTCGACTTCAAACCTGTATTTTTTGGGTTTGATTCGCTCACATTCTTCATACCACCAGGTGGGATGTGTACGAAATTCACGTTTACTTTGTTTTGACCTCATTTTTTTCTGCATCGTTGAGAATGAATGTTATAAATTTTGGCACGCTTCTTCAACATTATCATCTGGAGCTAGCATGAACTTTTCGTATCTTCCTGAGCATTTCTATGACAGTAAGCATCGAATGACTCAGCATGCTGTTCTTTCCATGAATAGATAACTCTGTTTACTAAATCTATTTTCGTCGCTTTTCAGCGTATCAACAGAATCGTAAGGAAAGCAAATAACAACGGAAAAGTGGTCGGATTCAGTTCTGTCAGCAACATACATGTCTGATTTCAGTTTGAATATTGGCAATGAACGTCTGCTTGATAAAACGTAATCTCACATTCATAATCACAATAATTCTACTCTCGACAATCTGAGTCAATTTAGTGACAACGAAGCCATATGGCACAAAGTTTTAACGTGATATCTTCGTTGGTGACACCGTGGTGGATACCTTTCTCGGAAATGAAGATGTGTTTGGTGGAATCATTTCCTCTCTGGGAAGCATACAGTCTCTGCCTTTTTCTTTCGATTAAACCAGCCCATAGACGTCACGGTTTGAGGAGAAAAGGAATGGTATTACGTCACTGAAAAAATTCGCCCCATGGTTTCACTTCAAGGAGCAGATCCATGTATGGGTGCAGCAGCTAATAGCACAGCTAAGTTCCCGTCATATTTACTTCAAAATAACACGAAACTTACTGTGCCACAGAAGCTCTCAGTTTCTCTTCTGCTTTCCCAGAATTTGTTTTCTACCATGCTTTAAAAGAAACCCTCAGAGATACTGGTTTAAAACAGGCAGAAGGCAAGAATGTACTTTAAAACCAGCCGCCGTTGCGAAGTGGTCAGCATCGCAGACTCCCGGCTGGGAGGTCGTTGGTTTGATTCCCATCAGAGTCATGTGGGATTTTTCTGCCCGACCGTCTCCTACCCAGAGTTTAGTTTTTCACGGGCTCAGCTGGGAAGACTGGGACCATGCAGTCGAGTTTCATCCAATTCATGGATGCGTCTGTGACAGTGTTGCTCAAATTTCCTGACCAACACTGCAGGTGTCTGTATCTCTCGGGTCTGGTTGACGCCGGGATATATTGTGAAAGTAAGCGTAGAGTACAGCCCTGTCATGCAGTTTCAGCCCAGAATGGATATCCGTAGCATCATCTTCATCATCCTCATTGTCATCAATCAGCAAAAAAAAAAAAAAAAAAAAAAAAAGTCTCAAATTGTGTGGCTCTTCATGCCCTGCTCTCATGGTGACCTCAGTTTTGATGTCCTCTCCACTCTGTGACCTTGATTTGATTCCGTTGGGGTCATCAGCCTCGGCGAGTCCATAGGAGTTGTCGTTGGACGCACGTGGTGGCGCCCTCCGGAGGGACAGCTCATTCATGCCGGCTCCGCAATTAAGCAATTATTGTCGTCAGTAGGAGGCCTAGTAAGCGGTGTCCAAACAGGCACCACTCAACACCACCGAAGTGACTCGGCAGCTAACAGTGCAGTGAGTTGCTTCTTGACGACTTGACATTGACTGCTCCCTGTGGATTGCTTGTGGTGGGGCTGTAGCAGCGCGGGCCGGGCTGTGGCTGTGGACGAGGTATTGGAATGAGCGGCATGGGTGCACTTCCAGTGAGATGGAACAGAAGACAGGACAATAAAAGTACTTTAACTGAGTGTGACTTTTACGTATGAACATCGTTAGCATGTGGATATTTAGATGTGTAAATGTGTGTGTGTGTGTGTGTGTGTGTGTGTGTGTGTGTGTGTGTGTGTGTGTGTGTGTGTGTGTGTGTGCGTGTGTGTGTGTGTGTGTGTGTGTGTGTGTGTGTGTGTGCGCGCGCTCGCGCGCGCGCGAGCGTGCTTGCGTGCGTGCGTGCGTGCGAGCGTGCGTGCGTGCGTGCGTGCGTGCGTGCGTGCGTGCGTGCGTGCGTGCGTGTGTGTGTGTGTGTGTGTGTGTGTGTGTGTGTGTGTGTGTGTGTGTGTGTGTGTAAGCGTGTGTGTGTAAGCGCGCGCGCGCGCGCGCGCGCGTGTGTGTGTGTGTGTGTGTGTGTGTGTGTGTGTGTGTGTGTGTGTGTGTGTTGCGCGCGTGTGCATAGCAAGTGTGTGTATGTGTGTGCGTGTGCGTGTGTGTCTACATGTGTGTGTGTGTGTGTGTGTGTGTGTGTGTGTGTGTGTGTGTGTGTGTGTGTGTGTGTGTGTGTGTGCTTTCTGGTGTATGCGCGTGCGTGCATTCTATTAATTTTTCATTGCAGGGACTGTAGTCAGCATTTGCCGTGTAGGAATGTTCAAGAATCTTTACAAGTATTTACAAACGGTTATAGTGGATATCCATACACAATCGTCGTGTGTATTCATGTCACAGACGTTCTAAACATCCATCTCAAAGACAAGATTACATAAATTCTCTTCCTGACAATAATGTGGAACTTATAAAACTTAGTCTCTGTACTCCCAATCTTCCTAAAGATGATGGAAAAATATGGTACTGGAAGATACGAACGGTTGTGTAAAGATGGAAATTTGAACATTATTGGTGATGATATCATTTTGTGATTAAGTACTTTAAATGTGATATGCGACCAATACAGTGTCAACCTACTTATTATTCCAAAAGAGAATCTACATTTCATTTTGTGAACTTATTTCTGGTGGTTAAAAATCTATTGAAATTGGCAAAATTTCTGAGAAAAGCAGTAAGGTTGCCCAATATCTTCTTTCCCTGTATTAAAATACTATCCATTTTGGACCTACATTTTGTGTGTTTGACAGGCCCAAAGAAATGTTGTGTATATTCACAAAGAACTGTTTATGACACATACAAAAGGTGAGAGCTGTTGCGGCAGTATTTTATTTATTTGTTGTATACTCCATACCCAAAAGGGGTTGAAAGGGGTTAAATTCAAATTCACATGTTCAAGCCCTTCGGCGAGAACTTCGAATTCCAGGGTGACAGCAAACACATATGATTTGATTTTTCTTTTGTCATTTCGATGGTGACAGGTGCACAAATAATGTTTCAACCTTTCCAAAGTGACTGCAATTACAAATAACTATTCATCTCTCTGTCTGTCTGTCTGTCTGTCTGTCTGTCTGTCTGCCTGTCTCTCTCTCTCTCTCTCTCTCTCTCTCTCTCTCTCTCTCCTCTCTCTCTCTCTCTATATATATATATATATATACATATATATATATATATATATATATATATATATATATATATATATATATATATATATATATATTATATATATAAAAATATATATATATATATATATATATATATGGATCCTCAAGCATAGGCTCAAAGATTGTCCCCTACATTTTATACTGTCTGCATAATGCTTTTAGTTTTTCAGCAGCTTTTTTTCCTCTCCACACTTTCGTTTTGTTCCATTTACTACCCTTCGCTGGCTGCTTTGGGGGTGCTGTTGGATTCTTTTTTGAACCCTTGGTGGTGAGAAACACCACAGAATTATGGTCTGTGGTGTGTCTCTATTTGACACCAAGAGCACAGACAATCAGCCATGTCTCCCTGATGAGTCCGATCCATACAAATAGATCTGCCTTCGAAGGGGGGTACGATGGTTCCCTCAGGCAGCTAGTGAAGGGTGTCTCATATTTATAATATATTCCCCCATTTTCTTCATCTTGATTTTTGTTTTGTTTAATTCAAATCTTTGCCAAGTTATTACTATAATGACTGAAGAATTGTTAGCCTGCACTTGTTTTCTCCCACTAATTAATTGTTCAGCATATTATATATATATATATATATATATATATATATATATATATATATATATATATATATATATATATATGTGTGTGTGTGTGTGTGTGTGTGTGTGTGTGTGTGCACATACATACATATATATCACCGCTCTCTATATGTACACACACACACACACACACACACACACACACACCACACACACACACACACACACACACACACTTGGGGAGAAATCAGACATTTATAGTCATGTTTGTGTCGCTCTGTGTTTGACAATGTATCTACATTTATATATAACCCATTTTACTAAACACGTGCCAGACAACCCAAGCTACAAATTGCCTCTCAAATATCCCCAAAGTCGACCAAAATCACCAGCCAGTGTTCTTCGACTCCCACGTCCTTAGGTGCAAGTGCAGATGTACCACGAAGACCATGAACGCAGCAGCATCATGGTCAGGAGAGATGAGGTGTGTTTCTAGAGGAAAAAAGAGCTGTGGTCGTCAGAATGCCCAGAGTATTCCAGAGTATAGACAGAGAATTGTTACCCGAGCCGCCAGCGACGATCCAACTACAAAAAAGAACATACATCCCTTTTTGGGCCCCAGTCTGTCTCTGCCAATGCTGTTTTTTGGTGAGCTTCATCGAAAACCCAGGAAACAGGCTGTTGCTTTAACGTTTCATAGTGTGCTGGCCGTAAGGGGCACTACACTGTCTTTAGCCTCCCTCGAACTGAGTCAGATACTCATTTGCTGCTGCAGGGAAAAGGGGAGAGCATTTTCAAAGAGAAAGGTTAGGGTTTCCCATTATGTTAAATTTTGATTGATTTTTTTATTATAATATTTTTTTTATTTATTCATTTATCCATTTATTTATTTTAGTCGATAGTTATTGACATTTGAATGATTGGTATTATGTTTCTCATTTCATTTGGTTGGCCAGACATTCAAAAATAGCGTGCACAGTTCATCTTTGTTTACTAACCACATTTGAAATAAAAAAAGGTAGGTTGTAAATTTATTATCCTATAGCTAATGACAGAAAAAGTGTCAGGGATGTGTTAGTTCCCTTGAGGAAATGGCACCCCTTGGTGACACCTCACACACGATCCCTCAGAATCACCATTGGTGACACCTCACGCACGATCCCCAGGGAATCACCATTGGTGACACCTCACACACGACCCCCCAGAATCACATTGGTGACACCTCACACACGATCCCCCAGAATCATCACTGGTGACCCCCCCACACAAGATCCCTCAGAACACCATTGGTGACACCTCCCCAAAACCCATCCCCCAGAATCACCACTGGTGACACCCCCAACACGATCCCCCAGAATCATCACTGGTGACCCCCTCACACAAGATCCCTCAGAATCACCATTTGGGGACACCTCACACACGATCCTCAGAATCACCCTTGGTGACACCTCACATACGATCCCTCAGAATCACCATTTGTGACACCTCAACATGATCCCTCAGAATCATCATGGTGACCCCCTCACACAAGATCCCCAGAATCACCATTGGTTTACACCCACACACGATCCCTCAGAATCATCACTCGTGACCCCTCACACAAGATCCTCAGAATCACCACTGGTGGCAACTCTCTCAGGATCCCTCAGTATCACCCCTGGTGACCCTCTCAAAAACCCTCAGAATCACCACTGTGATACCATCACAGAATCCTAGAATCACCATTGGTGACACCTCACACAGATTCCTCAGAATCACCACTGGTGACACCCCTCACATGATCCCTCAGAATCACCACTGGTGAACCTCTCACATGATCCTCAGAATCACCATGGTGACACCTCTCACATGATCCCTCAGAATCGCCACTGGTGGAACCTCTCACACGATTCCTCAGAATCACATGGTGACACCTCTCACATGATCCTCAGAATCACCACTGGTGACACCTCTCACACGATTCCTCAGAATCCACCATGGTGACACCTCTACACGATCCCCCAGAATCGCCACCCGGTGACACCTCTCACACGATTCCTCAGAATCACCTGGTGAAAACCCCTCACCGATCCTCAGAATCCCATGGTGACACCTCTCACATGATCCCTCAGAATCACCACTGGTGACACCTCTCACCGATCCGTTACATGATGGCATTAACTGGGGAAACAAGCCTAAATCACGTAAGAGTCACTGACGGGGATCGTTCAGTTTAGTGCTGAATTTAGCTGCGTAGAACAGCCCTCAAATCTGAAAAAAATGTGTATTAAAATGCTCTGAACTTTCTACCGTTAGGCAATACATATAGAAGTTGGGCACAGTTGCAGTTCACAAGACGTCGCTGGCTGCGTAGAGAGTGTATTGTCCAAGCTGAATGGGTTTATCCTGTCCACATCCCAGATAATAAGTATTGTGCCGCGTTCGGTGTTGTCAGCAGGAGAAAGGCTACACTTGCAGCAATCAAGGCGACATTCAATGAAGTGACTTTCCTTGTCTGGAATCCTGGGTGACCTGTTGTACAGAAAGGCGCGTGCCTGTTCTGACAGACCTGACCAGTGTCCAGAGAAGAGCATTGTTGCTGACCAGCAACAGCACGAAAGGCACAAGGCAACATAGAGCCAGGTCTACCCAAGTCCAGATTGTGCCGAAAAACCAATCGTACATTTCCGATACAGCATCCACAACGCAGTATTGGGTGCTAGGTTTAATATCCCATCCATAGAGAATATGACAGTGGATTAGAATGATAACCACAGTCGTTATAGCAGCAGTAGCTCGCGACTTTCCCTTCGTCCACACAGCATTTGACACGGAGTGGCCACAGAACAGAAGCTGCTCTTAACATGGTGAGTTTCCACAAGCATCATGGAGATACAACTCCCACCGTGAATGTCAGCATCTGCCGTATTTTACACTGCCATGAACCGAGATCATAAAAAATGGCACACCGAATTCTTCTAAGAGAAATTTATTGATGGGACTTAGATTAACAGCAAAGGTCAGACACGGCCAGAACTGAAAGAAAACGCTAAACGTTGATTCAGGGAGGCGAAGCATGATCGGATTATCATGAAATTTCCCCCAAAGATTCCAAACACACACGCCGTAGGATTGCCAATCTAAGGATCAGCCTTTCAACCTTTTGGAATAGTTCAAGTTGTTCATCCCAAACATCTGTTTTGGGACGGTTGAATGCTCGTCCCACACACCCGTTTTAAATGGTCTGAATGATTTTCCCACTATCCTTTTCAGACAGTCTGAATGATCATCCACATATCCCTTTTCAGACAGTCTGAATGCTCTTTCTACATATCCCTTTCAAACGGTATAATGCTCATTTACATACCCCTTTTGAGACGGTATGACTGCTTATTCGGCATTTCGTTTTGAGACGGTCTATGTTGCCATCACATGGCTCTCCAAAGAGCATGGGAACCTGAACGTAGAAAGATCAAGTTCAATCAGTGTGATTTCTCTCTCTCTCTCTCTCCTCTCTCCTCTCTCTCTCTCCCCTCCCCTCTCTCTCTCTCTTGTCTCTCTCTCTCTCTCTGTCTTTTCCTCTCCCCTTTTCTCTCTCTCTTTTCTCTCTCTTTTCTCTCTCTCTCCCCTTCTCTCTCTCTCTCTCTCTCTCTATCTCTCTCTCTCTCTCTCTCTCTCTCTCATCAATAGCAGTGAAAAGTTTATTGTTTACAGAATTTTCTGTACTGTCCCTGAATTAAACCGTTATCTCTATTCACATGCAAGTGGCGTTGCTCACCGTGAGCTTGTGACAGAAGATGACACCGCAGCTATGCCAGCTTTCCCGACTGCGTGCGCGAGGATAGTTGAACACATTACCTTCCACCCGCGTTGTTTGATGTGTTATTTTAGGGTGGTTTGTGGAATTGTACATAGCAAGGAAGGGGTGCATGCGTACGAGAGCGAGAAAAAGGAAAAACGTGTGTGTGGATGGAAATCGTTTGTCATTTTTACATTGGAATGTCAATGGATTGCTAAACGAAGATTGGGGATTCTAGCTTTCTTCTTATATAACATCGTTTGGGCATAGTTTGGGCTTGGTTGAAACTTTCGTTGATTGTTTACAACCTCTTTCTTTTCATACCATGAAATTTTCTGTAAAACCTGCTTTACAATTCACACATCAAGGGAAGACGATCAGGGGGAATAATTTGCCTCGTGAAAAAAGAATTTTGAATATGTGAAAGCAATTGTGGTTTATTTCAAAAAATGTTATTATGTTTGTTTAATTTCTAGAAGTCTACTTTAAATTTTACCAAAGATGTTTTGTATGTATGACATATGGACCCCGGAAAATTCACCATACTACTCGTACTTTGATGTTGATAATGGTTTTACATGCACTAGAAGATATTCTTACAGATAAGGTCTTTTAAATTTTCCTTTAAAAGTAATTCTTTTAAGGGAGACCTTAACAGTAGAAATCTAAATGTCGGTAGGTACAGGTGCTAAGAGAAATGTTTATAGTGCATGTTTAAAAAATGATTCTTTTCGTATTAAAAGGGAGTCTGAAGACAAAGTATTTAAAAAGATATGGTAAGGTTTATAAGCAGTGCACAGCTCTAGAATTATGCATTTTAAACGGAGTATGTAATGGCGACCGCCAAGGTCGTCTCACATACGTTTCTGATACAGGTAATAGTGTTAATGATTATTTCTTGGCCTCTGTGGATCTTTATGTATGTATTGTGTCATTATGTTCTATGTATGTACAAGAACGCATTGAGTCCGATCACCTGCCTTTAGAGTTTCATGTGAACTTTTATCAGGACTATAAACTTCATAGGATCAAGATAATGTGACTGAAAACTGTAAGTTATTGAAAAATTTGTGTGGCGGGAACAGAATACTGATTTGTTTCATGCACTGATGAACAATGAAGGTACTAAACTTTAATTTGAAGCAGCAGTTGACCTCATAGATGTGGATATTAACCTGGCATTGAATACGTTTAACAACTGTATGAGAAAACAAGCAGAGTGTATGAAAACAAGGATCAGAGTTGATGGAAGAACACGTAACGATGCGTGGTTTGACCTAGAATGTCAGACAGCTAAAATGTCTACCCAAAAGCTTCTAAGAATATTTTGCAGAACATTGGATGTCACTGACAGGTCGAATTATTGTATATTTCGAAGAGAATATAAGAAGCTATTACAGAAGAAGGAAAAAGAATACAACACTTGTTTATTAAATAATCTTGATAATCGGTGAATGATACCAATGATTTTTGGCGTAATGTACATAAGGGTGTCATTCAAGGTGTCTCGCACACATAATGCGATTTCTGTTAACGAGTGGCATAGACGTTCAAAAACCTCCTTGAAAAAGATGTGGACAGCACAATAGAAACAGAAACGGTAAATTATTCGGAAAGCACAGATAAAAAATTAGTTTTCTGGATGACCCAATCTCAAAGAGGAAGTTATAGTAGCTATAAGAAGTTGAAAAACGGCAAATCTGCTGGCCCAGATGGCTTAATTGGAGAAATGTTTAAAAAATGGTGGCGAGACTATTGTTGATTCCTTGTTAGATTTTTCAATGCTCTTTTTGACAGAGAATATATACCCTGAAGGCTGGATGGAATCAGTCAAGTGCCATTGTTGTAAAGAAAATGTTTTAATAATTTTTATAGGTTTTCAATTAATTGTGTTTAGTATAGAGAAAGAGTGCATTATTTATTGCAGTGTATAAGCGCACCAACTGGTAAAAAGTTTGATATGCTGATGCAGACATGTGTGTAGCCCGTGCACAGGTTTTAGAGGGGAGATGCATGGATCTCGTGCAGTTTTTATAACGTGGCTTAGTTTGAGTTGGCGTCGTGTTTCGCATTGTAAAATTAGTA
>CM031620.1:21721971-21726971 GCA_018398815.1 Conus ventricosus | reverse complement strand
AAGATTGAAAATCACCGTCACTTGGCATATAAATTCACTAGTGTTATGCACTTACCCAATAATGTAATATGGAATAAAGTGTAACACCTGCTGAACGCCAAGAACAACCTTACATGTGTTTTAATCAAAAACTACTCAAATCTTAAATAAATGTTAGCGAACCGCCCAGAGAACGTGGACAAACGAGTCACAAGAAAAAACACAACGCGTTTCGACCTCTTAGGTCTTCGTCAGGTGATATATAAACGAATAAAACAACGAAAATTCACTTAGCTTTGATCGCTTCAGATCGCTTAGGGATCGCTTCTTCCTTGCGCTGAACCCTAAGCGATCTGAAGCGATCAAAGCTAAGTGAATTTTCGTTGTTTTATTCGTTTATATATCACCTGACGAAGACCTAAGAGGTCGAAACGCGTTGTGTTTTGTCTTGTGACTCGTTTGTCCACGTTCTCTGGGCGGTTCGCTAACATTTATTTAAGATTTGTTTAGATTTCCGCCTGCAGTCATCTCGCTTTGCAACAAAAACTACTGTTGAAAATATCCATTCACTTACAATCGGTCAACAAGCTAACTCTCCCAGTGACTCAGTTTCAAAATCCCAATGATGTTGAATAATTTTCTGCACGAGACTTCAACCCAGTTTTTTTTAGGAACAGACTATGTGGTTTCTGCTTTCTTGGGTCTTCAGAAAATCCTTTCCTTTATGGTAGTAACCCACCTCATTTGTATGAAGGCTAACCTGTGATGTTCCGCTGTGTCACATAATAATGTTTAGAATAAAATCCATTCTGAATTTAAGACAGATTTTTTGTTGTTGTGATCTTTACATGTTTTTGACAAACATTTTCCGAGGATAAGAACATTCAAACACTCAATCCAATTCAACATGTATTATAGAACTACCACCAGCTTCATCGTCACAACACGCGTCTTTGGCTAACTGATATCAATTTTTGCGCGTAAGATTCAGGGGCCAGGCAGAAAAATAAACTAATTGGACGAAGCATAAACAATAAACAACCACAACAACAATTAAACAGGCATATATTAATTGTTATCGAATGCAATAGCAAGAAGCTGGACAAAGCATAAACAATACAGAGCCACAACAACAGCTGAGTAGGTATACGTTAACTGTTATATATGGGAGTAGCACGAAACCCTAGAAAGAGACTCCAGGAGAAGGTTGTCAGAGAGGAATCCCCTCTCACCCACCATCGTCTCCCTCAAGCCAGTGTTCAGCCCTAAACTCCGTACTAAGCCGCTGGGCTGCATCCAGATCATGACTTCTAGATGTGCTTTTGCTGCCGGAATCTTTTTTCTTCTTGGTGCGGCCGAGGTTCAAGCCAGCAACTTTGAGAGCGGAATATCTGTACTAGGTTCGGAAATTTGAACCCATCGAAGATCACTTTTATCCTCCACGTCCGCATCTAGCTGGCATTCTTTTCAGCTGCTTCTGCCATTGCCTTTATGGATCTGGTCCTTTTTTTTTTATAAACACAAAATCGTGAACTGTTTCATGACGTCATCAACTGATGCGCCCATGAATCCCCTCGCTTCCCCTTCTATGGCGATGGCTTTGACTTGGAAGCCAGATTCTCTCAAGACTGACAAACGTGAGCTTGCTCCATTTTGTTTACATATAGTACAACAGGTTCTGTAGGTTCAAATAAAATCAGTTGTTTTGATGAGAATGAATGGAATATAATATCCGGTCACATGCAACCCTTCTTGATGATTTCTGGATGGCTTCCCATTGCGGAAAGTCTGCTGCGCATTGCCAGTCATTGTCTTCCGGGAAGCTTAGCTTTCAACTCTTGATGTCTGTTTGGTGCCTACCTACCTTGGGTTTGTGCTGATTCGCATGATTCAGGACATATTCCACTGTTGGTTTTCCCTGACGGTGCGGACACAAAGAGTAATCTGATTATCCTCATTTCAGCAGGTTTTTATTCGAGGAGTGGCAGTCACATAGATGTCTGAAGATGAATTCACCATGAGATTCCATTTTCTGCACGAAGTCTGCTGCCTCTGCTGGCCATGCTGGGCAGCCTTCTGGATGCTCATGGCATCCTCTTCTTTCTGGTATTCCTCTATACCACGTATGTCTGTGTCTTTGTTTTCCCTTTAGACTTCGACCACTGCTTCATTTCTGTTGACCTCAGCCGCTGTGTATTGGTTTGCCTGTGTCCTGTCATATCCCTGATCTTAAGGTTCTCCTCTGCCATGTCCGCATAATATCCTACTTTCTGCCAGTCTTAAGGTTGGCTTTCATTGATCTCAAAACCTCGTCTCTGGAGTACTCAAGCATATTTTGTAACCTTGATTTGCCCATTATTTGTAGTCCACCAGGATGGATTTTAAGGTAGCTTCAGCTTTGCTTGGCTGCTCTAGAGTGTAACGTCGTTGAGACCAGGTGGAACACTGGGCTGTGTCTTTTTTTACTCATTCATTTTGGCCTCCATTGACACTGCTGTGATAGTACTAACATCGTATATCAGTAGACACCAGAGGAGATTCAGGATAAACATGAACTGGTGACACCAGATCCAGTATTTACCGTGGAGACCACAATGGTCTATTAACTGCATGCATTCTTCGGTCAGCTGATTGGTTTCTTTTCCCCTTTTAGCGCCTTTCAAGGAATCATCATACCACTTTCCAAGGCTGTTATTTGGTTCCCCTATCTGTGTCAAATTGTATGGATGGCTACATGGAACATAACTGTTTCAGCTACTTTCTCTCTCCACAGGGAGAAACTTCGTAACACTTTTTGTTTTGAAAGTCACCATCGATGAAGCAGCTAACGCTCCTAACAGCTTCAGTATTAGTGTTTTTCATCTTCCTGTTGTGTCATCCGTGAAGGCTTTGAGAGGGGCGTTTGGTACAGATTGCCGATGTCTGCTGAGCCTGTATCACTCATGGCTGCACTAAAGTGACATTCATTGTCCTATACGGCCCTTTGCTATGCCTGCTTCCAGATTGATTAGTCTCTTGTGTGTTTCTTTGTGGAGATCCCTTGAGAAGCCATGGAAGCACTTCCTCAGCATTTCTCTTTTTATGCTCTTTAAGACATGATGCACCTCAAGGGCAGTTTATACTTCTTGTATGGAGCTGAGCCATGTTTCATTTCTGGAATGACAAATTCAAGTGCTCATTTTCTGTAAGGTCTTTAGTCATCCTGGCAAGTGTGACAGAGATTTTCTCCCGACGTTTTGGTCTGAACTGGTGGATGTTATTTAATTTCTTTTAGGGGAGGGGTGGTGGTGGGGGTGGATAATCCATCAACTATATTCCATTGGTCGCTGATCCTAAAGTTCGTCCATGCTGCTTTCATCATTTGTGGGGCCACTCAAAGACATTTGGGCATTTCCAATATAGCATACAGTGTGTTCCACAGGAACAGGTGGCTCCAGTTTTTTTAGCCACTTACTTTACCTGATCCAGTCTTGGGAGCTATGTTACTCAACTTTTTCTCTGGTGCCGCAGGTCGCTCCAATCCCTGGAATTCAAGTAATGTTTCACCGAGAGCACTGGAATACGTTTTTATGAGACTCTGCTCGAGTGTCTGTGTCCACTGAAGCTGTCCATCATTTTGGCTACTTGAATGGTTTCCTGGCGACCTTGAAAGGGTCTCTTAAGAAGCAATGTTGGTTTGCTTTTATTTGCTTTCTTTTCATTACCCAAATAGTTTACTGGCGAATTTGAAAGGCCTTCGAAGAAGCAGTCTTGGTTTTGCTTCTTTTTGCTTTCTCCCCTCATGCCCGAATAGTTTCCAGGCGAATTTGAAGGGGTCTCTGAAGAAGCAATCGTGGGTTTTCTTCTTTTTGGTCTTTCTCTTCTTGTTCTTGAGGCGACCTTTATTTCATTTCTTTCTGGACGATATCCCTCTCTCGCTGACGACTAGAGTTTTAAAAGGAGGTGTCCGAAATTTGAGTAATTCCGTTTCTTATAATTCCTTCACGTTCTGTATACAATGTCTCCAAATGTGTGATTTCGCAGCTTTTCATCCGATCTTCCTTAATCCTCTTTTCCACGTGCGAGTGGCAAGTTGGGTGTCTGACATGCGGCATTATGGACCTGTACACATTCTACGTCTGACTAATCAGAATCAATGTCCTTGACACAGTGGTTTGAATCCTGGCCCTTGGTTTCTGGTGTCTTTTCTTCTGGCGCAGTGCACTGCTGTTACTTTATTGGTGTCTTTATACTGCACTTTTTCGTTCTGTGGATGTTCACGCCGCGCCCAGTATGTCATTGTCTCCCAATAGGCTCATTGGAGTTCCATTTGTGGACCACTGATTGTCTTTTTTTAAATTTCCAGTTGCAGTTGCTTTGGCGCCAATGGATCCATGATTTTCTCCCCCTTTGATGACTGTATCGATATCAAATGATTATACTTCTGAACATTGTTTTCTACCAAATGATAGGAAGGCACCGCAATGCACCTCACGGCTTCTGTCTGTCTGTCTGTCTGTCTGTCTGTCTGTCTCTCTGTCTCTCACACACACACACACACACACACACACACACACACACACACACACACACACACACACACACACACACACACACACACACACACACACACACACACGCACACACACACACAAACAAACACACACACACACACACACACACACACACACACACACACACACACACACACACACACACACACACACACACACACATTATTCACAACGAGCACAGGCAGGCTAGTAAAGAAACCTGACAGTTACACACATAAAACACCGCACCCAACCCAAACTGGAGAACACTGGGTCGTCTGTTTCTATCTACATATTTTCTAAAGCATTTCAGAACCATAAGGCAGTCATAACGGAAACTTATACCAAACATCACTACCAATTCAGTTTGAATCTCGAGCATGACACCTTCATGTTGAATCTCTCTGCCATGTTTCAACATGTGACAATTTTGAATTTTCAACAGTGATGATGGAAAATGAAATATGAGAAAACTGGTGAACAAGAACA
>CM031620.1:21714471-21716971 GCA_018398815.1 Conus ventricosus | reverse complement strand
GCACACCACCGGTGAAGCATAAGAACTCATCTTCATGCGAAAAGACCTCGGAAGGTCCCAAAACCGTTAGAAGCCCACACCTCCTCATCAGTTAACCTCTCTACAACTCCTCTGCAGTGTTGTTAGAGCACAGCCACGCTAGGCAGGACCCTTTAAGGTGTCATTCAAGGTCTGTGTCCTCTTCCTGTGTTATTATAGCCCAGGGCACTGCGCAGGCCTTTCAGGGTATCATTCAAGGTCTGTGTCCTTTCTGTGTTCATTATAGGCCACGCACTGCGCTGGACCCTTTCGGGCATATCATTCAAGGTCTGTGTGCTGTTGGTGTTATTATAGCGTCTATCATTCAAGGTTCTCCGTGTGTGTCTGGGTTTATTTATAGCGGCTATCATTCAGGTTGTGTTGCTGTGTGGTGTTATTATAGCGGCTTTCATTCAAGGGTCTGTGTGCGTTGGTATTGTTATTTATAGCGCTCTCATTAAAGGTCTGTTGTGCTGTCTGTGTTATTATAGCGGCTATCATTCAGGGTCTGTGTGCTTGTTGGATGTTATTATAGCGGCTATATTCAAGGTTGTGTGCTGTGTGGTGTTTTATAGCGGCTATCATTTTCAAGGGTCTGTGTGTGTCTGGTGTTATTATTGGGCTATCATTCAAGTCTGTGTGTGTCTGGTTTTATTTATAGCGGCTATCATTAAGGTCTTGTGCTGTTGGTGTTATTATAGCGGCTATCATTCAGGTCTGTGTGCTGTCTGGTGTTTATTATAGCGGCTATCATTAAAGTCGTGTTTGCTGTGTTGTGTGTTATTTAGCCCTGGCATACACAGGACCCTTTCAGGGCTATCATTCAGGTCTGTGTGCTGTCTGTGATATTTATAGCCAGCACATACGCAGGACCTTTTCAGGGCTATCATTCAAGGTCTGTGTGCTTGTCTGGTGTTATAGCCCAGGGGCATACACAGGACCCTTTAAGGGCTATCATTCAAGGTCTGTGTGCTGTCTGGTGTTATTTGTAGCGCTATATTCAAGGTTGGGTGCTGTCTGGTGTATTATAGCCCAGGCACTACGCAGGACCCTTTCAGGGCTACCATTCAAGGTTGTGGTGCGTCTGGTGTTATTATAGCCTGCACACTACACAGGACCCTTTCAGTGCTTTCATTCAAGGGTTCTGTGTTCCCTTCAGTGTTAGTATATTCCTCCATTCATACACAGCTCTTTCAGGATGTCACAAAAAATCTGTAATGTGTCCTATGTGTCTACCTGTACATGTTCTATCAGCGTTTAAGTGCGCGCGTCCTCTAAAACAGTTACCGTAACAAATGTGAGAGAGAATAACTTTGCCTTTAGAGCCAATAGTAAGTTTACTAATAATTTGCTTTTTTTTTTTTTAAAGAGTAATTTGATTTTTTTTCAAACGTCTCACAGCCCACCAATGCGTCAATGTTCCAAGCAATGATCGCATCTAGAAACCATGTAATACCGCATTGTAATGCACACAAAAGCATATAACACGCCCGAATCATCAAATCAAAATGATGTCTTGAGTCCAGAAAGGATTCCAATATACTCTGGAGACACACTACACATAGTCACAATTAAATGTCCGCATACGGCGAAGCATCACCGAAGATTACTAGGGCAATACATGGTAGCCAACCTCTGACAAATCGACACTGAAGAATCACAGAGAACATTTTCCCACAAATCGGCGCTGAATAATCACAGAGCACATTTTCCCAAACCCAAACGGCGCTGAATAATCACACTGCAGAGTCTCTGTCGAATGGAAGCTGGAGTTTAAGCAGCACAGTCTCCATCGAATCGACGCTGAAGAATCACAGTGTCCATCGACGTAAGAGTAACAGAATAGAAACACACACAAACATCAAATGAACATAAACACCCCCAAGACACAGCAGTCGATTTATAAACACAGTCTCCGAAGGTGCAAGAAAGGCAGTGGATTTATCCTTGCAGCAGCGAAAAAATCCATGGAGTCCTCTCACACAAAGAAGTTAGGCACATAACATGGGGACCACAAATATTACACCAGAGTCAGGGTGTACCACACTCTACCCCCGCCCGCACACTTTTCTGCAGCAGGAAGCCAACATGGTCTCACTAGGGTTTTTGAGTCGCCGCACCCAGCGTCCTGGCGCAGCTAGACCAGGAGCACTGGCCCACGGTCTGCCTTTTACAGTGCGTTTTAACAGGCAGTGCACCTCTCCCCCCACCCCCCACCCCTCCCTCCCTCGTCATCGCAGCACAGTTGGCCTGCTAATACAGTCGAGGCTCCAAAGCCGACAACGTTACTTTTCCTTGGGATGTCACTAAGCAATGTGTTATTTCGTTATATCCGATTTCGTTACAAACGACGCACCGAAAAACGAATTTATATCTGGTTGCTTCGTTACATCTGACGTGACGTGTTTTTCTCTCCTCTCTCTCTTTCTTTTCCGACACCACCCCCCACCAAAACCCCCCAAACCCCCACCCACCACCACGA
>CM031620.1:21708729-21711229 GCA_018398815.1 Conus ventricosus | reverse complement strand
CATTGCTACACTCTAAACGTTATCAGTTGATTAACAAGCCTTCTTTACACTAAAATATATGTGATACGGGAACTGTGTGTGCCGCAGGCGAAACGCCCCAAAGACTCGAACTACCCAAAAGCCCCTACCATCACAGAGTAGGCAAAGCGAGAAAAGGCGAAGGGGGTCCGTGTATGGAGCTTTACCAATGAGGATGACAAAGAGGGAAGGGTGAGAGAGAGGGGCGTGGTGGTGACGAGAGGGAAGGGCGTGGTGGTGACGAGAGGGAACGGCGTGGTGGTGACGAGAGGGAAGGGCGTGGTGGTGACGACAGAGAGGGACGTGTGGTGACGAGAGAGAGAGAGAGAGGGGCGTGGTGGTGACGAGAGGGAAGGGCGTGGTGGTGACGACAGAGAGGGGCGTGGTGGTGACGAGAGAGAGAGAGGGGCGTGGTGGTGACGACAGAGAGGGGCGTGGTGGTGACGACAGAGAGGGGCGTGGTGGTGACGAGAGGGAAGGGCGTGGTGGTGACGAGAGGGAAGGGCGTGGTGGTGACGAGAGGGAAGGGCGTGGTGGTGACGACAGAGAGGGGCGTGGTGGTGACGAGAGAGAGAGAGGGCGTGGTGGTGACGACAGAGAGGGGCGTGGTGGTGACGACAGAGAAGGGCGTGGTGGTGACGACAGAGAGGGGAGTGGTGGTGACGACAGAGAGGGGAGTGGTGGTGACGACAGAGGGACTGGGTGGTGAGGAGAGAGAGGGGCGTGGTGGTGACGAGAGAGAGTGGTGTGGTGGTGAGGAGAGAAAGGGGCGTGGTGGTGAGGAGAGAGAGGGGCTGGGTGGTGAGAAGAGAGAGGGGCGTGGTGGTGAGGAGAGAGAGGGGCTGGGTGGTGAGGAGAGAGAGGGGCGTGGTGGTGAGGAGAGAGAGGGGCTGGGTGGTGAGGAGAGAGAGGGGTTGGGTGGTGAGGAGAGAGAGGGGTTGGGTGGTGAGGAGAGAGAGGGGCTGGGTGGCCTGGAGAGAGAGAGGGGCTGGGTGGTGAGGAGAGGAGGAGAGAGAGGGTTGGGTGGTGAGGAGAGAGAGGGGCTGGGTGGCCTGGAGAGAGAGGGGCTAGGTGGTGAGGAGAGAGGGGGCTGGGTGGTGAGAAGAGCGAGGGGCATGGTGGTGAGGAGAGAGAGGGCTGGGTGGCCTGGAGAGAGAGGGGCTGGGTGGTGAGGAGAGGAGGAGAGAGAGAGGGGCTGGGTGGTGAGAAGAGAGAGGGGCGTGGTGGTGAGGAGAGAGAGGGGCTGGGTGGTGAGGAGAGAGAGGGGCTGGGTGGTGAGGAGAGAAGGGGCTGGGTGGTGAGAAGAGACAGGGGCTGGGTGGTGAGGAGAGAGAGGGGCGTGGTGGTGACGAGAGAGAGGGGCGTGGTGTGAAGAGAGAGAGGGGCTGGGTGGCCTGGAGAGAGAGGGTCTGGGTGGTGAGGAGAGGAGGAGAGAGAGGGGCTGGGTGGTGAGGAGAGAGAGGGGCGTGGTGGTGACGAGAGAGAGGGGCGTGGTGGTGACGAGAGAGAGGGGCGTGGTGGTGACAAGAGAGAGGGGCTGGGTGGTGACGAGAGAGAGAGAGGGGCGTGGTGGTGACGAGAGAGAGGGGCTGGGTGGTGACGAGAGAGAGAGAGGGGCGTGGTGGTGACGAGAGAGAGGGGCGTGGTGGTGACGAGAGAGAGAGAGAGAGGCGTGGTGGTGACGAGAGAGAGAGAAAGGGGCGTGGTGGTGACGAGAGAGAGAGAGGGGCGTGGTGGTGACGAGAGAGAGAGAGGGGCGTGGTGGTGACGAGAGAGAGAGGGGCAGGGTGGTGACGAGAGAGAGAGAGAGGGCGTGGTGGTGACGACAGAGAGAGAGGGCGTGGTGGTGACGAGAGAGAGAGGGGCAGGGTGGTGACGAGAGAGAGAGAGAGGGGCGTGGTGGTGACGAGAGAGAGAGGGGCAGGGTGGTGACGAGAGAGAGAGAGAGAGGGGCGTGGTGGTGACGACAGAGAGAGAGGGGCGTGGTGGTGACGAGAGAGAGAGGGGCAGGGTGGTGACGAGAGAGAGAGAGAGAGGGGCGTGGTGGTGACGAGAGAGAGAGGGGCAGGGTGGTGACGAGAGAGAGAGAGGGGGGCGTGGTGGTGACGAGAGAGAGAGGGGCAGGGTGGTGACGAGAGAGAGAGAGAGAGAGAGAGAGAGAGGGGCGTGGTGGTGACGAGAGAGAGAGGGGGGCTGGGTGGTGAGGAGACGGAGAAAAGGGTGGAGGGGTCGAGGATGGGAAACCGAGGGTAAGGAATGGGATTGGAACTGAAAGCGGAGGAGAGGAGAGAGAAAGGAGGGGGACAGAAAGAGAGAGAGGGGGGAGAGACAGAGACAGAGACAGAGAGAGGAGAGAGAGAGAGAGAGAGAGAGAGACAGGAGGGGAGAGATAAAGAGAATGGGTGAGAGATAGGGGGTGAGGGGGAGAGAGAGAGAGAGAGAGAGAGAGAGAGAGAGAGAGAGAGAAGAGAGAGAGAGAGAG
>CM031620.1:21698729-21703729 GCA_018398815.1 Conus ventricosus | reverse complement strand
AGAGAGAGAGAGAGAGTGAGTGAGTGAGTGAGTGAGAAAGAGAGAAAACGAAAAGAAAGTATGACCCATAAACTGCAGAAATAATGGGAAAGCAAGCTGATATTGCAGATAGAGAACACCAACACCACAAGGTCGTATTGTATGTCTCAATAATATTTTCTTTCAAAAACGCGTGTCAAGTAGCGTTCATGCATTCACTATTTTTGTGGCACATTTGCCCCCCCCCCCCCCCCCTTTTTTTTTTTTTAATAAAATAAATCCGTTCACAACTGTCAGATAAAAGGAACGGGTTCCCCCACCCGCACCCCCAACCCCCTCCCAGGTATTTGGTTAGGTGGGGGTGCAAAAAAGCCCTTCGCTAGCTGTTTGACTAGACATGCTTGACTGCCTCCTCAGTCTCTGTGTTTCGCCGTTCCCTGTTCGTCGGAGCGTAACCTATACCGCGAATTGCATAGATCTATCTATCAATCATGGTGCACTATAAGGTGATGATTTTTTTTTTCAATCCTAGCCAACCATGAAAGCCATGTCAGGACCTTATGTAAATTAGCTTGCACACGGAATTGTGTACAGGTCAAAAATACGAAGACTGCTTCCTTTGCACTTGGTTCGTCGGAGCGTGTGACTGTTCCGCAAACCGTATGTACCAGTTTTGCCATGTCGTGTTGATGTTGTTGACTGTCCCGTTGTTGAAGGATGACATAGCAGGACTGGGAGTAAGTTACACTTGGGGTGGGTTCCAAGGAAAATACGATGACTTTAAATCCGAAAGCAAATCAAGTCTTCGAAGAGGAAAGGGATGTATATCTAAAACGCTGTTGATCACCATTTCACGTTTTGTGAGAATCGAATGGAAAACACACCACACACACACACACACACACACACACACACACACACACACACACACACACGCACGCGCGCGCGCGCGCGCGCGCACGCACGCACGCACACACACACACACACACACACACACACACACACACACACACACACACACACCATCACCACTACCACCAATACCGGTTTGATCTTTAAAAAAAAAAGGAATTTCCCCCCACCCGGAAGATCTCGGAAGAAGGTTTTCACTCAGTCTTGGTGTAAAATGCTCGTGCGTGTCGTTGGAAACATCCCAACACTTGTTATCAAAGAGGCAATGTTTCTATGAATTCACGGTGTAGAAGTAGTAGTAGTAGTAGTAGTAGTAGTAGTAGTAGTAGTAGTAGTAGTAGTACATGTAGTAGTACATGTAGTAGTACATGTAGTAGTACATGTAGTAGTAGAAGTAATAGTAGTGAAGATAGAGAGAGAGAGAGAGAGAGTGAGAGAGAGATATGGGGATGGAGAAGGGAAGGCGGGGTACATGACAGAAATTTTAAAAAGAAATTAAATCCTTTCGGACATTCAATATTCTTCCGAATCGAAGATTGTAGTGATACAGAAAAAAAAAAGCTTTATGACAGATTGGATTCTTGGAGCTTTTTTTTTTTTTCATATTACAGTCAATCAGTCCTTTTGTCTGTCTGCCTGCAGGTCCGTCTGTCTGTTTGTCTATCTATCTATCTGTCAATCTGTCTCTGTCTCCCTCTGTCTCTCTCTGCCTGTCTGTCCGTCTCTCTCTCTCTCTCTCTCTCTCTCTCTCTCTCTCTCTGTGGTAATTACAGTTGGTTCCACGATTGGGTGAGTAAAAGAGAGCGGATAAGATTGGGGAAAGGATGGGTGGAAGGTGGAGGCGGGTATAGAGATAAAGATGACTTAAGAAAGAAAAAGCACGGTGTGAGGGGTAAGAGGGACATGGAGAGAGAGAGAGAGAGAGAGAGAGAGTGTGTGTGTGTGTGTGTGTGTGTGTGTGTGTGTGAGAGAGAGAGAGAGAGAGAGAGAGGAGAGAGAGAGAGAGAGAGAGAGAGAGAGAGAGGAGAATATTGTGACATTTCAAAACGACGACACGCGCACTGTCAACAGAACATGACGTCATGGCAGATTACATCATCGGGTATAGCGTCAAAGGAAACGCCGCTAACAACGAAGACTCTCTACCATTCGCCATCGCATACGAGATGTGGACTGTTTATTTCTTGTTGATTTATTTTTTTCAGCATGGATGAGTTACATTTCACCACAGGTATCCGAATTTTTCTGGCCTGTTTCGCTGTTTTTAGGTTTATTGTACTGCAGCACAATACGTTTGAGATTTATTTGTTTCGCTGATTTTTTTCCATACGTTATTTTTATATCCATTCTGATCTCATGTGTTCTCTTACTGTGTTTGACACTGCAATCGTTTATGTGTCATGTTCTCCTCGCTTTACTTTCCATACGTATGAACTGTTAATATTAAGGGCGTTTTTCATGAAATTAAGATTTTTTTTTTTATCTCTTGCGGTCGGCATTATTCTACCTCCGTTACTTTAGTTTATAATTCTGAAAGTCACTTTGATTAGTCCGTGGTTGATTTTAAAGATCCAGGTTGACGAGCTCCTAGCTCTGAAGATCCTATTCAAACACCCTGCATTTCCTGAAACCATTTGATCATTAGCTTTAAATTCACAAGCGGACCGGTCTGTAGTTGTAAACATACAAGCCGGGCAGATGTATAAAGTGTTAACATCCAAACTGACCAGATTCTAGTCGTAAAGATCCACACCGAATCGAGACGTTGCTCTGAAAATCCAGGTGTTTGTGCTGATGAATAATGTGCATGCTGCCCCGTTCGGATATCCAAGCTGCTACCATGTTTTTATCACATACAAGCTGTGAATTTTACGTCCACTTCTGTCCACTTTTAGGGGATTGGACGTTCGTGTATCAACCCAGGAGTTGTGAGTGTGGTAGTGGTGCCGGTTCAGATCCTAGTCGGTTCCACCTGTAGTGATGAAGTTCCTGTTTGTCTACATGCAGCGGAAAAGATTCCTATTCGTCCAGCTTGCATGGTTAAAGGTCATGTTTGTCTAGCCTCTAACCTGAAGATCTGATGATTTTAGTTGCCCTGCCTATACACGTGAAAATTTTGTTTGTCCAGTTTGTAAAATTGACTATCCTGTGTTTTTTGTCAACCTGTACAGGCGAAGATCCTGCTTGTTCTACATGTAAAGGTAAAGATCCTGTTTTCCAACCTCTTTTAATGAAAAAAAGAGTCTCGCTTGTCTCACCTATATTGATGAAGATTCCGTTTGTTTCGTTCGTAGTGAAGAAGATTTCACTTGTCTCATCTGTTGTGAAGGAGATTCTGTTTGCTCCGTCTGTTGTGGAGAGGATCCTGTTTGACCGACGTAGAGTGGAGAAGATCCCATTTGTTCCACCTGTGTTGAGTAAGATCACATTTGTCGCACCTGAACTGCAGAAGATCCCATTTGTTCCACCTGTGTTGAGTAAGACCCCATTTGTCGCATCTAAACCGCAGAAGATCCCATTTGTTCTACCTGTGTTTAATAAGATCCCAATTGTCGCACCTGAACTGCAGAAGATCCCATTTGTTCCACCTGTGTTGAATAAGATCCCATTTGTCGCGCCTGAATTTAAGAAGATCCCATTTGTTCCACCTGTGTTGAATAAGATCCCATTTGTCGCACCTGAACTGCAGAAGATCCCATTTGTTCCACCTGTGTTGAGTAAGATCCCATTTGTCGCACCTGAACTGCAGAAGATCCCATATGTCCCACCTGTAGCGGAGAAGATCCCATTTGATCACCAGTGCCGAAGAAGATCCCATTTAATCCATCTATAGTGGAGACGATCCATTGGTCCAACAGGTAATGGAGGAGACCTTATCCGTCCCACTTACAGTGGACACTCCCTTTGTAACACCTGCCGAGGAATTCCATTTCTCCCACCAACAATGGAAAAAGATTCTATTCGTCTCCCCTGGTAAACGAACAGAATCCCGTCAGTCCCATCTGAAGTGGAGAAGATCCCATCTGACCTGCTTCTGGCAGTAGGGGATCCAGACCTAGCATGGCTGCCAGCAAGTTTCTGTGTCTGTGCCTGAAATGGAGAGAACATCGAAAACGCCCGAAAAAGCCTCCGTCGTCGAAAGAGAACCTGCGCGGGTCGCTCACAACAGGCAGAGCGGCTGGAGGTCCGACACACCCTGTCACAAGCCAGCCCCAACCTCCCAGACGAGACCAACTGCTTGACGCACTGCCAAAGATACCCCCACTACCCGGGAAGTCTTGGGGAGACAAGACAGCCTGCAGTGTCAGTGACGTGGACCAAAAGCGAAGCAGTGACCGCGAGAAGAAGGATCACCCTATTGTTCGGACTGCACAGGTGAAGGCCTTGGAAGAACGAGAGAAGGAGAAAGAACACAAGCAGGACACCCAGAGAAAGGTAGAGACGGCAAACAAGCAGGAGAAAGTTCAAGACACCGGAGACAGGGAAAAGAAATCGGAGGTAGTGGAACCTAGAGTGGACAGTGGCAGGGACAAAGAGAGCAACCCGACGGAAAAAAACAACGCCAGAGAAAGCTCATGATGACACACTCAAGAAAGAAACGATGAAAAACAGAACAACAAAACAAGAGTGAAGCACAAGAAGAAGCACAAGAAGAAGAAGAAGAAGAAGATGATGATGATGATGATGACGTGCTCTTTGCAAATAAAGAAGACACAAAAGTTGAAGAAATACAAAGAGGCTGTACAATTGAGGTCGAAGAAAGCAGTACAGACGACAATGAACACAAAGGTGACGAGCCTGAAGAAGAGAAGAGCAGTGAGCATGACGACGAAAAACCGCAAGAAGAATCGAAACCAAATGTGGAACAGGCACAACCCGACAGAAAGGAAGAACCTCTGAAAACCAAACCGAGTTCTACACAGCGAGATGCGTCCCCCAAACTTGAGTGCGTGGAAAACTTGAAGGAAGAACAGACAGAGGAAATAAACGTGAGCGCAATGATGATCAAGGCGATGGGAAGAGCCGTGAGTCTGAAAAGCCGCAAGACAAGTCAACACCAAAGAGGAAGAAGACACCAGGCATAAGAAAGATGAGCGGACTGAAAACCA
>CM031620.1:21681229-21688729 GCA_018398815.1 Conus ventricosus | reverse complement strand
TTCTCTACTAACGGCTTACTATCCCATAAAGTTGTTTTCCTTATTCTTTAAATTCACATTATGGTGTCTTGAGAGTGTAAAAACCAGCGAAGATGATCACTTCCATGTGACAGTTATTGTTCAAGTTAGATTTTCGGTTTTGTGATTTTTTTTTCAAGATGGTTGTTTTTGTCATGAAAAAACAGGAACAATGATCCTCCCCACACCTCGAACTCTTCTACAGGTACTTGTGGCCATAAACTGGGCTCTTGCCTCAACAAGTTAAATCAGAACAGTATACTGTCGGCATCAGGAAATCCACTGATAATTAACGGGACATCCTGTCTCTCTCGCTGATGAACAGATCTTGCTTCTTAGAGAAGTATTCTGAGCAAATCTAATAACCACGACTTAGGGAGAATAAGGACAGTAAACGAAATTCACCCCCCAAAGGAGCTTTGATAGTCAAGCGGCGGGGAAATAAAGAAGAACACAAAACACCAGTAAATTCCAATACGGTTTGTTTTTTCCCCTCGTAAACAGACCTAGCCTTCGAAAATAAATCACAAGATCTTTTTTTCTCTTTGTGTATGTTCAATCAAAACAAAACATTACAAACAAAACAAAACAACACAAAAACCACCCCCCACAAACCACTCCAAACCGCACCCCCCCCCAATTCTCCTGGCTGGATCTATTATAAAATAGCCGTAACCGACATGGATGGCGCATATGGTAAAACGTATACGCATGTGCACAGCAGGTCACGTGTGTGCGAAGGCGCTTCCGGTGCGAGAGAGAGAGAGAGGTGACTGATCGAGGTCACGTGGGGGACGAGATACTCTTTTTCAGCAGTGACTGATCGTAGTAATATATCAAAGAATTAAAGGGACTGATCGACGGAGGGATATTCCGTTCCTATATGTCAGCTCGTCTGCGCTAGTCACGCTAATCGGCACGCGCGTCACGAGAGACGATGTTAGGGACCTCTTGGATCTGGATCTCGGCGGTCGTATGCGAGTTGCAGAGCAGCAGTCTGAGTGATGGCAAGGGACTGCGCACATGAGGCGACACACAAAAATTAATGTGACCTAGGCCTTGCTTAAGGATGTCGCGTCGTATTCTATAGACTGGCGCAGTTAGATTGTTTTGAGATCTTTATTGTGTCTGAAAGTAGGTTTTCTCGTTTCTATTTACAGATGGTTAATTTGATTGTTTTGAGAATGTTTTTGTGTCTGGACACAACAAAAAAAAGTTGATTTTCTCGTTTTCTTTTACAGATTGGTTGATTTAGATTGTTTTGAGAATGTTTATTGTGTCTGAAAGTGGATTTTCCTCGTTTCCATTTCATTTGTAGACCGGTTCAATAGCTTGTTTGAGAATCTTTATTGTGGCTGTACTTGATCCATTATTTCCTTTCATTTGGCCATCGAGGTACAAGCCAGGTGGTCCCTGGCAGAAGATTGACATCAAAGGTGTGGGATTGTTTTGTGCGTTGAGGCTGGCGCAGCGGGGTCACGCTGTGAGTGCAAAGGGCCTGAAATGTGTGTCGATTAAGGGGAAAGTCATGTATTTGAAAATTGTGATTCATTGGTGAAGATTACCCCAAATCAAGGAAATAATTTGTGGGGATTTGTTCTTTTGATCAATTATCAGTTTGAATGCTGGTTCAACTTTTATGGTAGGCCTCAAAACGCTAACATGATATTATACAGCGCTTTAGAGCAAACTCTAATTGTGGCGTGTGGAATGTACGTGATTTTCATATGTTTAAAATTTTTTCACAAACTATAGCATTAGGCCTCCTGTCATCAACTTTTCGAAAAGAAACCCCCAAAAGAAGTTTTTTTTTTTTTTTTTTTTTTTTGCTGTCCCAACCTCTGCGCCACCTCGAGGCAGTGCACTCACGCCCGCTCATTCCGACCCCCGTCCAACAGGCCCAGCGTCGGTCCCGCCGCAGCCCTGGCACTGGCCATACCGGGCGCGTCACTGTCAAGTTGTCAAGAGGCAACCCCACCGGTGGAGACCACTACACTGTGCCGAGTCACTTCGGTGGTGTTCAGAGGCGCTGTTCTGATCTACATACGCAGGACTCACCTACTAAGCCCCTATGGACGACAATAATTGCTTAGTTCGCGGAGCCGGCGTGCGTGAGCTTCTCAGCGGGCGCGCCACCACGTCCGTCCACAACAGCCCTAGATCGCTATACCGGTGGGAAAATCAAACCCCGACGGACACCACCCAGGCATAGCCGTGGATGAGGACATCGAAATTCGGCACCATGAGGAGAGGGCGTGGGGCACAGAATTTGAGGACGTTTTTATAGCAGGAGGGCCAGGCGCGAGCAGCATTCGTCATGCTAACGGTACATTGGGTTCAGGAGAGAACGAAGAAGACAAAAATTGGCCGGTATCTTCAATTCAACGTGATGTCGGTTCAGTTTACGGTAGCGAGACTTGGAGATGACCAAGCACTCACGAAAAAAGTTCAAACCTTCATCAACACCTGTCTGAGGCGCTATCTTCAAAATCAGCAGGCCGAGAAAATTGGCAATGAAGATTTATGGCACGCAAGCCAGGACAGGAACAGTTGCCAAACCGATTCTGCGGAGGCAGTGGGCTGGATAGGACACACCCTCAGGAAGCCAGCATCAGCACCACACGCCAGCCTTGACTGGAAACCCGAGGTGGGGAGGCGACCTCGCAACAGGCTGTAGGCGAGACCCTGAGGCCAGAGATGAAAACGGCACAGGGTCCCAACTGGACAGGCAGTCAGCAAGCAGCCAGAACCGAGTGCCATGGCGTAGTGTTGTCGATGGCCTATGGCTCACCGTGAGCTATGGGCTAAGTACTTTATCTATTTTAACAAAAATCGCTCTCTTCTCTCTTCTCTCTCTCTCTCTCTCTCTCTCTCTCTCTCTGTGTGTGTGTGTGTGTGTGTGTGTGTGTGTGTGTGTGTGTGTGTGGTGTGTGTGTTTCGGTGGTACCACGATGCTAGGATAAGCAAAAAACACTCTTTCACGGGTTAACTCAGAGCCACACACACACACTCACACACACACACACACACAACAACACCACACACTTTTTCTCTTACACCTCTCTCTCTTCCCTCTCTCTCTCTCTCCCTCCCTCCCCTCTTCTCTCTCCCTCCTTCTCTGCCCTCTCTCTCTCTCTTCTTTCTCTCGTTCGCTTCCCTCTTCCCTCTCTCTCCCTCCCTTCCCCCCGCCCTTTCTGTATTTGTAGGTACCACGACTGGGCTAAGCGTGGCGCCTTTCCACGGGTGACCTCCCTCCGGCTGCACCGCCCCAGACGGCCCATCATTCAGACTCACCCCGTCTGTCAGCAGTAATTCAGTAATCCAGTTCCCCGGAGTGCATGAGTCCGGCTTAAACAGTACCCCGGAACTGAATGACAGGACCAGTTGCACACCCCAGGGGCTTGCTTTTGAAACGCGGGTGTGGCATCAAAATGAAATTGTGCTAGTTTCATTAAAGGCTTTTTGGTTAATTAGTTGATATGTGCGCATGGTTTGGAGGTGGACTGCTGTTGTTATTGTTCTTGATGTTGGCGCAGGTGGTCTGTATAGTGTGTGTGTGTGTGTGTGTGTGGGTGTGTGTGTGTGTGTGTGTCTGTGTGTAGTGTTGTGTGTATGTGTGTGTGTGTGTGTGTGTGTAGTGTGTGTGTGTGGTGTGTGTGTGTGTGTGTGTGGGCTGTGTGTGTTGTGTGTGTGTGTAGTGTGTGTTGTGAGTTAATATCATCAGGAAAGAAAACGAGTTCACAGGAAAGACATGTTGGTTGTTAGAGGGCCTTTTAGGGACCATCAAGAGAATTTTCTTTTATTCTTGGTGGGGCTTTGTTTAAATGTGACTTTTTTTCTTCTTCAGACGGGGGGGGGGGATGGGGGGGGGGGGGGGGGGGGTTGGGGGGCTGGGCTATGAGGTAGAGGGGGAGGAGGGAGCAAGCGAAGTGGGGGTGTAGGAGGGAGATCTACAGGGGCGGTTACTTTTCAACGATGTTTACAGAATTTGGGTTATAGAAGTCGGGGGGCGTTACGTTTGCTGTTGGTAGGTAGAATGACGTTTAAACGGCGCAAACATCACACCACCTGAACCCCTACTCTCATGTATAGTTTAGGCGTGCGTGTGTGCTCAGTGTGTGTGTGCTGTGTGTGTGTGTGTGTGTGTGTGTGTGTGAGTAATTTATCACCATTATTGTTTTATGGCGTTATACCAAGCAGTGGCCAGGGTTGTTATGCATCTGTGTATGAGAGCCCCGCAGGTCGCGCCTGCATGTACTAACCCAACCACATCACCCATAAATCCATATATAGTGTGTGTGTTGTGTTGTGTGTGTGTGTGTGCTGTGTGTGTGTGTGTGTGTGTGTTGTGTGTGTGTGTTAACGTCACGTAAATAAAACGAGTTACAGGAAAGACATGTGGTTGAAGAGTTCCTTTTAGGAACCATCAAGAGAATTTTCTTTCTTTTTTTTTTTTTTTGGTGAGGCTTTGTTGAAAATGTGACCTATTTGCATCTTCAGGAAGGGAGGAGGGGGGGGGGGGCGGGGGCGGTGAGTCTTGAGCGGGAGGGAGCAAAATGGAAGTGGGGGAACAATGGAGGTGTAGAGGATGTTAACATGGGCTATCTACTTTTCACGATGCTTCCGGAATTTGGGGTTTTCGGAAGTAGGGGGGCGTTACCTTTGTTTGCTGTGGTAGGTAAGAATGCGTGTAAAACCGGCGCACCAACATCATCACCACCCAACCCTCTTTCATGTATAGTTAGGTTGCGTGTGTGGTGTGTGTGAGTGTGTGTGTGTGTGTGTGTGTGTGTGTGTTGTGTGTGTGTTGTGGTGTGTGGTGTGTGTGTGCGTGCGTGGTGTCGTGCGTGTGTGAGTGTGTGGTTCTTTTATCACCAGTATTGTTTTATGGCGTCGGTACAATGGCAGTGGCGGGGTAGCTTATGCACCTGTGTATGAGACACGCAGTGCGTTCTTCTGTATATTATATATATATATATATCTTATTATTTATCTTATATTATGTGTGTGTGTGTTGTGTGTAGTGTGTGTGTTAAGACAGATAAGCCACCGAGTTCACCGGAAGGACATATTGGTTGTTAGAGTTCCTTTTAGACCATAAGGGGAAATTTTTTTTTTTTCCTTTTTTGGTGAGGGTTTGTATGAACATGTGACTTTTTTACACTCTTCAGAGGGGGAGTGGGGGGTGGGGTGGGGCTGAGGTAAATGGGGAGGGAGCAAAATGAAGTGAGGGAATCAAGGGAGGTGTAGAAGGATGTCTACGGGGGCTCTCTACTTTTCAACGCCGCTTACAGAATTGGGGTTTCTGAAGTTGGGGGGCGATACGTTTGCTGTGGTAGGTTTTAAGCATGCGTTTAAAAAACGGCGCACCAATTCATCACAGCCCGCCACCCTCTTCTCATGTGTACCTTTGGCTTGAGTGTGCATGTGTGTGTTGCATGTGTGTGTTGTGGTGTGTGTGTGTGAGTGTAGTGTGTGGTGTGTGTGTGTGTGTATACACGTGTGCGAGTGTGAATGCGCGTTCGTGCACTCGCGCTTGCGTTCGAAGAGAGAGGAGAGAGAGAGCAGAGAGAGGAGGAGAGAAGAGAGAGAGAGAGAGAGAGAGGTAGAGAGAGAGAGAGAGAGAGTATTACATCATTATTGATAGAATATCCGCGAAATGATGACAGAAGACCTAAAGCAGGAAAACTGGCATAGCAAAGTCTATGTCAGCTTTGTTTAAGCGACGACCCTCGGAAACGATTGCCAACGATCAGACCTCCTGTCAAGCTTAATCCTAATCCTTAAGCGCAAGCACAAAACCTGATGTACATACCGGTGCTCGTCACGCGTACCTTTCTTCAATAGGACTCTACATTTCAAAGGGAATAAAACAGGTTGATTTTAAGCCCTGTTTTTCAACTCAAAGTACGAAAACGAATATCATCAGTAACCCTCGGTGTACAAACCCCCCCCCCCCCCCTCATTTGGAAAGTTGAGTCACTAAGATTGTTCTCTCTGTTGCCTCCACCGAGGGAAACTATCTGAGCATCTCCACTTAGCATCTTTTGAGGGTAGCTGCGCAGTTAGATGTGATGGACTTTGAACTCTCTACATTATTGAGCAGGACTGCAGGGGTGGATGTACGTTTGGTGAGCTGAACGGTGCCTTCCTTGTTGAATGGCTTCGTGTTAGAGTGTGAATGGCACAAACATCATCATTCCATCACCATCATCATTCATATCATCACCATCCTCATCATCACCTTCATCATCCTCATCATCATATCATCATACCTCACATCTCCTCCGCATCATATCACGATCATCATCTCACCATCATCATCATCATCACGTCCTACTTCGTCATCGTCATCGTCATCATCATCATCATCCTCATCATCACCATCCTATCATCCCCATCACCATCATCATCATCACCATCTTCATCATCTCATCATCCTCATCACATCTAATCATCTCTCACCATCTCATCATCATCATCTCGTCATCATCACCATCATCATCCCTCCATAATCATCATCACCATCATCATCATCATCATCACCATCATTCATCATATCATTCATCATCATCATCAGAGAGACTAACTAGTATCTGCAGCGCAGAGGTGCTGGCATTAGGGATTCAGCCAGACAACTTAACTGTGCCTTCGTGTTGTGCAAAAAATTACGAGTGAAGGAAGGCCGTGTTTGAATCAAAGGCAAAAACGACTTTCTACGTGTGCTTGGAAGAAAAAACTGTCAAAACACGAAAGAATTCACGTTTTAAAGTACTTCAAGGAAGATTTAGACAAGGATTTTTAAGATGGGAAAGAACACATCATCCTGAAAAGAACTTTCGCTTTAAAAGAGATACAAGGAAGCACTTTTTACAAATTGCTTCTGAAGAAAAAAATTATCCTAGAGAAAAAAATAGCAACTGTTACAAATTTTAAAAAAAGAAGAGGACTTGCTACGGGCTCCTTGGAAGAAAACAGTCGCCCAGAAGAAAGCAGTCACTTGGTGGTGCATTGATAAATCTCATGACTTGACCGTATGCTTTTTTCCCTTTGACTTAAGTGATGTCCAGGACGTCATACCACATCTCAAGTCTGTCTTCTGCTCCGACTTCGCTGAAATAGACGTGTAATCATATGTCCTGAGTTCCTCGATTGACCTAACTTGTTGTCCATTGACCTCTGTCTGGTCTGGATGAGACAGAATCAGAACGTCCATCGAGAGGATCAACTGAGAAAAAGAAAAATCCGAGTGCGATCCCGTGACTGTTGCTGGCCGTGCGATTGGCTGAATCTTGTATATATTCTTTATTCACCTATCTTCCTGTCCACCGTCCCTTTGGGCTGGATAGGACAACATCAGAACGTCCCACCCGCACTGGGAAAAAACAACAACAACAACAACACAAACGTTGATCACAGGATGTTGATCACATGACTGTGCTGCCAACGGTGTGATTGGCTGAATCCTATGTGTGCTTTGAC
>CM031620.1:21663729-21671229 GCA_018398815.1 Conus ventricosus | reverse complement strand
GCCTATACACTCTTCACCATTTCTTGAACTATTAGGTCCCATTGGAGCGAAGGCCAACAACGACAGTGCGCCAGCCACACACACACACAACACACACACACACACACACCACACACACACACACATGAACCATTGAAGTAAGCATTAAAACGTTTGCTGCATAGGCCAAATATAATTTCAAATAAAACAAATGAAATTCATTCAATTCAAACAATTCAGCAACAAAAACAAAGACAAATGAAATTCATTCAATTCAAACAATTCAGCAACAAGAACATGACTATAAAAGGAAAGTTTTTCATGTAATAGGCACTTGATCATTACACAACAACAAAAAACGAGATATGCACCGATTTGACACAAAATGTGAAATGTTACAATCACACACAACACACACACACACACACACACACACACACACACACACACACACAGGTCCTAGGCTACATCAGTCTGTGCTTAGGTCTCCCGATTGTAGATGGGCTATCAGCATGAAGTGGAGGCAGAAGATTTGGGAGCATTCATTTTCTCCAGTCTCTGCCTTTTCCTCTCAGCTACCTTCTCCTTTCTTTCTTGCTTCTCTCTCTCCTTCTTATCCTTCTCTTCCTGTTGAGCCATGTTCGTCTGGAAGACCTCATCACTGTCAGCAGTCGATGCCCTGAATAGCTGGCCTCTTCCTCGGGTTACTAGCTGATTTTGATGATGTAGGGACTGCAAACAACTGCTGAACTGCTTGCAGAGGGTGGGACTGGGGGGCACGGGAACAAAGGGGTTGGGCCAAGGCCTGGAGGTCGATGGGATGTTGTCACCACCCTCCACCTCGATGAAGCAGGTCCTGTAGGCCAGCCACATCCTCCACAGTTAATGGCAGTGGACTAATTCCTCTAGGTCTAGGCCTATGTCTGTGTTCGTGGGGTGTACTGTGCTGGGGACAGGCAGAGAAGTCTGGGTGCTTGAGGCAGGGAGATGGTCTGGTACTGGGATAGCAGAGAGGTCTGGTACTGAGGCCAGGAGAGAAGTCGGGGTACTTGGGGCAGGGAGAGAGGTCTGGGTGCTCAAGCAGGGAGATGGGTCTGGGTGCTGGGGATAGGCAGAGAGGTCTGGATACTGAGGCCAGGGAGAGATGTCGGGTGCTTGAGGCAGGGAGATGGATCTGGGTGTTGGGGCCAGGAGAGAGGTCTGGGTGCTGGGGCCCAAAACAGGGTTGCTGGTGGGGCCAGGCGGTTCATTGCTTCTGCTGGGAGGAAGGCTTCTGGAGGGATGACTGTCGCATCAACAGGATGGATCCCTGTGGCTTTGAAGGCTTTCTTCAAGAGATCGACAGTCATCACCTCATTCCAAACTCTGCTCATAATGCGTGCCAGCTGATCTTGTTGATCATGTTGTCTGGATGAGCAGACATGTGCGGTGTGGTTAGAACAACGCTGTGTCGAGAAGGGGATTTGACAGGCAAATCCAGACCTGTACTCTAATCGATGGCACTGTGAGGGAGTTTCCAGTTGCTAAGATAGAAGTACGTACCCCTTACTTCTCAGGCGAGTTGTCTGCGTTGGTGATGGAGAAACCCCTTCATGATTTGATCATTGGAAATATTCCAGGTGCAAGGGATCCAGGGATCCTGAGTTGTTGACTGCTACAGGGGCAGCAGTTCAAACACGGAGCAAGAAGGAGGAAAAGGTTGATAAACCGTTAGTCGTTCCAGCAAGGAAGTCAGGCATAGATGTGTCGCCTGATGAGTTTAGGGCAGCGCAGGAACAAGACCCTTCGCTCGTGAAGTCTTGGGAGTTGGCAAGAGGTGGAGAGAAACAGGAGGTTAGAGGAGGTGAGACAGAATTTCTTGTGAAAGGCGGGCTGTTGTACCGAGTGTTCACCAAGGGGAAGACAGGTAAGGTGACCACTCAGTTAGAGGTACCAGCAGGTTATCGTGACACTGTCATGTCAGTGGGTCACGAGTCGCTCATGGCGGGTCATCTCGGCACCAGCAAAACAGCTGACCGAATCTTTGATGACTTTCATTGGCCAGGAGCAATGGCAGACATAAAGCGTTTCTGCATGTCATGTGACGTGTGTCAAAGGTCAGCCACAAGAGGGGTGAAGAGGAAGGCGCCTCTTAAACATCCCCCTTTAATTGACACACCATTCAAGAGGGTGGCTATCGATCCGATTGGCCCAATCTCGCCCTGTTCCAAAGGTGGGCACAGGTATGAGACATGTAAGGTTGCAAAGGAAAGTTTGCAGAAGGCTAGGGTCGTTCAGAAGAAGCAATATGACAGCAAGGTGAGGAAGCAATCCCTCAAGACGGGAGATCAAGTCCTGTTATTGCTTCCCACGGGTCACAACAAGCCGCTGATGCATTGGAAAGGACCATTCACCATCACTGAAAAGGTCGGTCGGGGTTACCGAATTGATGTGAATGGAAACTAAAACTTTTCCATGCGAATTTTCTCCGCAGATATATTCAGCGTGAGACTCAGCACATAGGCGCAGCAGCAATCATTGATGAGGTGAAAGAGACCCAGCAGAAGAAGGGGAGATTTTTTTGCCTAAGTTTCCAGAAGAGTCATACAGGATGTGTCACTGTATGAAGGGCTAGACAGTAGGAGTTTCCTAGGTTTTGTTGTCGGAGGCGACACAAAGCAGCCGGAAAGAGGAAAGGTGGAGAAGATGATGAATTCAGAGAGACCAAAGACCAAAACAGAAGTCAGGAGTCTGCTAGGTTTTATTGGGTTCTATAGGGAGTTTGTTCCAAATTTCGCAGCAATCACGAGTCCTCTCAGTGATTTGGTCAAGGCAGGGAAACCGGCAGTGGTCGAGTGGTCAGACGCTGCAGAGCAAGCACTGCAGACGGTGTTGGAAAGACTAGGTTCCCGTCCCATCTTGAAGCTACCTGATATGTCTAAACCATTTCTGTTGCGTACAGATGCATCAGTGGTGGGATAGGTGCAGTATTGTTGCAGGAGCATGAAGGGGTCGAGTTTCCTGTGAGGTATGCGAGCAGGAAGTTGACAAAGTGTGAAGAAGGGTACGCAACTGTAGAGAAGGAGTGTTTAGCCGTCGTGTGGGCCGTGCAGAAATTCCACAAATACTTGTATGGGAAAGAGTTCGTGATAGAGACGGATCATCAACCACTCAAATTCCTGCAGGAGGCGCAGTTGAAAAAACAGCAGAGTGCTGCGTTGGGCAATGGCACTGCAGCCCTACAGGTATCGAGTGCAGTACATTCCAGTCGACAGAATGTCGGAGCTGACTATTTAAGCCGTGTAGTCTAGCAAGCTGCAACTCAGAGGAAGTCAGTCATATCCGGGTGCTTTGTTGATATGTGTTGATTACAGTTATGTTGAGTGGATATGGGTTCATTCCCAGTTGGCTATGGTTCATATTTTTGTGTGAGACTTGTTCATATTTTCCTTGTGAGACTTGCTCATGTGAATGTAGTTATGCTTGGAGCATACAGTCGCTCGTGTAGTGATGCATTATTTGCAATAAGTGAGGATGGAGATCCCTCAGTGAAGTGTCATGGATCGTGATCATATTATATTGTACTTTTCATAGAAAATTTTGAAGAGAAGATGTGGCAAATCCGCAGGTAGGGGAATTGCATAAGTGCGCACAGAGGTTGTTATAAAATGAGTCGAAATAACGCAAGAGCGCACGTCAATGATAACTCATTGGAGTGGTATTCACTAATGATATATTTTATAATTTGTAAACCGGTTGTTGTAAAGTATTTTTCGAACTTTGCACGTGTAGCTGTGTGTCAGCAAATTCGGTTGTTGTCTTTTTTGCACTGTTGTTTTGAGACAATGCGGAGCATGGTCTTTTGCAAGGGGGAAATTGTCACGGACAAAAATGAAACAACCAAACTCGTGGTTAGTCGTCAGCCAATTTGTTCGGACATAAGCTCAACCCAAACATTCTAGGCGCCAGGTAGACGGGCCCATATGTCGGGTCCAGCCAATTAAGCTTAGCGGAGAGAGCTTCACGGAGACGGTACGGCCCAGCCAACAGACTAAGCCGTTTGACCGACGCCTCGATGTCTGCCCGGACGGATCTCAGTGCCTGGGCCAGACTCATCTAGCCAATTTAGAGTGACCAGTGCCCACGAGTTAAGCCACACGGCGCCAGTTAAGTAGGAAAGGGGGGAAGGTAGTGCGTGGTGGGGGTGAAATCTAGCTAATCAATTAAATGACCAATTGACCACCACAGAGAGTAAGGCGTGTAGGCGTGACTGTCATGATTTGAATATCCAATGGAATTAGAGGGAGATAACTTCGGGTATCAGGCGGTAAAAATACCGACCAATGGTACTGGCCCTTGGACACGGAGTTAGGGCATAAAGTAATGCGTGAGTGAGAGAGAGGCAGAACGAACAGAGAGACAGAGAGAGGGAGAGGTTCTGAGTGTAGGTCTGCTTGAAGAGAAGCAGAGAGATGAGGGGAGGAGAGAAGAGAACCAAGTTGAGAGATTAGCATGAGATAGTCTGCAGAGGAAGGACTAAGGAGAGATGTGGGGAGAGAGAGTTGCTAACTAATGAAGAGAAAAAGAAAGAAAAGAAAAGGAAAAGAAAAGCAACCATGTCCATTTAATAGAGCAGACTAGAGAGAGAGAGAGAGAGTGCAATGCGTTAATGCAGGAAGAAAGAAAGGAGAACAGATTGATGTTGATAGTCACTGTTCCATCTAAACCGGGGGTTCGACCTCATACTTGGCCAGCGCCACTTTCATCGCAGTCCAACCTGACCAACGCCAGCGGTCTAACCTGACCAGTGCCGGCAGTCCAGCCTGACCGGTGCCAGCAGTCTAACTTGACCAGTGCCAGCAGTTGTGTCGTGTTGTGAAAGTGACAGTGAAAAGAAAAAAAAAAGAAAAGAAAAGACAGTGATTCGTGAATAGTTAAGATCACCTGGCCAGGTAAAGTAGAAATCTGTTTATACCCGGGTTAGTTAATGATGTTTTTAGATAAATGATTTTGTGAAGTTCAGGAAAGAGAGAATGTTTTATTTGTTTGATTCCATATGCATTGATGTTTCTTTCTATGATCAGTGTAGTAAAGTTATAGACTTTACTAGTGGTTTGATGTGACGAATGCATGATATATGAATGAGATTGTAAGCAAGCTGTGAGTGTGTTTGGGCTGTGCGCTAGTCCTTCCTCCATCGACATCACCCGAGGTTGACACCTTTGTCCTCCTTTCTGCCCACCACTGGGTTTGCAGACTGTGCAGAAAACTCCCCTAGTCTCCTTGCACTCTTCTCACCTGTGCCTAGCACCTGTTTCTCTCCTGCACCTTAGTGCCCAGACGTGCCTCTCTATACACCTCTGCGAACTTCAACAACTCCCCTGCTGTCTCTGGCTGTCTCTCTTTCAAATGTATGGTTAACTCAGGGCCGCAACCTGACAAAATCTGTTCCTTCATAACCAGCTCTTTCAATTCAGCGAACTCCTTCGTACCACTCAACTCTAAACCATTTATCAAAATAGTGATCTAAACGTGCACCAAACTGAGTGTACGTTTCACCTGCTTGCAATCTAGCTGAACGAAATTTCTTTCTGAATCCTTCCTCTGTGAGGTCAAATCCTTCATCAACGACTCTTTCACGGCACCAAAATCAGATTGTTGTTCTGCCGGTAATGCCATGAAAATCTGTAATGCCTTACCCGTCAATAACGCTGACAAAATGACTGCCCACTCTTCTGAAGGCCAACCCTGACTGGTCGCAAACGTTTCGAAACGACTGATGTATGCATCAATCGAATCTGTTCCTTCAGAGAACTTCGGCAACTTTGGTCGGGGGGCGTAACTGCGCACAGAGTCACTGGAAAGTGAACTACCATCATCGGTGGTCTCCCTTTGTATTTTCACTCGCTCTAACTCTAATTGAATCCTTAATCTTTCTGTTTCCTGCGCTTCCTTTCGTCTTTCTGTTTCCTGCGTTTCGTTAGCCTGATTAGTGTTAGCCTGAATCCTTAATCTTTCCGTTTCCTGCTCTGCTATTTCTCCCGCGACACGGCGTCTTTCCGCGCGTTCATCCCTTTCCATCTTTTGCTGGTTTTCAACGAATGCTCGCAACTCTTCTCCCGAATAACCTAAATCACGAGCGACGCTCACAAGTTGTTCAATAGGGTGTTCTTTTCTTCCGCCATTATATCTTTTTTTTTTTTTGAACAAGATTTTATTACTACGACAGCCAAACTGGTGGTTACCGACACGAGTGACGTAATAGCACAATCCTATGAATGATAATTTAGCTTGGGACAACGTAATTAGTTTTTATAAGACGCCCAGCGCCTGACCCAACTATGAGAGCGAATTATAGGCAATCTGTACGAAATAAGTACTCTGGGCTGAAATGCCAAGCCTAGTATTAACTATCTTGGAAGCAATGCCAAGCCTAGTATTTAACTATCTTGGAACATACAGTAAGACAACCCCTTGTCTTAGGATTACAACACTTGAATCCCACCCAGCTTCCTCTCTGAGAAGTTGAACAATTATAATAAATGGGCCAGAATATCCTGGCAAGCTCGCCAATAAATTGTCAACCTCGGGTGATGTCAGTGGAGGAAGGACTAGCGCACAGCCCAAACACACTCACAGCTTGCTTACAATCTCATTCATATATCATGCATTCGTCACATCAAACCACTAGTAAAGTCTATAACTTTACTACACATGATCATAGAACGAAAACATCAATGCATATGAATCAAACAAAATAAAACATTCTCTCTTTCCTGAACTTCACAAAATCATTTATCTAAAAACATCATTAACTAACCCGGGTATAAATAGATTTCTACTTTACCTGGCCAGGTGATCTTAACTATTCACGAATCACTTGTCTTTTTCTTTTCCTTTTTTTTTTCTTTTCACTGTCACTTCACAACACGACACAACTGCTGGCACTGGTCAAGTTAGACTGCTGCACCGGTCAGGCTGGACTGCTGGCACTGGTCAGGTTAGACCGCTGGCGTTGGTCAGGTTGGACTGCCGATGAAAGTGGCGCTGGCCAAGTATGAGGTCGAACCCCCGGTTCAGATGGAACAGTGACTATCAACATCGATCTGTTCTCCTTTCTTTCTTCCTGCATTAACGCATTGCACTCTCTCTCTCTCTCCTAGTCTGCTCTATTAAATGGACATGGTTGCTTTTCTTTTCCTTTCTTTTCTTTCTTTTTCTCTTCATTAGTTAGCAACTCCCTCTTTCCACATCTCTCTTAGTCCTCCCTCTGCAGACTCTATCTGGTGCTAATGCCACAATTCGGTTCTCTCTCCTCTCCTCCTCTCATCTCCCTGCTCTTCTCTCGTCAGAGCCTACACCCAGAACCTCTCTCTCTCTCTGTCTCTCTGTTCGTTCTCCCTCTTCTCTCACTCACGCATTACTTTATCCCCCTAACTCCGTGTCCAAGGGCGAGTACCATGGTCAGTATTTTTACCACCTCGTACCCGAAGTTATCTCCCTCTAATTCCATTGGATATTCAAATCATGACAGTCACGCCT
>CM031620.1:21658729-21661229 GCA_018398815.1 Conus ventricosus | reverse complement strand
TGCGTGCGTGCGTGCGTGCGTGCGTGCGTGTGTGTGTGTGTGTGTGTGTGTGTGTGTGTGTGTGTGTGTGTGTGTGTTTAATTTTTCTCTATGTGTGTGAGTCCATGCGCTTTATATGGAAGGGGAAAGAGAATACAAGTAGAACCCACAACCTTGAACATTGCCCGAGCAAAGACAGACAGACAGACAGACAGACAGACAGACAGACAGAGAGAGAGAGAGAGGAGAGAGAGAGAGAGAGAGAGAGAGAGAGACGGGTACTAAGGGTGTGTGTTTCTCAGTTACTAATCAAGCATGTGATCGTATGACGGAACTTGATTAGGGTTTGGCGATCTGCATTTCGTTTGGCTCCAGATTACATCTTTTCTGTCACCACATTTATTCGCCTTCTTGCTTACTTTACTCAGGGGCCGACAGTGGTCCAACGGTTAGAGCCTTTGCCTGCAGAACTGAAGGTCGAGTGTTGGAATCACCCGTAGGTTTTTTTTTTTTTTTACAGCCTGAAAACCCTCTTTGTCCACCCACAACAGGAGATGGGTACCTGACTCTGTTCAGGGAAAGTCAAGGCGGGGGGAGGAGGGTCGTAGGAACCCGCTAATTCCCATCATGCCATGCCCCACGCACAGTGAAGCTTTGAACAGTTCGTTCATTGCATCAACAGCCGCTAGGCTGCCGAACTTTATCTTTTCATGGTTGATCTGTCGCCTAGGCTTTACTCATCAGCCCTGGTATAGCACTGTGGCTGCCGTGGCTTCGAAACGCCGTCAAATGACCGGAGGCTTTCTCTCTGTATTGGCTGGTGGACAGGAAACATCCATTTCTCCAGTTGTTGTTGCTGTGAAGATGTGTCTGGTACAGGGTATATATGGGCAAGCTTAGAACTTTTTTTTTTTTTTTTTGGGGGGGGGGGGGGGGGGGGGGGGGGGGGGGGGGGGGGGGGGGGGGGGTGTCACCTTTGTTCTGTGTTGTCATTTCTGCCAGGCGTTTGGATGTCACGAGCAGCATTTGTTTGGAGTCATGGGCGTGTGTTGATTTATTTGTTTGGAGTCATGGGCGTGTGTTGATTTATTTGTTTGGAGTCATGGGCGTGTGTTGATTTATTTGTTTGGAGTCATGGGCGTGTGTTGATTTATTTGTTTGGAGTCATGGGCGTGTGTTGATTTATTTGTTTGGAGTCATGGGCGTGTGTTGATTTATTTGTTTGGAGTCATGGGCGTGTGTTGATTTATTTGTTTGGAGTCATGGGCGTGTGTTGATTTATTTGTTTGGAGTCATGGGCGTGTGTTGATTTATTTGTTTGGAGTCATGGGCGTGTGTTGATTTATTTGGTCATGGGAGCAAGAGTTAACCTACATGTTCGTTACTTAGGTTTTACTGTTGTGTCTCAGTTAAGATTTCCTTTCATCGAAGATCAAGTTTAAGTTTTTATTATTACAGTTTAGCCGACGACACAGCACCTTCTCAAGGCCGTCAGACTGATGCAGGTGACAACGTTATATCCTAAATAGGTCAGATCGCATCCACAAGGATTATCTCCTGAAACAGAAACAACCAACCAAAGCCGTCACTGACATGATAACGAAACTATGGAGGTGTGAGGGAATGTGAAACTTGTTCTTGGCTGTGCTGAGAGTGCCAGGCCTTTCTCATGATTTCACACTCCCAGATAAAGACACTCATGAAAAAAAAATTAGGAGAAAAAGAAACAAACAAAAAAGAACACACACACACACACACACACACACACACACACACACACACACACAGTTAAATGACTCACCACCACCACCACCCCAAAAAATATAATCATTAAAAAAACGCTGCATGAACAGACACCGAAGATACCGCAAGCTAGACTTAAAAAAGAAAAAAAACTAATGGGAGATAAAGAAGATCATGAAGAAGTAAAGGTAGTGAAACTAGGACCCAATGACGAGAAGAAGAAGAAGAAGCAGACGACAAGAGGAGAGCAGTAGCAACTGAACAATGACGAGACAAAAGAAACAAAGAGAGAGAGAAAGGAGACGTGATAATGAAGAAGTAGGACCAAACAACAAGACGGAAGAAGAAGAATCAGAAAAGAAGAAAACAATAACAGTGCATCGACGACAAGATTTACAACACAAAAAAGAAGAAGAAGAAGAAGAAGAAGAAGAAGAAGAAGAAGAGAGAGAGAGAGAGAGAGAGAGAGAGAGAGAGAGAGAGAGAAGAGAGAGAGAGAGAGAGAGAGAACAACAGCTGCAATCAACATGTAGAAATATAGGATCGGGGGCGAGATTTTTGTTTTTTAATCATCGAATCCCGGACTTCCAACTGCGACTGAGAGAAATCTGACCCCATTGGAGACGGAAATCGAATGACCCCCGGAGCGGCCTCAAGAGACCTTTCACTGGATCAGATTATCAGGAAAGATTGTTCACTGAGTTCAGCTTCTTTTTTCGTCGGTTTGCTTTTCGTGATGACACGGAAGGAAGGAAGGGAGATTTCTTACATTTTCGTG
>CM031620.1:21618729-21643729 GCA_018398815.1 Conus ventricosus | reverse complement strand
GTGCATTCGCGAATCTATCGGATCTGGACAGCGAACCCACTTCGCCCTCTCTTCTTTGTCAAAGAGAATGTTTGGCTTAAGAGTACCTGGCCTAGTGTGATCCAGGAGATTGTGTCGAAATACAGTTACAGTAAAATGGTGGTGTTGAATGCTGCCGCGTTGGTTATATGGTGCTGGTAGTGCTGGTAGTTAGTAATCCTAACAGTGCAGGGAGAAGTAGGCGTCCTAATGTTCATGTCCGGGTGTCACGAGTTTGACGCGAGGCCTACGACTTCGACGACCCACCTAGGTGGCGGAATTACTTATTTGTTTATTTCGTTGCGGTTGTCGTGTATCCGTCCCTTAGGTGCTTGTGGTGCGTTGCACCTTGGTGTGGTTCACTCAACTTCGGTTTGAGCTTTCCTCACTCTCTCACCTAATTTCCCCGCCCGGCATTCATCCTGCAAGTTCACAGTGGCCGTACCTTTCTCTCGAACTTCTGTCTATCGCCTCTCGCCTGTCTTTTTACCTGTCGCACGTGCTTCGTTTTCTTTTAGGTTGAAGTATGCTCACTACTGTTACGCAGCATGCATGTTGTCCCCGCTCATTGCTGAGGGAGGTTTAACTCTTCCTCGAGCGGAAGAGTCTCTGGGGCGCCTGCTTCCCGTCCTTGGTTCTTTAACCTATCGGTCGAAGTACAGGCATATTTACTTTCAATTCCTGCAGTCGGCCTTAGGAGATGGACATCATTTCATCTGTTTCCGCATCTTCGCCTCTGTCCTCTCGACTGGACAAGGTAGAGAAGATCCTTTGACCCGCCTCTTCGGGGATCACCCACGTACTGTAAGCATCAGTTTCGTGTCTGTTTGTTTTTGATTTGTTGTTTGTTAGCCTGCATAGTCTTCACTTTTGCGCAATTTTCCTTTTGTTTTCGAAATTTAAGAGTAATACGTTGAGACCTTTCCTCTGGTTAATTCCATCTTTAACCTGCCATTCCCTAAATTATTTCCAAAATTCTTTCTCCTGTTTTAATGTATCTTGTGATCGTAGTCGGATGGGGAAGGGAGAGAACCTGGTGGATTCAGGGTTGGAACTTGCTTGGTCTCGCTCGTTCCACCCTGTCACATTCGCCGGTACTTTTATTCCTTCGGCCACCGTCTGTTTGTGTGTGCAAGGAGAACGATTTTATGTTCACGACGTGCGTACGCATGATTTGTCGTTTCGGATCGTGGTTGGAGATTTGTGTTATTTTGAAATGTGTTTATAAAAGACAATTCCATAGAATACATTACAAATGTGTGGCAGTATTATGCATGTCGCTGTGTTGATTTATTTCCTAAGGAAGGAAAACGTTAAGCGTGAGTGAGAGAAGGGTGAGAACATTCATTTTTGTTTTATAACCTGTTGATTTAATGTCAGTCTTTACCTGCATCGTGGGAGAGACTTGATTCAATGTGTACTGTGTGAGTTTAATACACTCCCCTCGCCAACATGCGAGTGCTGATAAGACTTGACAGCAATGGTCAGACTAGTACTGACGGCATGTTCCAGTACCCTTCTTATCTTCCTCCTTCCGTCTTCTTTTCTCCTCTCCGACTCTCCTCCGCTACGTCCCTCCACCCCTCCCGGGGGCTTCACCTGGAGCACGAACTGGGATGGTCCACGTGCTGTCGAGGCCACGTACAGGCTGAGAACCACGGACGAGATGGTGCCACGCGCTGGTCGAGGCCACGCCTTGGTCGGAACCGTGGACTGCTAGTGGAAGCCCGCCGTCTCAAACTGGCCGGCCTGGACCCCGTCCAGGACTCTCCAGTAACAGCTACGTCCCCCCCCCCCCCCCCGGGACACGCTCTTCACTGCCCCTTGGGAGTCGAGGGTGTCCGGCTTTGGGCGACTCCCTGCGAGAACCAACCACCTCGAGCACCTAGTGCGGAACGGTGCTCCCTGCGGACATGACAGGGGCAGGGATTGAGAGACGCACTCCGTGGTGTGAGAAAGGGTCCAATACTGGAAATAATTTCTTTATAATTGTGTACAGTCATATGTGCTGGAATCGTGTAATTGTGATGTGTACGTCGGATGGTGAAAATATTATTTATAATCGGCATGTTGTGGGTGGGATGCTTGGTTGGGCGATTGTGCATTGTGTCGTTGGAGTGCATAGATCGTGGAGCTATAGTGCATGTTTGTTGTGCGTTGGAGTTCTTGATCGGATTGTGCATGTTTGTGTGCGTTGGATTGCTTTTATTGTGATCGTGCATGTGCGTGTAGTTGGAATGTTTATTGCTATGCTGTGTGAATAAAAGGGGTGTTGTATCGTAATCTTAATGTGTGTCTCTTGCGAACGTGTGAGTCAGACATCCCTTCACTCCCACCTAACCGATCCTGTCAGGGCAGACCTTCCAGGGGTCGTCCGTGACAATTGTGGGGGCAACGTCCGATGTTGAAGGCTCTGGCTGTCTCACCTCTCGTTTCGCAGAGTACCTGTTAAGTTTTGTCTTTTTATATGTTTTGAGTCAGTTTGTCGTGTTGTTCGTGGTGTTGCTGGTGACTCTAGATGAAGAGTCTTTTGTGGCCTGAGGGAACATACCGGCGTGACTCGGGAGGTCGAGGTGAGATCCGAGGGAGTTGACCGCGTCCAGACCTCCTCCGCCGGTACCTCACGCAGGTACGGCGTAAGTCTTGCCCTTCTTTGCCGCTCAGTCTTCCATTCCTTTTTTTGTATTATCCAATTCTTTGTTTTTATTTTTTTTTTTTTTCTCTACCGGGTTGTTGAGTACAGGGGGTGCGGGTTGCATCGGACGCGAGTGTTTTTTTTTCCTCTCTCCGGATTCCTTCTGCTAGTTTTGTTTTGTTTTTTTTTTTTTTCCGGCCAGCCCCACCAGCCGACTGTTGCTCGGTGCTGTAGAGCGCGTTGTTGCAGAGTGGGGCAGCCGTACATATTTTGTTTTGTTTTTTTTCGGTAGCCCCACCGCACTGTCTCGTGCTGGTAAGCGCGGTGTTGCCAGAGTGGGAGCAGCCGGAACTTGTCCCTCACACCACGCACACACTACACATACACCCATTACACACGCCCCTAAAATAGTTGTTTTTTTTTTTTTTCTCTATGAATTGTTTTTTTTCCCCGTATTTGGAAAACTGTAGGATATGTTGTCATGGCGACGTCCGCGGCTGGTGGTATGGCGACGCGGGCCGCGAGAAGAAGGTATTCAAAATGTACTGTAGTCCCTACTATTATACCTTACTTCGTCTACGAACTTCTACTATTCCATGCGGAGCATAGCCCAGCAGTACTTTTACTACTCTTCGCTGGTGGGTACTCCCTGTCCGAGACCCCGACAGCACTTGCCGCTCGGAAGCGTCCAAGTATACGAAGCAACTGTGGGCATTCGGTTGATCGCAGAGACCGAAACCTTCTCCTCTCACGGCTTCCCCCTCGTAAGGGGCATCCCCAGAAGACTTTCCTTATGGCAAGTCGAGCACAAGGACGGGTCAGACGGAGCATCCTCCCGGTCGGGAGTGGTGAACCCCGCTCAGATATCACCTCTGTCCCTTCCTGATCTGGAGCGCAGCGTGTGAAGAGGTTGCTAGCAGAAGCTCTTCGATAGGAAGAGCAAAGCTCCGTCGGGAAGAGTTGGATCACGTAGAGAGGAGGCTGCTATGCAGGAGGGCTCTGCGCAGAGAGGAGACTGACAGAACAGGAAATTATGCATAAGGAAGAGGCTATTCAGGCGTAGAGAGGAGGCAGCTCAGCGTAGAAGAGGAAGGGCTCCAGACAGGAGATCGCTAGGAAGAGGCTGAACCAGCAGGAAGCCCTCCGTAGGGAAGAAACTAGACGGGCGGATGGAGGCTCTGCGTAGGGAGGAGAATGGAATCAACATCTTTCACGGCCACCCGCCTTCTGTAAACCAGGGGTTAATCCCCAGCGGTGATAGAGTAGAGGCCCAAAGTTAACGCTTCCAGAGTATCAACCTAGTGAGGACATGACAGTACTCTAGAGCATTTTGACAAGGAGTGCTTGTCATACCAAATGCCTGAGAACAAAAGGCTATCACCTTTTTTTTCTGGATTATCAGGTGCTGCAATGGAGTGTGCTCACTCTAAATGAAAAAAAAAAAAAAAAAGCGGCGCGTCTTATGCAGACATGCAGTTGCTCTGCTAAGCGTTTCCACCTTACCCCAGAGACCTACATGAGGAAGCTTAGGTCCATGACGAAGAATAATGATGAGACCTTCGTGCAGTGGTGATAGCTCACAAGACGCTAGGACTGGCATCAGTTAGCTAATGGGGAGCTGGGGGGGGGAGGGGATGCTGATCCTCATTGATCAGCTCACCAACACTGTGTCCCCAGAGTTGAGAATCCGGATAGGCGAACAGCACCTCAGATTCGCGGCATGCGATTTCACACAGCTAGGTGTGTGCTGAACTCGCAGGCTTATGGCATCGCCCCAGATACGGAGAGGAAGCCCTCCACAGGATTTAATAAGCAATAATTGCCGACCAACTGCAAACTTGGGGTGAACAAGGCAGGCAGTTCATCGGGGGATTTTCAGCGCCCGGCTGTGTTTTCTTTGTGGACGTCCGGCCACATTAGAAAGATTGTCCTAAAGACTTCCGCAGGTAGTCGTGGGGCTGGTCCTTTCCAAGGTCGTCCTCGTGCCTCGGCTACCGTGGGTTCCATCCCAGCTTCGGGTGATTCAGAGTCCCATGTATTCTCTCAGTTTGTTGGATTCCTCCCTTGGTCGACACCATCAGGATTCGGAGCATCAACGATCTTTGTGGATAAAATTAGGTTCCCCTGAGGCCCGGCGGCGCTAGTTATGATGTGTCGGGGTGGAGCTGTTTTACCTATCCCTCCTTCGTACTTAATTCCCTAATTCTTCTCCACCCCCTAACTTCACTGTGCGAAGTATTGCCATTGCGGGGAGCGACCTATGTATTCCTTCTCATAGAATACTGTCTCCTTGCTGACGACGCAGTCAGTCCGTGCTACGGATCTGCCCGTACAGGCGTGTGTGGAGTCACCACACGCGCCAAAGCTAAAAGAAGCAGGAAACAGGAATTGCGTCCCGTCCTCCATCCGATCTCTGGACGAGGATTCTGCTCAGGGCCTATCCTGCTACCATGGTCCGTCTTCAGCCAGGACATGTGATGTCCAACGCCTGCGACAACTGGTAGGTCGTCCTGCTCAGGCTGCCGACATGCCAAGGAGAGCTTCAAGTTCCACAGGGATCCTTTTAGGGTTTTTAACCCAGGCGAGATCGTGTGGCCAAGCAGCTCGTGTCCCCAAAGCCTGAGAGAGTCTGTCCTCCGGCAAGGCCCACGATTTCCCCCATGGCAGTCATATGGCTCCCAAGCGGACTCTCGAGCGAGTTTAGCAGGATTTCTTCTGGCCAGGGATGAAATCACAGGTTTAGGCATCTGCCGCAGCTTGCGATACCTGCAACGACAACGCCTAAGGGGCGCCTTTGAAGCGTGTTTCCCCTAGTCATTGCCACTGGTTGGGGAGGCATTCAGCACGTTGGGGTTGACACTGGTGGACCCATTAAACCACCCTCCGATCGGTTCACCGCTACACTTCGGTTAGGTGGTAGAATCTGCGCAGTCGATACCCAGAGGCTGTCCCCGCTTTAAGGACGTATCGATGCCCCTACAGGTGCTACATCTCTCTAGGCAGATTTGGACGGCACTGGCGTGCCCAAGAAGAAGTACGGCCGAAGTTTGACTGGAGAGCGATCATCATCCTCTCCAGTGCCTGGACCCGGATCCGGCCAGTCAGTCCGTCGGCTCATGAGTTAGGCATGGAACTGCAGAGTCAATGCTTTTTCACTTTTCCGTCTATCACGGGTTCCTGTAATACGATGACTGACTACTTAGCCGAGCTCCGTAGTTAGCATATTGGAAAATCAGTCAGATGACACTTCCCGCTCAAACCAGGGTTATATCCCCCTTTTGGTCTCTGTATCAGGTGTAGTGGACAGTTGTCACTTCAGTGAGGGGTTAACGGTAGTGCATCACCAATGGTTCGGATTGTTACTTTCACATGGTTGGAAGTTTCTTAGTTGTTTGATAAATGTAGTATTATGTATTTCCCCGTGTGATTCTATCGTGGAATGTTGTATTGGATTCATCGTACTCTGTCGATCACAGAGAGTGTGGGTTCGTCCCATTGTTGTGAAGTGCGCATGGCGACAAGGTTCAAAGGAGCACTGTATCTCAAGAAACAGAAAGCTTTTAAGAAGGGGTTTGTCACGAGTTTAAGTCGCGCGGCCTACACTTCGACCCCCTAAGGAGGCGAATACCTTATTTGTTATTGTCGTTGCTGTTGTCGGTATCCGTCCCTTAGGTGGCTTGTGGTGCAGTTGCACTTGGTGTGGTTCAGCTCAACTTCGTTTGCTTTCGCTCTCTCTCACCTATTCGACCGCCCGTGCTATTCATCCTGCAAGTTCAACGAGTGGCCGGACCTATCTCTCGAACGTTCTTCTATCGCCTCTCGCCTGTCTTTTACCTTCGCACGTGCTTCGTTCTTTAGTTTTGAAGTATGCTCACTCTGTGACCGCAGCATGGCATTTTGGCCACAGCCATTGCTGAGGGAGGATTTACTCTTCACTCGAGCGGAATATGTCCTCTGGGGGCGCCTCTCGATCCTGGTTCTTTACCTTATCTCGAGAGTACAGTCCAGTACTTTCAATTCCCTGCAGTCGGCCCTGTAAGAGGACATCATTTCTTCTTTTCCGCATCTTCGCCTCTGTCCCTCTCGACTGGACAAGGGTAGAGAGAGTCCTTTACCCCCTCTTCGTGTCACCCACGGTAGCTGGTAACATCAGTTTCGTGGTCGTTTGTTTGATTTGTTGTTTGTTAGCAGCCGGCTTAGTCTTCACTTTTGCGCAATTTTTCTTTTGTTTTCGAATTGAAGAGAAATATCGTGTGAGACCTTTTCCTCTGGTTAATTCATCTTTAAACCTGGCCATTCTAAATTATTTCCAAAATTCTTTCTCCTGTTTATTATCGGGGGATCTAGTCGTGGGTAAGGGAGAGAACCTGGAGATTCAGGTTGAACTGCTTGTCCTCGCTTTCGTCCGCCCCGTCACATTCGCCGAAACTTTTATCCTCGGCCACCGTCTGTTTGTGTGTGCAAGGAGAACGAGTTTTATTTTCACGAGCGGGCGTACGCATGATTTTGTCTTCGATGCGTGGTTGAGATTTGTGTTATTTTGAATGTGTTTATAAAATGTGACAATTAATGCCATAGAATACTATTTACAAATGTGGTGCAGTTATTTAAGCGAGGTCGCTGTGTTGATTTATTTCCTAAGGACGGGAAAACGTTATGCGTGAGTGAAGAAGGGTGAAGATAATTCATAATTTGTTTTTATAAACCTGTTGATTTAATGCAGTCTTTTACCTGCCAATCGTGTTGAGAAGACTGATTCAATTGTTACTGTGTGCGGTTTAATACACTTCCCCTCCCATCATGCGAGTGGCTGATAAAGACTTACAGCAATGGTCAGACGGTATGACGGCAGGGTTCCAGTACCCCTTCTTATCTTCCTTCTCTTCCTTCTGTCTTTTCCTCCTCTCCCGACTCTCCTCCCAGCTACGTCCTCACCCCCTCCGGGAGGCTTCACCTGGAAGCAATCGACTGATGTGCCACGTGCTGGTCGAGGCCCACGTTTCTGGCTGAGTCCCATGCGGACGAGATTTTGTGCCACGCGCTGGTCCGAGGCCACGCCTTGGTCCGGACCGAGACCTGCTAGGGAGCCCCGCCGTCTCAACTGGCCGGCCTGGACCCCCTCCAGGACCTCCAGTAACAGCTACTTCCCTCCCCCCCCCCCCCCCCCCCGGGACACCTCATCACTGCCACGCTTGGGAGTCCGAGGGTGTCGCTTTGGGCGGACTTCCCCCCCCCCGCGAGAACCAACCCGGCTCGGAGCACCTAGTGCGACAGGGTGCTCCCTGCGGACTGACAGGGGCATGGATGCGGACCACTACCGTGTGTGGAGAAAGGGTCCATACTGGAAATATTGCTTTATAATTGTGTACATTCAGTATGTGGCTGGAATGCTGTAATTGTGATGTGTACGTCTATGGTGAAATATTTATTTATAATCGTGCACTTTGTGGGTGTGGGAGTGCTTGATTGCGATTGGTGAATGTTGTCGCGTGGAGTGCTTATGATCGTGAATGTGCATGTTGTGTGCGTTTGGAGTGCTTGATCGTGATTGTGCATGTTGTGTGCGTGGAGGCTTATTGTGATCGTGCATGTGCGCTTGTGGAAATGTTTATTTTGCTGGTGTGAATCAATGGGTGTTGTATCGTAATCTTATTGTGTGGTCTCTGCGAACGTGTGAGGTCAGTTCACTCCTTCACTAAAATTTTTGAGACCGATCCTGTCAGGCCAGACCTCCAGGTTCGTCGTGACAACCGGTGAAACGAATCCGGACCTGTTTCGTCGAAGTTGTGCACTTTCGTCATATACTATGGTAACAGTGTCGAGTTTTTTATACGGCGCGATCTCGCTTGATAATGAAGCTCTTTGAAATTTTACACAAAGTAATTAAGACCAAAACTGGTATATAAACGCGAACCAGACGTTTAAATCCCTGCGACAAAATTGAGAAATGGAAAAGGTCTATTTACAATTCAAAAACGTTTCATTCACACAACACGATCCATCTAAACAACCGTTTTCCACCGACACCCCATGAATGAAATAATGACAGTTTCCTCTCCATAAACCGGCACGCTCGTCACGAGCGCGCGCGCAAAGCGCACACACACACTCACACACACACACACACACACCACACACACACCCCACACATACACACACACACACACACACACACCACCACACAACACACACACACACCACACTCTATCTACGGATGAAAAGGCCTTTTCACCTGGTGCACCTCCTCCTTCTATAAAGACACTGCTCTACTACAAAACCTATTTTCCAGACAGTTTCGGGTCCATATAGAGATGTCTGAAAAATAACTAGTACTGTGTAAAGAAGAGGTGCAAGCAGTACATGGTAGTAAAAACTGCGCTAAGGTAAAATGATAGCTACAGCTGCAGAAGTGACAAGTTCCAGCGCTATTGTTGTTATATCCCTAAGGACACTAGTTATAAATAAGGAAAATATGCTGTTACGGTATGTATGCCACTCGGAACTTCACATCAAGACGAAAGTATCTCGAGTTGGCGTCTAGTTCACTTTGATAAACCCCCGAGCTGTAGAGCAATAAACACTCCAATACACGAAAAGGCAATACTGAATCTGTTCATACATTCCACTGAGATAAATATAGACGAGCCGGAAGTAAAAGAGGGACAAAACACTATACAATCCAGTCTAAGTGAGTGGGCGAGCGAGTGGACTGTTAAAGAGAGAGGGGGGGGGGGGGAGATAAGAAGAGAGAGAGAGGGAGAGAGAAGAGAGAGACCAATGTCAATGGTAAACCGCAAACCTGTTCCAGTCTGCCAATCTTCGCATGAGAGAAAATAAATTAGACTCTCGCACGAGACACAGAACAATTTAAGAACGAAGGAAGTGATTAATAATTGCTGGAATGGCATTAGCAAAAAAAAAAAAAAAAAAAAAGAAAAGGAATAAAAAGAGAGAGAGGGGGGGGGGGACGTTTTCCACGGCTCCCTTCTGATTTATTCAGGAACAATTCCGTAGAATATCAGGCAGATAGACGTTAAACCTCACTTTCATGTCTCCAGCGAAACGCAATATCTTTCTTTTTTTTTTTTTAGTCATTGACCATCAAGCGTGTAAGGAATTTGCAGTGTGATTCAAATAAAAGTTTGCGTCATTTTCTAAGGTTTACTTTCATATATACAGTACAAGTGTCGAGTGTGTGGTACAGTGTTGTGCATTCAGGGATTCGGGGCAATCAGAAATCAAAATACACGAATGAACAGACAACAATCGAGAAAGCGCAGATCTCTGTCAAGATGAAACGATTCAAGAACGTATATCATCATATACATATAACTGACTTCCATAAAAAACGCGAAAAATTGAAAGGCTATTATTCGGGTGAAAAGGGTGAATATAACAAATATTGACCATTGTGCAAGTTGTTATGGTTCCAACTCACGAGCAGATAAAAAAATTGTGTGAGCATCACATCATTTTCCGCATTGGAGGTCAACAAAATGACAAACTGTTGCTGCATGTGAGGCACGTGCACACCATGCTGAGCAAAAGTTAACCACGACAAGTACGCAGGCATGCAGCCTTTAAAAGCCCGCTAAAAGGTTTCAGACAACGACTTGCCGTCTGACATGCGCTATCAGAGATGCCAAGACAACGAGCAGAGAACGCAATCGCGCCCTAGGCCATCGAGGCTGGTGTGATGCCAGGCAGGTCGCCCAACATCTTAACGTCCACATCTCAACCATCTATCGTCGCAGCAACCGCAGCGAGTCCACTGTTACCATGATGATCGTACCCGGCCAGGCCGACCTCCGGTCACCACACCAAGAGAGGATCGGGCCATTTTGTTCGAACCCATCTGCGGACAGCGGCAAACAGCCCTAACACTGCTCGACAGGTGCCTGGTAATCTCAGCAAACGAATCGGCCTCAACTCTGGTGCGGCGGCGTCTTCAGCGAACGGCCTTGGCATGTAGCGTCCCCTCCACAGAGGTCCGTACTGACACCAAGACACCAGCCGACCGCTGCAGTGGGCACAAGCCCGAATCAACTGGCGCAGGCAGCAGGGGACGGCATGCTGTTCCTCAGATGAGCACGTTTTTGTATTGACATGGCTGACGTCGTGTCAGAATATGGCGTCGACCTGTCGAACGCTATGCTGACTCCTTATGGTAAGCGGAACCCCGTGGGGAAGCCGAACTGTAATTGATATGGGGTGCAAGTGGCATTAACCACGCCATAGACCAGTCATCTTTCAGAACATTGGTTCCTGGTTGCGGACAGGGTGTCAAGCACAGCGCTACATCCACCAGTGCTCAGACCCCATGTGTCGTTCCTTTTTTTTGCGCAACACGCCAAACTGAACATTCCAACAGACAATGCAAGACCACACTACAGCAGGGCCACCCAGAGCAATTTCTTCAGCATAACAACGTCAATATTCCTGCCCGGTCCAGCCCCCTCAGTCCCTGATTTAACCATAGAACATTTTTGGGATGAACCTTGGCCGACGGTTGGACCTCCTGCGTCCACGACCAGCAAACAGCGGCTCAACATCACCAGCCATCGTCCATGTGTGGGGCGTGTGGCCGCGGGGACGCATCAACCACCTGGTCCACTCAATGAAGCCCAGGTGTCAAGCAGTTGTCCATGCAAATGGTGGCCACACACGGTAATTAGACTTCAAGCTGGTTGTCACGTGACCTTGGATTTTCCACCACAAAGAACATATCGCTGATGACATTTTCACAACATTACCGTAGTAAATGAATCTAAATCACGTTGAAATTTTCGCTTCCACTCGTACAATTGTAACCAATAAAATTCGCCCCTAACCTCAGCTTGTTTTGCTTTCGCGTTTTTTTATGGAAGTCAGTATATATTTTTTTTTAATCCAGTGTAAGTTAATAAGGTAAGGACTGATAAAGTTACATCCCATGCGTTACAAAAGTATGGTTGTGGAAAACACGAATAATCAACTACGAAGGCTTATATTTCACGGAAATTACGTAACTTGATAGAGTCCGAATAACTTCACAGTGTCTGTATCATTGAAAGCCGTGTAATACACTGAGTGAACGATCCTGGATTTGCCGAATAGTCCGGACCCGTTACCACTTTTTTTCTTCATTTTTTTAATTTTTAGGTTCGTGCCATTTAATTTATTTATTTATTTTTTCAAAACATTTAATGGATTCATTCCCGGTGAACATGCATTGTTCCTATCTAAAATAATAGGGATTTTTTTTTGTATTAAAAGTAAAATATTCCTCTAGTGTTTGCGGGTATCTTTGCTGACTGACACACTAAAATACTGCCGCTGGTGACCAACGTTACCTTCAGTGGAGGTAAACAGAATAAACCAACCGACGGCAGAAAGATTGAATACAATGCTTCAGTGAGCAAAGTATACAATGGGAGACGTGTCGTGAAGAGGGGGAAAGAGCCTGCATGCAGGCTGCTGAATTCCTATAATGGTGAGGGCGGGGGGAGAGGGAGACGAAGGGTGGGATCGGGGAATGGGATAGGGGTGGGGGAGGTGGGAGAACGGTTTTGAGAAAGTAAGGGGTACGAGGGACCGTCGTATCGGTCTGACATGGTTGAAAATGGGGATAGATATCTGAGTTTGTCCTGTCTGTCTGTCTCTCTCTTCTCTCAGCCTGTCTCTATTCCTTCGCCACTCTCCTCCATCACCCTCTCCTGTTTGTCACCAGATTGTCTGTCCGTTCTGTCGGTCAAGTGTATCTCTCTCTCGCTTTCTCTCTTTCTGTATGCCGTTCGTGGTGCGAGGGTTTGTGAGTTGGGGAGGACAGGGATTGTAAGTGTGTCGTTGCGTTCGTGTGTTTTGTGAGGAAGATAGAGGATTGTGGTAAGTGTGTTGTAATGCGTTCGATGTGTGAGAGGTTTGTGAGTTGGGGAAGAGGGATTGGAAAGTGTGTTGTATGCGTCGGTGTGTGCGGTTTTTGTAATTGGGGAGATATGGATTGGTAGGGTTTGTATGCGATCTGTGTGTTGGTGTGTGTGTGGTGTGTGTGTGTGTGAGTGAGGGTTTGTGAATTGGGAAGAAAGGATCGGCAAGTGTGATGTGTGCGTTCGTGTGTGTGTGTGGTGTGTGTGTGTGTGTGTGTGTGTGTTGTGTGTGTGAATATTGGGGAAGAAAGGGATTTGTAAGTGTTTGTATGCGTTTCGCGAGTGTGAGTGTTTCGAGATGTGGAAGACATAGGGATTGTGTAAGTGGTTGTATGCGTTGTGTGTGTGTAGAAGGTTTTGTGTTGGTGAAGTTAGAATTGGAAGTGTGACGTAAGCGTTCGTGTGTGTTGTGAGATTTTATGAGTGGGGGAGAAGGATTGTACGTGTGAGTCGTATGCGTTTCGTGTGTGTTGTGTGTGAGAGAGTGAGTTTGTGAGTTGGAAGATAGGGGGGAAATTTTGATTTGGTATGTGTGTCGATGCGTTCGTGTGTGGTGGTGAGAGTTGTGATTTTTGGAAGAAGGCTTGTAAGTGTGTCGTATGCGTTCGTGTGGTGTGTGTGGTGATGGTTTTTATGAGTTGGGGAAGATAGGATTGGTAATGTGGTCCGTATGACGTTCGTGTGTGTGTGTGAGTGTTTTGTGTGTGAGATGTGTGTGTGTGTGTGTGTGTGGTGTTGTAGGGATTATGAGTTGGGAAGATAGGATAGGTAATTGTCGTATGCTATCGTGTGTGGTGGGTGAGTGGTGAGGTTTGTTGTGGGTGAGTGTGTGTGTGTGTGTGAGTGTGTGTGTGTGTGTGTGTGTGTGAGGGTTTATTAGTGGGGAAGATAGGGATTGTAAGTGTGTCGTATGCGTTTTGTGTGTGTGTGTGTGTGTGTGTGTGTGTGTGTGTGTGTTGTGTGTGTGAGGTTTATGATTGGAATGCTAGGATTGTAAGTAGTGTCTATAGCGTTCGTGTTTGTGTGTGAGTGTGTGTGAGGGGGGGTTGTGTTGTAGTGTGTGTGTGTGTGTGTGGGTTGTGTGTGTGTGTGTGTGAGGGTTTATGAGTTGGGGGAAGATAGGGATTGTAAGGTGTGTCGGATGCGTTCGTGTTTGTGTGTTTGTGTGTGTGTTGTGTGTGTGTGAGTGTGGAGGTTTATGATTGGGGAAATAGGGATAGAAAGTGTGTCGCTCGTTCGTGTGTGTGTGTGTGAGTTGTGAGGGATTATGATTGGGGAAGAAGGATTGGTAAGTGGACGTATGCGTTCGTGTGTGTGTGTGTGAGGTGATGAGTTGGGAAGATGGATTGGTAAGTGCGTTTGTGATCAATGAAGTGGAGGCAAGTGAAAGGTACCGCACGCGCGCTTACCTCGTGTGTAATAAGCGCGGGCAATCGGATTTGCCTAAGGAGGGTGTCGCGTATCCAAACTCGGGCAGGTCGAGTGGTTTTGTGCACACACGGTAAAATGACAGCGACCTACATAGAAGGACAGAGACTACCCATTATCTTGGTAACATTGTGACAGCTCGCTTAGTGGTTTCGCTTCGCTCCAGATACCTTTTTGTTGTTGCGGTTCTCGTGTGTGTGGGGGGGGTGCTGGTGCGTGTTGTGTTGGCGCCGCTTGCAAGCGGTTGCGTGCGCGCGCGCAGTCTTCTGTGTTTGTGTGTGTGTGTTTTCTAATGTCATTCTGAGGGGTGACATAGTTTAAGATGGTTTATTAACTAGGATCCGTACTCCACCGAGAAGGAAAAAACAACAACGCTGATGAAGTTGAGCAAGACATAAACAATTTCCCTCGCCGGGGTTGTTATCATGACGACATGATGGGGATTGCTTCCGAGGACTACACAGAGAGAGAGAGACCTGCGACAGACAAAAGATGGGTTGTTGCGATAGCGAGGCGGAAGGGAGGGCATGAGAGTATAGTCCCTTAGATTGACGTTGAGGATGAGAACAACAACAACAACAAAAATGATAATATGCCAGCAATGTTATAGTGTGGTGCAAAAAAATGATGAAAAACAAGTTTGGTAATTCAGCAGCGTCAAACTAATTTAATTATTGAAAGGTCCGAAATGACATGTTATTTACGGGGAACTCGAAGCTCGTCTGTGTGTGGTGTGGTGTGTGTGGTGTGTGTGTGTGTGTGAGAGAGAGAGAGAGATAGGAGAAAGAGAGAGAGAGAGAGAGAGAGTGTGTGTATTATGTGTGGTGGTGTGTGTGGGTGTGTGTGTGTGTGTGGTGTGTGTGTGTACGAAGCGACAGAGAGAGAATGTAGATGGACAATACGGATCAGCTCATTACTCACCCCGGCTCGTTTACTCCCCCGGCTCTTTACTCCCCGGTTAGGGTTAGGGTTAGGGATAGGGTTAGGGATAGGTTGGGATAGGTGAGGTTTAGGATAGGGTTAAGGGTTAGGGGTAGGGTTAGGTTAGGGTTAGGGATAAGGTTAGGTTATGGATAGGATTAGGGTTAGGCGAGCCGGGAGTAACGAGCCGGGGGAGTAACGACCGGGGAGTAATGAGATGCTCCCGACAATAGAATGGGAACGTAAGAAAATTGTGCATGTCCTGTAAAGAGACAGTATATACTCTCACTACACATAATAACCGTGTTAACAGTAAATAAACGAATGCAATGGAAGGGATAAAAGAAGCGGGGTGGATATCCATGGGAACGAATTTTCACGCCTACGGAGAAAACAGAAGGTCTGTGGGGGGCTAAGAACACCACACATCCCACACACACACTCACACAACACACACACACACACACACACACACACACACTACACGAGAGAAGAGAGAGAGAGAGAGAGAGAGAGAGAGAGGAGAGATAGAAGATTCTGAAACTCATTGAAAAACAATAAGCAAGATAATCGTTTACTGACTGCGGCTCGAAGCACGTAAGTTGTGAAAATGAGATTGAGTTATCGTTCTTGTTGCATTAACTGGTTGTTCTATCTACATCTAATAATTATTACCGGGTTAATTATTCGTTATTATAACATATAATCATAAATGTTTCCAAAGTCAATCGCAATGGGAAAAAAGACAAGCGAATGTGACAAGTCAACCGTTTCTCCTAATTTAACTGACGGTTTATCTCGCAAAACACACACACCCACACACCACACACACACACACAACAGCACACACACACACACACGTGCGTCCGCACGCACGCCACTCACACACACACACCACACACACACACACACACACACACACACACACACACACAACACACACCACGCACGCACGCACGCAACACATACAACACTCCTCTCTCTCAAGCATGCACGCGCCTACACTACTCACGCCCACACACACACACACACACACACACTACAATTATTACCGTTAATTTTAAGATCGTAATAATAAAATAAATGAATCATAAATGTTTTCCAAGTCATCGCAATGGGGAAAAAAGACACACACACACACCGCACACACACACACACACACGCACGCACGCACGACGCACGCACACCCACACAACACACACTACACACACACACACACACAACACACACACCCCACATACCTGTCATCTTATTGATAAGATTGTAGAGTAAAAGGTGGAAGTGACTCGTGGGGAAGTGCAGAGCCTGATTTCTTGTTCTGCCCTAGAGGCATTTAGCATGGATGACAGAATGACAAGCAAGAAGGCAAAACACACGCACGCACGCACGCACGCACGCATGCACACACACACACACACACACAACACACACACGCGCGCTGCGCACAGCGCGCTACCACTCACGCGGCGCACACACCCACTATCACACACACACACACGTACACGACACAGGATTATACTATATGAGTGTGTGTGTGTGTGTGTGAGTGTGTGTGTGTGTTATACATACATACATATATAAATATATTATATAGTATTATATATAAATATAGAGGAGAGAGAGAGCGGAGAGAGAGAGAGGAGAGAGAGAGAGAGAGAGACAGCACACCCGGGGAAACAAAAATGCCTACACTGCAGCATACACATACTTTGAAAAAAAACACCCACACCTTCCACTCAGTTACGCCTCTCTTCTTTCCTCCCCCCCCCCCCCCCTTCCTCTCTTCTCTCTCTCTGACTCTCTCTCTCTCTCCCTCTGTCACACACACACATCACACACACACACACACACACACACACAACTACGCGCGCGTGCGTAAAATAGCTCAAGACATCTCCACATGCGCGCCCACGATAGAGAACGACTGACGACACACGTTGATTTTCGGGTGCATTTTCTCGGGGAGTGCGCGTTGATCAGCCCAAAGGTACAGAGACTGTCAAAGATGCATACGAAAAGAAAGGTAACCCATCTGTATATACAGCTTTTGTCCTGTGCGTTTGTCTTTGTTCTCTCCCTTTCTGATACGCACTCATCAAAAAATGGATCGTGAAGCACTAACTGGGTGTGTGTGTAGTGGTGTGGGTGTGTGTGTTGTGTGTGTGTGTGCGTGCGTGCGTGCGTGCGTGTTGTTGTGTGGAAGTGAGAAGAGAGAGAGAGAAGAGAACAGTGGACAGAGAGAGAGAGAGAGAGAGAGAGAGAGAGAGTGCGAGAGAGCAGTTGACATATTTTCGTTTCACGTTGTATTTATATTAATTTGTTTATGTTGAACGACATCATGTGGAAAACTCTTGGGGTATCACCCTGTTGTTTTTTTAAGATAACATCCTTTTGTAATTTTTCAATTTTATTTTCACACTCTTCCTCTATAAAAATTTCAGTTTTCTCTCAATATCGTATTGTATCTTTGGGTCTTTTCCGCCACCCAATCTCTTTTCTCGGCCCTTTTTTAAGGGGGGGGGGGGGGGGGGGGGGGGGGGGTGCGTGTTTTGGGGCCCCGTGTGTGTGTCGCTCTGCGCCTCACACACACATCACACACGCATACGCAAGCACGCACGCACTGACGCGCACAACTGACAAAACACACACACACACACCCCCAAAACACACACACACACCAACGCACACTCAAACCACACACACACACACACACACACACACACACACACACACACACATAGACGCACGCTCACCTCTCTCTCTCTCCTCCTCTCTCTCTCACACACACACACACACACACACACACACACACCACACACACACACACACATGTATATACAAACCTCTCCTCGCTCTCATCTCTCTTCACACACACACACACACACACTCACCACACACAAATCCCACACACACACACACTGGTGTCATATAAAAAGTCGTATCTAGGTTTTTATATAATACGAGCTGCTCTGAGTTAAGAAATAAAAAAACTTTAATCAGAAATCAGACCAAATACATTTTCACGCATCAGTCAGTTTGATTTATGTGTGTGTACATGATTGCATATTTGATTTGATGAAAAGTCGTAGCCATAACGAGAGAAGGAGAGAGAGAAGAGAGAGAGAGAGAGAGAGAAGAGAGAGAAGAGTTTTCCTCCGTTGACGCTTGCAATTACACTGTATATATTTATGTTCAGGGTCTTCCAATGTGCTTAGTCAGTAATCTCACAAAAAGATAAATTCATGCCATTGTAGGCACTTGCTACTTGCAATGTCGGCAGTTGATTATGTAGATCGTCACCTGTACTGTTTGTTTCTGGTTTTGTCCAGTTCGACCCCCCCCGAAACAGATCAAGAGGGGAAGGACAGAAAGCTCCTAAAGAGCAGCTGATAATATCGGTCGATGGAGTTCGTATCGAACACCCAAATCCAGGTAAGGTATATGAGAAGTAGTTGCTGTAGTATTTTTTCCATATCCAGGGTAGATGTTTTCAGGAATTTTAGAAGAACAGTCGGGTACGTGTGTGGGTGAGGGAGTTTGGGGATATAAAACAGGAAGTTATTTGAGGAATGTTAGTATGGAACTTTTCCGGATGTTGGTTAACATAGCAGGACAGGTATGTCAAGACGTTCCGTAATTGAACATGGCAAATCAGAACTGGTAGAACTGGAATGTGCTAAAGAAACATTACAAATTTAAAAGATAACCTTGTCTGGAGCATTGACATAGAACACTGCAAATCCAACATAGGTATTTCAGGAATGTTGGATCATAGTATGAAACAACAGAAAGCAGGATACATACTGCAGGAAGTGATTAAACATGATTTCCCCCCCCCGAACCAAGCTAAGCATGATAGCAATGCTGAAGTCGCATATTCAAAATCCTCGGGCGTAGGTAACGAACAGAATGTCGAAAAATTAGATATTTAAAAAAAAAAACGCAGAATCAATGTTAGAAACCGCCCGTGGCAAAGGCCCGTTAAATCATCATATTACGTGGCAAACCATGATCACGTGCAAATGCCGGTAAATCTGCATGATTACGTGGCAAAGGCCGTTAAATCACATGATTACGTGGGCAAACCCAGATCACGAGGCAAATGCCGGGTAAATCAGCATGGTCCACGTGGCCAAAGGCCGGTTAAATCAGCATGATCACGTAGCAAAATGCCGGTAAATCAAGCATGTATCACGTGGCAAATGCCGGGTAAATCAGCATGATAAGAACCACTGCTGGAACAGAACATTCACATGCATGGGTAGTCAACTGATGTCAGAAATGCTGATGTGGAACTTCCCAAATCCAAGTTAATTCCCGTGTTGAAATGCTGTATTGCACGCGACGATTCCAGAGCAGAAGTGGGCCACGTCCCACATCGTAAGATAGAACATCCCGACACCGATCCCTACTCACAGTCCGGAAATAATGTAGTACCTGTAGCCAGAAATTATTTCCATAAACAACAGCCTTACATAGGGTAAGTGTCAGGAAGGGAACTTAAAGTTCAAGTGAAACAGCTGAAATTCCAGGGTCCCTGTGATTGTTGATGTCGATTTGATTTCACATTCAATGCGCTAACTCCAAGATGCAGTCTGAGGTGAGACATGACGCCGGTGCATATTTTGTGTGTTGGTGGTGGGTGTGCTGGTGAAACATGGGAACACGAAGACGACGTGACAGGAAAGGTTGTTAATTTGTCTGGGGCACAGGAAGAGGAAGCATCGTATATAAAAGGTAAGGGGTGGGTGGATAAACGAGTGAATGTGACTTTTCCTTATTTTTTTTTTAGAATTGTGCTGTTATATATCTATTTTTTCCAAATGTTTTAGGTGAGATGTAAACAAGCCTATTGCGTGCCTGTTCCTTTTTCCTCTTTACCCCCGTTTCGTTTGTAGTACCTACTACCCAGCACCCTACCTACCACCCTGTCAACCACCTGCTTTCACTAACATGTAACTTCTGCATTTTAACATAACCTTCCAGTCTAACCTCTCAAAAGCCCAACGTTTGTCAGCCTATAGCTCTCTCTCACTCTCTCTCTCTCTCTCTCTCTCTCTCTCTACCCGAAGATGGAAATGACACACCCGCAACAACTAATGCTGTTGGGCGGTCCACCCCACAGGTCACATCCACGAGTACCCGTTGCACACCGCATCTCGTACTGCCCGACGACAATCTGACAGAATTGTCACCTTCATCGCCAAGGCTGCCACCACCACGACCACTACTTCTACGTCTTCACTGCAGCACAAGAAGCTTGAGTGTCCCGAGTGAAATGAGAAAGGGGGTAGGGGAGGGTTGCGGTGCGTGAACGCGCGGGGCGGGCGTTTTGGAGAACAAGAACAAGAACAAGAACATATTTTACTGCCGATATGAAAACCAGCAGGTTTTGTGGGGGCACAGATTGATCAAGTTCAGACCATTCACTATACTAAACTAATCCGAGCGTTGTCACATCTTGGCAACATACATCATAGAAGGCCGAAAAGAAAAGCCAGTGTGTCATCAAGTCGATTACATTATCTGTCTCCGAAGAGAATAACTTTTTGTGTGAGTGTGTGGTGTGTGTGTGTGTGTGTGTGTGTGTGTGAGCCGCGCGGTGTGTGATGTGTGTGTGTGTGTGTAAAGTGCACTGTGTGTGTGTGTGGGGGGGGGGAGAAGAAAAAGGGGGGGGGGGGGGGGGAGGAGGAGCCGAGTGAGGGGGCGCGTGGAGTAATGGGATAAGATTTTGGAGAGACGGGGAGAAATGAAGGGTGATGGTGTGGATGTCATGGTTTCTAGATAATAGTGTGTGTGTGTGTGTGTGGTAGTGTGAGTGTGGTGTTGTGTGTGTGGTGTTGGTGTGTAGAAGTGAGAGTATGTATGCTTTCTTTTGTGTATTCGTATGTGTATGTGTGTGTTGTCAGTACAACCTTGAGTTAATCTGACAATAAATTGGTTTCAGTCAGTCAGTGTGTGTGTGTGTGTGTGTGTGTGTGTGTGTGTGTTAAGAGAAATGGAGTAGTGAACGTCCTGAAAAAAGGTCTTCCGCTGTGTCATGGGTTGGTGACGAGGGGCTGAAAATGAGTATACAGTCCATGGAGATGAGAAATCAAAACAAACGAGATGTGTGCGCGTCTCTTGTTTACGTTGACATATATGTCGGGCTACCTACCCGAAAGCTGTAAACTTCCTAAGGGTTGGCGCCACAGGGAACAGTAATCCACCGTTTGGAACACCGATCTGGTTATGGTTGAAGATGGGGGAGGGAAGATGAAGGAAGTGGGAGTGTGGGGGTAACATGGGGGGAGGGAAGATGAAGGAAGTGGGGGTAACAGGGAGGGAACGGGGCGGGGAATTTTTTAACCGGGTGTTGAGGTGTGTCGGTCTGTGTGTCTTGCGGTGCCTCAGGCGGAGGAGATCACCCTGACGGTGGGACAGGCCTTCGACCTGGCCTACCGCCGCTTCCTGGAGGAGGGCAGCTCTGGGGTCGTGGACAAGGACTACAAGAAGCAGTGCCTGCTTCTGCAGAGAAGGGTACGTGCTCCAATTCTCTCCCTTTTGTGTGTGTGTGGGGTGGGGGTGGGGGGTGTAAGTTGTGGGAGTTGCAGGAGGGGATGCTGACGTTGCTCGTTGGTTAGTACCCGTGTGTGTGTGTGTGTGTGTGTGTGTGTGTGTGTGTGTGTGTGTGTGTGTGTGTGCGCGAGAGAGAGAGAGAGAGAAAGAGAGAGAGAGGGGGGGCGAAGAGATAGAAAGGGGGGGAGAGGGGAAGAGAGTGCATGTGTGTTTATGTGTGTGTGTTTGTGTATGTGTGTGCGTACGTGTGTGCATGCGCGCGCGCGCGCGCGCGCGTGTGTGTGTGTGTGTGTGTGTGTGTGTGTGTGTGTGTGTGTGTGTGTGTGTGCGGTCGTCTGCATCCGTGAGTGTGTGTGTGCGTGTGTGCGTGCGCGCGTGCGTGTGTGTGTGTGTGTGTGTGTGTGTGTGTGTGTTTCATGTGAGAGTGTGTCTGCTTTCTTTTGTGTGTGCGTATGTGTATTCGTGTGTGTGTGTGTGTGTGTGTGTGTGTGTGTGTGTGTCTGTAAGCGCGTGTGTGTGTGGATGGATGGGTTGGTGGTACCCAACCGTGCTTGCGTATGTATGGACGTGTTATGTGCACGTGATATTGCCTGCGTCTGCTGCGCTTGTATGTGCGCGCAGAGTGTCTCACCTTATTGTCTGTGTGCGTCTGTCATTCTAGTCTCTCCCTTTCTCTGTCTGTCTGTTTCTGTCCGTCTCTGTCTGTCTCTGTCTCTGTCTGTCTGTCTGTCTGTCTCTTTTTCTCTCACACACACAAGCACACAGACACACACATATTGTTTTCCCGAGACTTAACTCCATTTTTCACCGAAGAAGCCTAACATAAAACCTTGAACCATTCTCTCTCTCTCTCTTTCTCTCTCTCTCTCTCTCTCCTCTCTCTCTCTCTCTCTCTCTCTCTCTCTTTTTTTTTTCCTCCTTCTTTTTCTTCTTCTTCTTCTTCTTCTTCTTCTTCTTCTCATCTTCTCACCTGCGTGTCCACGGGAACAGGTGAACTCCCTGCAGTTCGAGAACGACGCTTTGCGGAAGCGGGTGTCCGAGCTGGAGAAGCTGAAGGACCGGGCCGACCTGGAGGAGTACATGAAGAACAACCAGGTCAGTGCTCCACAGCGGGCAAAAAGGCCGTGACAGGACAGCCAGAAGGCCAGCAGTAGTAGTAGTACACGCCCGCCAAAGTTTACTGTTTTCACCTCGTTTGTGACCGTGTTCACACCGCGTCCCCTGTCGTTCTGGTGTGTCGACTTTGTTTGTCAGTAGAACGACAGGCCAACTGTTGGAAGTCATTCTGTTGTGAATGGGTAGGACCATGGGTGTGGCGCGTGGAGGAATTGATTACGTTTTGGTGCGGACCAACCGGACTGAGCGGGCTCGCGCGCGTGCATGCTCGCGAGCGCACACACACATGCGCGCGCACACATACACACACACGCACGCAGCGCACACACACATACTCACACACACGCACACACACACATGTAGGCCTTCCCAATACTCTCTCTCTCGCTCTCCTCTCTCTCTCTCTCTCTCTCTCTCTCTCTCTCTCTCACACACACACACACACACACACACACACACACACACACACACGCCGCAGGACCGACTTCAAGCAACCTTGGTGAAAAGATGGAAAGAATTATGGCTCCAGGAAAGCATTGTTGAATTTTGGTGCGAATCAACCAAAACACACAGCGGATCCAGGACCCGTTCACAGCAAAATTACGAAACCGATTTTAAAGATAACTTGATGGAAAGATGGAACGTGGCTCAATAATAAATCTGTGAAACTTCGGTGTGGGTTAGTGGTAGGGGTCTGGATCGAATGGCTAATATACAAAAGATCCGTTCAGCGTCGGTGGGGGTCTGCGCTCTTCCTGGTGCCCTCGCCATTTCTGTAGGCTGACGATGACGTCATTGTTTATTGTGATTTGTAGTATGCACGTGTTTGTGTGACGGCACTGGTGTAGTCTCCGTAGTGGGCTGGGATGTAAGCAGCAAGGCTCGACATTCACTTCTGAGTGTGTGTGTGTGTGTGTGTGTGTGTGTGTGTGTGTGTGTGTGTGTGTGAGATAGAGAATGCAAGAATGTTCAACAGCTAATAGTTACATGTTCTGAACGTAGCATTTTGGGCGCCAAATATTCACAAGAATCCCGTTCATATGAATACATGGTAGTAAAAGTGGATGAAGTTAAAAAAAAGTTTTGAAATGAATTGATAAGTAAATAAAGACTCGTCAATACATGTAATAAGGACTCATCAAGACATGTAATTAGATTCACGGAAACATGTAATTAGGACTCATGGAAACACGTAATTATAACTCATGGAAACGCGTAGACTCATGGAAGCATGTGATTAGGACTCATGTTCTTTTGCTATCGTTTAGTTTCGATAACAATAATTATTTCTGTTTTCACAAAGTTAAGACAGCTATTGCGCGCTTTTGGCGCTAGTGTTTTTCCCATACAGACTGCTGTCCAGGGTCGGGATATAATGTTACAGGAACGCTTATCTCCCCAAGATGAGAACTCGTGCAGAAATGCGGCGCAGACAATTTCACTCGTCGCGTGTGCAAGCGAGATTTCTTAGTTTGAAAACAAAAACCAACAAAAAAGAAAACAATAGCGACAACAACAACAACAACAAAACAAAAGCAAAAGCAAAAGCATCTCGCATGTAGATGTCCAGCTCTCGGCATTTCTGTTCTGTCAAATTCTAACAAAAACGTATTGACCCCCCCCTCCCCACACACTCACACACACACACACACACACACACACACACACACACACACAAAGACTGCAGAAGAACTACTAGAACGCTCATATCATTGTAATTCAATTGAAAAATTTGCATTCCTAAGACAATATTCGATTATAGAAAACAAAGTTCGTCGAAAGAACATGCGCCTTACAGGAAAGCCAATGCGCTGGGTTTTTTCCCCCTCAGTAATATACATCTTACACGAAATCTAAATGCTGACGTTCAAACTACACTCTCATACATACATAACAGACATGATAATGTTTGTCATTTATTAAGCGTCTTGCCTTAGGTTGTGGGTGTACGCTTGTAAACACATACATTTAAACCACATATGTTCTTATTATATACAAATACATAGCATAACATAACATACATGTACGCATGGGCAAACGAACGTAACACATATGCGCGCATGTAGTAATTATGTACACACATATGCACACATATTTCGATAATGGAAGAAAAGACATTTGTGACACTAACTATGAAAATCAGTCAGGTGCGTTGAAAGAGCAGGTGTCAGACAGGCCATTGATGAGCAGTCCAGCTGTGTCTATCCCAGCCGATTTCGGGGTCAAGGAAGCCAAATCCAAGCTGAGCATGCACGGATACGTTCTATGAACAGTTTGATAGTGCGTAAGAAACTGTAAGAGGCTTTCGGAATGTGATGGTCACCCAGATAAAGGCCGAAGCGTTAACTGGAAAAGAGTGAAGCAAAAACATTGATCAAACACAACGATCAACAATGTTGTGCAAACAACAACAACGCAA
>CM031620.1:21611229-21616229 GCA_018398815.1 Conus ventricosus | reverse complement strand
ATCAACCGAACATAACTGTGTAAACGAAAACCTCGTACATTCCTCTACAACACCATCGCGTTTCTTTGCAAATCATTCATCGTGACACATTTCTCTGCGATTCCTCCACCTAACTGGTAACTTGCACGTGTGACAATGTGTTGTACCCGTCCTTCCCACCTGACCTCCCACATGGGTGTTGCACGGTGACTCAGATCTCCAGCCTCACCACCGTCATGTTGAATCTCAGAGATTCCGAGACTGATGACGCGGACGAAACTTCGGATGATTTTGAGGTAGTTCTGCACAGAAGGCAGGGTGAATATAGCTCGAGTCGATTCACCTGCTTGAATTAACGTGTTTTGTATGGAAAAGCATCGGGATTTTTATCATGTTTAGGTATGAACTCAAGCCTGCAGTGTTCGATTTGTAGTCCGTCTTGTGCACTTCCCTGTAAGGGGACTGTTCAGTCCAACAGATAGTACATTCTAGTTTAACTTGAGATATGTCAGTCTTCGTCAGTGTATTTGAACACGGCAACTACCTGCACAGGGTTAGTTGTATTCGTCATTAGCACATTCCTGTGGGCTGGGTGTATTCGTTATTAGCAGATGATGAATATAAGTGGCCCACAGGTATGTGTCAATGATGATGATGATGATGATGAATATATATATATATATATATATATATATATATATATATATATATATATATATATAATATATATATTGTGTGTGTGTGTGTGTGTGTGTGTGTGTGTGTGTGTATCTTCTATCTATATACATATATATATAAAATATATATATATATATATATATATATATATGCATGACAAATCATTAGTTACACGTACTGAGTTCCCTTGCATTTAATAGTGACTCAGATGTTCCCTCTGGTACAACTTGCATAATGAAAACCCAAGAGAGAGACCGAGAGAGAGGGAGGGAGAGAGTGAGAGTAAAAAGAAAAAAAAAGGGGGGGGGGCTGTAAGCATACTGACATCATAATAACAATAGGATGGTGTGTAACACTTTGACATTACTGTCATGACGCAAGTTTTAGCATCGACCCATTGATATAGGGGTGAATGAGATTTACCTTATGCCCGACCTACGCATTGATTCAGCACGCTGGTCAAGGCCATGCAAAGCACGTACATTTCGATGAAATAGGCAGCTAATCACAGCAAAACATGGACGGGCAGGGCAGAGAGAGAGAGAGAGAGGGAGAGGGAGGGAGAGAGAGAGAGAGAGAGAGAGAGAGAGAGAGAGAGAGAGAGAGAGAGAGATGGAGGCACGATGAAGAAGAAGCCGTCAAAGTTCCGGCACCTTTTGTCCAGCCCTCAGCGGCACAGTGGGAGACGAGTCAACAACAACAGCAACAGTCGCAGGTGGGCAGACGTCTTCAGAACCTGATCCTGGAGGAGGAGGAGGTCGGGCAGAGCAACGGGAGTGCCAGCAGCAGCTCGGCCCCCCAGTTCCCTGCCCCTGTCTGTAAGTGATGGAGGTCACGGGGGAGGGTGGGGTGGGGGTCTGTTGGTGGTGAGGCATTGGTCGAGTTTGTGTTATGGGTTGTTTGTTGCGCTGTGTCATTGGTTAAGTTTGGTGTCGTTGGTTGGTTTGTGTCATGGATTTTGTTGCGCTGTGTCATTGGTTAAGTTTGGTGTCGTTGGTTGGTTTGTGTCATGGATGAGATGGAACTGCAGTTTTATTTGTGCTGTGGATGTGTTTGCGTTGTTGGCTAGTTTTGTGATATGTATAATTTTTGCTACTTCGTTGGCTTCTGTTGAAGACTCCTTTGGGTTATTGACTGGATTTGTGTTAGGTGTAATTTTGGGTTCTATCACAGATACGTTTCGTTTTTTTCCGGACTTATATTGTGGTAAAGTTGGGCTGTTTGTCGGCTTGGGGATGAACAAGTATTTGGCTAATAATGCTGAATATTTACAATTTGTGTGTGTGTTAGGTGGCTTGTAATTTGGTCAGGATTTGTTTAGGGCTAGCTTGTGACATGAACAAGTTTTCGTTGCTGTCGTGTGTGTGTTGAAAGAGTTTTGTCTTTTGACTGGTGTTTGTGTGTGTGTTCAAAGAGTTTTGTTTGTTGGCCGACTCATGAGATGGACACATTTTGTTTGTTGGCTGTTTTTTCATTTAGTTTGAAGTACAAGTTTTGTTTGCTGCTTTGGTGATTGGCTAGTTTTATGGACAAGTTTTGTTGGTTGGTTGATTCGTCGGCTGGCTTTCAGTACAAGCTGCTTTTATTACTTTTTTTTTCTTTCAACTTTCAGTGAACCCTCCACCCCAGTCCTCCCGCCAGACTCGTAGCGGCCCGAACAACGTCAGCGTTCCCGTCAGGCAGCAGTCCTGTGAGTGTGACGTCACTTCCTCTTCACTCTGACTGTCGGCTTTCACAGTTTCCGACCACGCTTCTCCAATCATTTCTCATCTCCTTACGTTCATTGCTCTTCTTATAACGTGATGATTAGCCTTGCCCGCTATGGGCTCCTCTTCCCTTCTCTGTCTGTCTGTCTGCCTTTCTCTCTCTCTCTCTCTCTCTCCTCTCTCTCTCTCTCTCTCTCTCTCTGTATCCTTCGCGTGCGCGCGTTTGCACAATATTTTATTTTTCTCAAAGGATGTCGCTCTATTTCTCTATAATTTTCACCTTCTTTCTTTTCTGTGTGTCCGTGCATTTCCCAAGCCCCTCTCCCCCCCTCCCCCGCCCCACATCTTCCACCCACTTCCCCCGTTCCCTCCATCCACTCCTCTCTGTTTTTACCCAATCCGTCTCTCGATTAAAAAAAAAACTTTCTCCTTTCCCCCCTTGTCTATATGGAAAACAAGGCGCATCTGGAAGAATGTGTTTCTATGTTGTACATGGTTCTGTTTTTACGATCGTCATGTGTTAATCGTCAGCTTTAGGGTGTTACTCTTGATGATGCGGGTTGCATTTTCTCATGCAGTGTACAGTCGGCCCTCGACGAATCGTTTGAGTATCAACTTCGGGTGAGTGTTCATGTAATCAGATGTTTGATCATTATTTTAAACTCGTTGATCGACTCTGCAGCATTACAACTCGTTTGTTTTTGTTTTGTTTTTTTGTTTTCACCAGGCCCCACCAATCCCTTTTCCTCTGGAGACGCAAGCACTGACCCTTTCGCATGGGCGAGTTCAACCCATCCGGCGGTACGCCTTCACCGGCCGTCGGTGCCCCCGCACCGAACAACGGTGCGTCAGTACCGGCTAGCCATGATGACGTGTGGGCACTTCCTCCTCGCAACAAGAGCTGTTGGATATTCAGGTGCGTCGACTTTTTTTCTTCTTCTTTTTTTTTTTCCCCCCAGGTATGTTCAAGGGCAGCAACAACCTCTGCTTTTTGCGTCGTTTACGTCTGACCAGTTATTGAAGGAAATATCGGTGGAACTAAATTTAATCCTGTAAAAGGCTCAGGGTGCATCACAGCTGAAAGAAACATTTATTTCTTTTTTGTTTGTTTGTTTGCAGTGTCCCGACTTTTTACTTTTGTTTCTGATTTTCATTTTTGTTGTTGTTGTTGTGTGTTGTTGTTTCGCTTGGACTATGATCTATAAAACCAGTCTTGCACAAATGCTTATGTATGGACGTTGATTCTTCAAGCTGTTGCTACTCTATACGTGAACCAGATCAGGCTAGAGCGTTCCTTTTTTGAGGGGTGAGGGTGCGGGGAGGGGGAAGGAGATCCTAGGTGCCGGGAGGGGGGAAGAAGGGGTGGGGCAGGAGTGGGAAGTTGTTGGCAGGATTTGGGGTGATGAGGTAATGAGGAGTTTCCTGGCTGGTTCTGTATGCCTTTTATCATAGATAAAGAGCCGAGAGGGTAAGTATCCCGCCTCCCATTCCCACTGTTCTCCTTTGTCGGAGTCTTGTTTGCTCGTACAGATCAGTACCTACCTGCGGCACCACGGTCACTACGCTTCACAAGAGAATTGTTCAGTTTGCTGGGTTGCCCTCGCAGGTTACCATGTATATCAGCTTGTTGTATTCCACTGTACAGCGCCGGCGGCTCACCGGCTGCACGTAGCCTTTGCCTCGCGCGAACCACCGTGTGTGCGCTTTAAAGTTTGACAGTTTGAAACCGTCAGTGGAGAAGAACAGCTTTCAACCAACGGCCAGCCTGTGGATAGGAGGCAGAAGATGAGCCAGTCAGGTGAATGGGCTGTGGCGAATACATTTGAAATGTGCAGTAGAACTCTTGTCAGCGAAAAGTAAAGATGCCTATCGTGTCCCTTCTTGCTCTGTGCTTTTTTTTTAGGCCCGCCCGGTGTGCTCACCGACTCGCCCCCTCTATGTTATGGCGTAATTAGCTTTAGACTGACATCATCGCTGTGGGAATTGCCGTAAGATAGAATGCATAAGAAATCATGAATTAAGGCGGAGAAGTAGATTTTTAACAAATATATTGTATCGTATCAAAATGAAAGCATACGGTTAAACTAAATTTAAAATAAGATAGTAAATAAGTGAAAAGAGATATTTATATAGAAATAAAATACCGCGAAAATGATTCAGACTGGAACTTCACAAACCGGAATGTGTAACTCATTATCCCAAATTTATCCACATTATCTTGCTGGGCTCCAGCGACACATCGCTATCGAATTTGGAGATGCCAGAGGTAAGGTGTTCAAAAAATAATCTCTTGACTTCGGCTGGGCTGGTCGACAAGCATACTGCGAAAGGCCTTTTATTCATACGTGTAAGACACAACGTTCGCCCGGAGTTACGTGCGTGCTTTTCCTTCGTTCGGCAACTAGTCATAGTGCGTGCTTGTTATTTGCTGTGGCCACCTTTGAATTTCCATGTTATGTACAAAGTGGTTGCCTTTTTCAACTGACAGTGACTGGACACAGAATCCAATTCCAGACTGGTATGCTGAGGCGTAGTGTGTCATAATCTTCACTTTTTTTCTGCAGGTGATGTAGGCTAGTCCCCTTTGAAAAAAACAACAACAGAACATTAGCTAGTTGTCTTTCAGTCATCTTTTTC
>CM031620.1:21591229-21606229 GCA_018398815.1 Conus ventricosus | reverse complement strand
GAGAAATGATATGAGTTGTGTACTTTTTGTTTACTTGGTCAATTGTCTTTGTCTTTTGTCTACGACATTATGACCGTAGGTTGTTCTTGTTTTTATTCTTTTTTATTTTAATGAAATAAAATTTGAATTCTCAACTAACAGACCATGTTTGTGTATTGTGTTGTCAGTCCTAGGCCCGTCCCGTCAGCATTATTACTCTGTCCTGCTATGCACTTCATGAGTTTGGTTCAACGTGAACATGGTTTTCGTTTTGAAAATATAATCAGCCTGGTTGATAGATATAAACAGTCTACTTGGTAATGCGGTTTACTGTGGCAAATAAAGCGAATAACACTGAAATGCAAAATAATGCAAAGTACGTGGTAGAAGTATGTTTTTATTTTTTTTTATTTTTTGTTTTATTTTTGTATTGCTTGTTTGTTGGTTGGTTGGTTGGTTTTGCATACGAACTTATATTTCGTATAAATATAATTTTAAGAACGACAGCTTAAACTTCCAAGATATTTAACACTTTACAGTTATACTAAACTGTAACGGTAACCAAATCGTGGAATGCTCTGATCCAGACCTACATTCAATGTCTGAGGCTTCGACAAAAAAAAAAATCTATTCACTTTGAGAAGAGAAACAACTGCAGCCGTAGAGAATCACTCCTCCTCCATGTCTGTTTACGACGGTCTCGATTCAAATCCCTTCAGCTGTCGTTTAGTTCTACATCGTTCATAGTTTTATCCACCGTCTCCTTCGCTCGTGGGTTGTTTACGTTTTTGTCATGAATGATATCTAATGGGTTCGAGTAAAAAAAAAAAATTAAAAAAAAAAGCGTTTATAGCCAGATGTGTTCCCATAGAGGACCCCGCCGTAACACAGTGGCGAATGTGCATAGTTGCCGGCTGGGAGGTCTATCCTGTTCTGATTTTCGTCCCGGACTGGAGTCTGAGTCTTCTGTCGTCGTGATGAATTGGTGTCCAGCATGCACGCACACTGACACAAACACACCGACACACCGACACACACACACACACACACACACACACACACACACACACACATGCATACATACACACACACATACATACATACACACATACATACACACACACACACACACACACACACACACACACACACACACACACCGGAACAATGATAGCTGATTTTATTCTGCATCTCCTTGCCTCATGGCGTACAAACAGTCATTATATACAACGCGTCAAACGATAGGGATCTGTCTGCATTCATGAACCTCGGGTTTTTAAATAAAAGGCATATTTTACAACACATGTACACACCGTTCCTTTCTGTACATACTCTCTATTCGTGAACAGAAAGAGATGAAAGATGTGTGTTTTTTGTATTCAAACGAAATCACTATTACACTCAAAATACAACCAATACATATATTTTTGTATTGTCTAATAGAAACGGTGAAAAATGCCTACATAAATCAGTAATACATACAGAAATGATAACACACACACAAAATTGCATCAAAGTGAACAACAATAGTATGGGGAACGTGAAATGTGTAATCGGTACATGTTTTTATAAGACATTGCTGTAGCTTTCCCAATATCTGTAACGTGACTGGAAACTAAAAGAGATACGTATACCCCCCCCCCCCCCCCACACACACACACACATACACGCTCTCTCTCCCTCCTCTCTCTCTCTCTCTCTCTCTCTCTCTCTCTCTCTCTCCACACACACACACACACACACACACACACACACACACACACACACACACACACACACACAGGAGAAGCAGACATGTGTTGATTTAATAAATGAAGACGTACGAAGAGAGAGAGAGAGAGAGAGTTGAAGAGCCATTTTTCCTTTTCGTTTTATTGTTTGTTTCATTTCATTTTAGTTGTTATACAGCGCTCCCGACCGACCATACAGGGCTGAGGGAGAAAAAGATCTAGGCTGTGGGCAAACCCTTTGCACAAGATTGCAAGATTCGCTAAAAAAAAAAAAGCAACAAACACAACCGATCTCTTTATAATCTATAACATGATAGCCGATCTTTAGACGTCTTTAACGTGCGTAAGGTTTGGCCGTGTTCGAGGCGCCAGTCTTTCCGTTTAATTTTCCATCCTCAGATTTAAGAAAATAAACACATCAGAGCCACAGAACATAAAGCTGTGTGGTCAAAGAGGCAGCCGTATTATGTCCACTGCAGAAGATGACCGTCACATTACCTACTCGCCAGATGACCAGAGAAAGTCTGGCATGTTATAAAGTGTTAACAAGAGAAGAAGAAAAAAATGTAAAGACTCTGGTTAGCAGAAGCACAGTACACACAACACACACACACACACACACACACACACATACACACACACACACACACACACACACACATCATATGTGTGTGTGTGTGTGTGTGTGTGTGTGTGTGTGTGTGTATAAGAGAGAGAGAGAGAGAGAGAGAGAGAGAGAGAGAGAGAGAGAATTTACAAACACAAAATTTTCAGAAGGCGGCGTATGCAGTTGATGCTGAAAGAGCCTCCAGCATCTTCACGGGTGGGAGGGGAGGGGGAGGATGGGGGATGGGGGGGGGGGAGGCCCTGTTCGTGTGACGAGAAGTCATCATTACAAGTAGTGTGATGCACGAAATGACCGAACAGTTCATTGAACTGCGAAATACATGGAAACAGATAACACACATTTCCCGAGGAAATATATATATATATATATACATATACATATACATATATATATATATATACATATACATATATGAGTTTGAATGACTGAAGATGCAGTGATTAAACAACAACAACAACAACGGCAAAAACCTGAAGCTGGCGATGTAAAACACACCATCAACAACAACAACAGCAACAATAACACACACACACACACACACACACACACACACACACACACACACACACGTACACACACGTGCGGACATTGAAAAAAAAAAAAATATCAAAATGGTGTCACTCCTTCAGGTCACATTTAAACTATAATATAAGGGAGACTAAACCACACTGCAAGACTGCCGAAAACAAGCTGAAACACAATCTAACACGTGAAACAAGTGCCAGGTGACATTTATTCACTGCACAATATTAAACAGACATGTGAATTTTCGAAAAATAGGTCTTTTGAGATGTCTCAAGTAAGAGAGAAAAAATGCACAAAACAATATTTTCCAGATAACTGTCAGAAGGACACTTTACATATCCACAACACACACACACACACACACACACACACACACACACACACACACACACACTCACGCACGCATACACACAGTGGAGGGAGGGAGGCAATTCTCTCTCTACCCTCCCTTTCTTCGGTGCGTCGTCCCTATATAAGTCCTGATGCTTATTTCCATGAATGTCTGAAAATTGCTGCTGTTCTTAAGAAAACAGCCGCCAAATGCTATGAAGAACATCCCAATCAGCAGCACTAGTAACAACAACTACAACAACAACAACAAGGAGAAAAAAATTAAGGAAAACGAAAACGATTAAAAAAAGTCATAAAAAATGCTTTAGTCATATTTGCGTGTTCTCTCTCTCTCTCTCTCTCTCTCTCCTCTCTCTCTCTCTCTCTCACACAAACCACACATTCGTACGTAACACACATTACGTACATAAATATACACATACATTGGATGAGGTCGGGCACTCACACAGACATGGGTGGTTGAGTCGCTTGATTGGGGACAGGGAGGTGTGCGTGGGGGGGGGGAGGCAGTGGGGAGGGGGTGGGGGGGTCAGAAAAGTACGTTTCCGTCCAAAGGAAGACGTGAAAAGGGGGTGTGGGAGGAGATAAAAGGAAGGGGGTAGGGGACGGAGGTGATTTACAGGTGACGAACATGAATTGTCAAAACAACTTTATAAATGTGAAACAACATAACATCCTTTCGAAAACTTATGATCCACGTCTACGTTGATTTACAGAATATTCAACATCAACAACAACAACAACGAAAAGGTTGACATTGAAATCTGCTGATAAGGAGGGTGGTATCCAAACTGTGGAAGCTTACGATCCGAAAAATGCACGCCAAAGCGTAGATCCTTCAATACCAAGCTTCCAAACTAAACGAAGTCCTATGCCATTCTTCTAACGCTTAGCAATGAAGGAACCGCACTTTGCCCTTACCAAAAACAACAACAACAACAACAACAACAAAAACAACAACTACAACAACAAACAAAGGAAAAAACCACACACACCAAACAATGGGATAGGAGAACTATCCTATCTCAACACGAAATGAACGAGAGCATGGGGGGGAAAAACCCCTGAACTAGACTAAAACAAGAACACACACACACACACACACACACACACAAAGAGAGAGAGAGAGAGAGAGAGAGAGAGAGAGAGAGAGAGGAGAGAGAATAACTTTAAAAAATGTAACACCATCGTTGCATCTTTTACAATGCTGACGTGACATTATGGAAGACGAATGATCGTGAATTACCAACAATACAGAGTGACGTTTTCTCTTTGCACCATCATGCCCAAATTCCTCTTACATAAAGAAGTATAACAGAGCAGTGAAAACGATTTACCAGTTAGTGTCTAGGACATTCAAAAAACAAAACAAAACAAAGCAATTCATTATTATCATTATTTTGACGGAAATACAAAGTCGAGCACACAACATCCAAGAAATAAAAGCAAGTTTGTGAAGAAGGGAAGTAAACCCTGCCAACTGTCACATTGTAATTCAAAATTACCTCCCTTGTCACTTCAGCGCTTCTACTGATTTTTGTTGTTGCTGTTGTAGTTTCTGTTGCACCCCCCCCCCCCCCCCCCCCCCCCCCCTTTCAGTATTTTGTGACTATTTCTTTTGGGGGATCTTAAAGATTGATCATCTGTAGTTACTGATCCTACAGAGAACCGTGTACAATATGATCGGAATCCACCGAAGGGTTTTCGGGCGCTTTTTTTCCTTTTAAAGAAACGTTTTAGATAATCATAGACATGTACAGATAAGACTGGGGAAAAAAAATATCCGTCGACCATTCGCCCAGCTCGCAGTGAAGAAGTCTCAGAAAGGTGCACGATTAGACGAGCAGTCCGAGTTTTGTAGCAACTGGAGATGCCGGTGAGGAACCGGAAACGGCGAAGGGAGACGGACAAAGTCACGTGCATTTACGTCAATACGCTCAGACATCATGTCAACAGCATAGAGGAGAGATGGTGGAATTAACGTTTGATTGGCCAGAGGCCTGAAGTGTTAGGAGGGGGAAGGGAAGGGGAAGGGAAGAGTGGAGAGACGACGGGTTCAGTGTTTCAGGGGAGACAACTGATGAGGCTAAGGTCCCGCCGCGCATCTTTGTCAGAAAGGAGTTGTCGTGCTTTGAAACAAGGCCTTTCAAAAGAAAAAATAGGAGGGGGGGGGGGGGGGGGGGGCAAGAACATCTTATATATCCAGACAGATCATAAAAAGAACCAAAGAAAGAAAGAAAGAAAGAAAGAAAGAAACAAAAACTCAGAAACCCATCGCGCTGGACTATGGCTTATACATCCCAGTACAGTACAGCGCGTGTAATTATAACAATAACAGACATGATCATGACACAACAATGAAGGAGAACACACTGCATGTCTAGGCGCGCACCATACACGCCATACACCTCAACACAGTGCAGTACATTGTGCAGTACGACTGGAAGCCCCGTTGAAGGCTTCTTCACGTGCTGTTCTCAGTACAGGTACTGCCAGGGGCACTTAACTATGTACACACTAAAGTACCAACGAATGGGCGACGAACACGGATTTGATCTGCTTTGGAAACAATAATTTGCAACTCTGAGCTGTCGACGGACGATAGAGAAGTCAGTGTTTCATATGTATCCAGATCTCCAACTTTGTCGTAGTTGCCAACAGACTCAAACTTTGCAGATCAAATTCCACGGAAAAAGAGGTTCTAATGATTAGCATGGGGCGCTGGTGTGTTCTGATATATATCCTGTCCTGTTTATCTTATGCATGAGATTTGAACACGAAGCAAACTGTCGTCCCCACCCTCCATCCTCATCTTATTTCGCGTCTCTCTCTCTCTCTACTCCCCCCCCCCCCCCCTCCACTCCTCATTCCAGAGATAGCAAGTCAATATGGCTGCATTCCTCTTGAAGGATATGTTATGCAGTGAAAATGGAGTCACCCTCACACGGAGGAAAATCAACTGTCCATCTTTTGAAATCTTCTTGACCGTTTTCCCACAGATATGATACATCATAACTTCTAATAACATTGTACAAGAATAATTTTCTTATACCTTTTTTTCTATTATCCTTTCCTTCCAGTATTTTCTTTGTCCAAGACAGTCACAGGAAAAAGACATACATGTGTTTTAAAACCTCACGACAAACAGTAAAAAGTGGCTATATTGCTGGCCAGTCATTATCTTTTTATATTTGACCATCAGGAGGAACATTTCTCATCGTAAACCAGAAACATGGCCCTTCTGTGTGTAGACAACAATGAACAAACTCAAACAAGTCCAATGCGAATGATGAAGACAGCACAAGCACAAACAACATACGTATTATGAAATTCGTTCAATAAATAACCATGAAAGGTCGAAGTGCAGAAACCGTTCCTTTTATAAGATTTTTTACACTGATTTGTGCGAGCTCCCTTCTTTATTCGCATACACACACGCACGCAAGAACGCGCGCGCGCGCACACACACACACACACACACACACACACACACACACACACACACACACACACACACATTATCCAACCAAACTTCCAATCCAAATCACATTCATAACAGCACAGCTGAGCGTCACAAGTCGCGAACTAATATTCATCATTGTTTGGGAGACAAACCAGTGAATAGAGCCATCTTCTTGCAAAACAATCGGTGAAGACGACTGAAAACCGGTACCAAGTCACGTTGAACAGTCCAACCAAAGGGAAACAATTCGTAAATTAATACCTGTCTCACAAAGAGTTCTCTCTAGTTCTTGTAAAAAGAAAAAAAAATTGAAAAAAAGAATAACCGGAATACTGGGCAAAACTGACTCGGAAATCCACGCCTCGATCAAACCGTAGGCACGGATTTTCCTATTCTGCTGGATAAAAAGCTGGTGGTAGTTAACATCGCTGCTTCTATCGTTATGGCGTCCATGCAAAGGTAGCACTCTACTGCGCATGCCTGAGTCTAAGGTCACGTGGGTCCCATGCTGGCCTCGATCTGGCAACAACTCATCCCAGAGTGGATTCATGGGTTGTTGGTCTGTAGGATGCTGGTGTTAGAAAAGCTGGAAGCTTGCTTGAAAAGCCGAGAGATGGCGACACAGCCACGTTTTCTATTCACTGCACACAACTATATCAGATATACGGGTGCTGTATGTACGGGTGCCGTCAATTCTATTCAAATCACTCCTGGTTCTACTTGAAATGCTGGTGTATCTACTTCAATTGTTGATTATACATTGGAGAATGAAGGTCTAAACGCTCACTACACACGTAGTACGAAACCTTATCATTGAGTATACATGTACATAGGATTACTGGCACTTAATACCTAGCGCTCGGGAAACATGTAAGTGATGTTATGCTTTGGTTCTTCTAAGTTAGGCAGCTGTGGTATTTATACAAGGATTTTGTACATGGTTGGAAAAAAAAAAAGCAACATGCAAATATTAGAATCACAAGTAAAATTCTCTTCTTCTCGTTGTTGTTGAGATATTTTGAAAAAAAAAAAGTACTTTGAAAACGGGAGCGTTCTCTGGAACGTTATCTCCAGGGGAAAAAAGTTTGCATACTTCAATTGTAATTGTTTATTTGTTGGTGGGATTGTTTTATTTTGCTTTACCGTTACTATTCGTTGTTATTCTCCTTTTTTTTTCTTCTTCTCAAATTCGTTCGTATTTGCTGAATCATTTGTTGTAGGTCAGTGCGTATCTTTTTAGGGCATTGTCGACTGATGATGCTGTGGTCCCCCACGCGTTGAATGTATTCAGTGGTTGTTGTTGTTGGTGGTGGTGGTGGTGGTGGTGGTGAAGGTGGTGGTGGTAGTGGTGGCGATGATGGAGTGTAGAGGCTTGAGAGGCGTGGCTGGCTGCTGCTTCCATGTCCGTGGAGGTGAAGGCTGTGGAGGGCGTGGGAGGTTGATTCCTTCTGAGTCGCAGCACATTTTGGAGGAGATGGACCACGCTCGCTGGCGCCTGCACGAGACAGGGTCAGGCTGCGTCTCTGTGTGTGTCTGTTGTCAAGTCCACAGGGGTAGCGCGTGCGTCTGGTGTTCTTCCTTGCATGGCACTAAGGCACTGGGAGTCTGGTCTTCCTTCCTTCCTTCTTTCCTTCCTTCCTTCCTTCCTTCCTTCCTTCTTGCCACTCTCTTCCGAGAAGTCGTTTCTTATTGGGAGTTAGAGAATGAGGAGAGGGGTGTCTACACAAGAGAGAGAGAGAGAGAGAGAGAGAGAGAGAGAGAGAGAGAGAGAGAGAGAGAGAGAGAGAGAGAGAAGAGAGAGAGAAAGAGGAGAGAGAGAGAGAGAGAGAGAGAGAGAGAGAGAGGGGGGGGAGAGAGAGAGAGAGAGAGAGAGAGAGAGAGAGAGAGAGAGAGACAGAGAGACAGAGAGAGAGAGAGAGAGAGAGAGAGTTTCTGTAATGTGTGGGAATCGGAATTTTTTCACGACTGTGAAGCTGTTGTATGGTGAGTGTTGTTAGCCCTCAGCTGATGATGTAGACAGCTATTAGATGCATTTTCGTTTGTCCGTGACGGAAAGAAACACAGTGTGTTTCAAAACTCGTGGACTTTGATGCCTGTGAGTAGAGAGGAGAGCTTGGAAACGCATTCACGCTGCTGCTTAGAACTGAAGAGAGCGAACACAATGCATGTCCCTCCTCTCAGACCTCCGACTCCTCCTCACTCCCACCGGTCTAACCTCTGTTTGTTTTTTCTTATGTTTTTTGTTTCGTTTATCTCCCCAACTTTCATGATTTGCTGGTTTCTTAGATATCCCTTGGAGCTCCTCTGTAACTGTGTCTTCTACACACACACACACACACACACACACACACACACACACACACACACACACACACACACACGCACGCACGCACGCACGCACACACGCACGCACGCACGCACGCACGCACGCGCGCGCGCGCACACACACACACGCACGCACGCACGCACGCACGCACGCACGCACGCACGCACGCACACACACACACACACACACACACACACACACACTCATCATGTGGGTGAAACACTCCTTTCCCAAACTTCCCACTGTGGTTGAGACACTCCTTTCCCAAACTCCCCACTGTGGATGAGACACTCCTTTCCCAAACTCCCCACTGTGGATGAGACACTCCTTTCCCAAACTCCCCACTGTGAGTAATATTATACTCCCCTTCCATCCCCCCCCCCCTCCCCTTGGGTCAGACACTCCGATTCTAAGGTCTTCCTGATTTCCCCTAGTAAACTGACACTCCCCTCCCCCCCCCCCCCCCTTCTTCCCTTACTCCCCTCCCTATCGCCTGGTGCATCAGATACCCCCCTCCCCTCCTCCTTCCCAAAGAAATGCTCCCCTAATGACACTCTCTCAGCCAGAAGAAAAAGAAGAAGGAGAAGGAGGAGGAGGAGGAGGAGGAGGAGGAGAAGAAGAAGAAGAAGAAGAAGAAGAAGAAGAAATTCTTGCAGTGGCGAAGGAGAACAAAGAAGAATAAGGAAGAAGATCTTGCACTGACGATGGAGAACAATGAAGAAGAAGGAAGGAAGAAGATCTTGTAGTGACGATGACAGAAGAAGAAAAACGGGGAAGGAAGAAGATCTTAGAGTTGTGGTAGCGAAAGAAGAGGAAAAAAGATCTTGGAGTAGCGGTGGCGAAAGAAGAGGAAAAAAGATCTTGGAGTAGCGGTGGCGAAAGAAGGAGGAAGAAAGAAGATCTTAGAGCAGCAGTAGCGAAAGAAGACGAAGGAGGAAGAAAGAAGATCTTAGAGCAGCGGTAGCGAAAGAAGAAGAAGGAGGAAGAAAGAAGATCTTAGAGCAGCGGTAGCGAAAGAAGGAGGAGGAAGAAAGAAGATCTTAGAGTAACAGTAGTGAAAGATGAGGAAGAAAGAAGATCTTAGAGCATCGGTGGCGAAAGAAGGAGGTGGAAGGAATATCTTGCAACGTCGGTGGCAAAAGAAGGAGAAGGACGAAGATCTTGAAGCGGTGGTGGACGAAAGAAGACAAAAGAAGGAATGAATGAAGGAAAGAAGGAAGAAATGAAGATAGGAAATAAAGAAGGAAGGAAGGAAGGAAGAAAGGGAGGAAGGAAGGAAAGAAGGAAGTTGAAGATCTTGCAGTGTCGGTGGGCGAAAGAAGACAAAAGGAAGGAAGAAGGAAGGAAAGAAGGAAGGAAGTTGAAGATCTTAGCCGTGTCGGTGGAGAAGAAGGAGAAGGAAGAAGAAGGAGCACTTCAGTCCGTAGATGTCACTCATCACGGGCGGCTCCTTTTGCTCTTTCTCTCTCTTTCTTTAAGACTCCCAGTAGTACTGCGGCAGCGCGTTGAGATAGTCCAGCAGAATGTCCCAGTAGCCCGGCGCCACTAGTCATCCGTAGCCGCACTTCTGGCAGACCAGGAACACGCCCAGGGTCCGGCAGTTGCAGTACTTCTGGAACAGCTTGCGCTTGTAGCGGCAGAACTTGCGCAGCACCCGGTCCACGGAGGTGAAGGTGTCGATGGACGTGATGGAGTTGCGGAGCTGGCCTGGGTTAAAGGGAGAGAATAGGATGTTTTTAGTATGGTTTGTCGTTATTGGCGCTACTGCTGTTGTTCTGGTTATTTTTGTTGTTGTTGGTGGTGGTGGTGGTTGTGGTGGTGGTGGTGTGTGTGTGTATGTGTGTGTGTGTGTGTGTGTGTGTGTGTGTGTGTGTGTATGAGAGAGAGAGAGAGAGAGAGAGAGAGAGAGAGAGAGAGAGAGAGAGAGAGAGTTGTGAGCGCTCGTGCGTGTTTGTGCGCACGTGCGTGCGTACACGAGCGTTCACACACACACACGCACGCGCACACACACACACACACACACACACACGCGCGCGCGCGCGCGCGCGCGCACGCACGCACGCACGCACGCACGCACGCACGCACGCACACACACACACATACACACGCACGCACGCACACACACACACCACACACACACACACACACACACGCACGCACGCACGCACGCACGCACGCACGCACGCACACACACACACACGCACGCACGCACGCACGCACGCACGCACGCGCGCACACACACACACACACACACGCACGCACACACAAACACACACACGCACGCACGCACTCACACACACACACACACACACACACACACACACACACACACACACACGCACACACACACACACACACACACCACACACACACACACAACTGACCTGCGGTCTGGCATCCATGTCCATTATTCTGGCAGAACCGTGCCTGGCTCTTGGCATAAGAGGTCTTGATCATCTTCCTCTTGGGCACGTTGGCGCGGCAGGTGAAGCGGAACCTCTGTTCGAAGTACCCCCCAGAGGTTCGGTTCGTCTGTATCCATTCCGTCCACGGAGAGATGCGGGAGATTTCTGGAATATAAGTTAAAGACACGGATGGCTTACAGCTTGGCTGGCTCGCAGCTTGGTTGGGTCAGTGGGTTTGTAAACTGCTTGGATGGTCGGTTGGTTGGTTGGTTGGTTGATGAATTGCTCGGTGGATTAATTGATTAGATTGATTTGTTTTCTTGGGGGTCATTGTTTCCTTGGCCAGGTGGGTGGTATGTTTTTTGTTAAATAATTTATTGATTTGGCGTGTTTCTTGTTTTTGGTTATTGGTTGCTTGGTTTGTTAGGCGATTGATTGATCGACTGGCTGATTTGATGGCAGAGGAACTGTAGTAATGCATCCTCTTACAATTATCGTGATCACCATCGGTTATTGATATTTTCACGCTTCTGTCTATCTGTCTGTCTGTCTGTCTGCCCCTTTCTCTCACAACACACACATACACACACACACACAGACACACACGTGTACAACACACACACGCACACAACACACACACACACACGCACGCGCGCGCGCGCACACACACACACACGCACGCACGCACGCACGCACGCACGCACGCACGCACGCACACACACACACACACACACACACACACACACACCTTCTCTTTCCATTTTTGTCCTCTGCGCCCATAGATACACACACACACACACACACACACACACACACACACACACACACACACACACACACAGACACTCCACTCTTTAATCCTTCTCCTCCCTGTCTATCTGACTGTCTGTCGGTCTATCTGTCTGCCTGTCTGTATCTCTCTGTCTCTCTCACCATCACAGTCATGGGTGTTACACATGCGCCACTCCTGCTTGTTGCCGCCACACGGGTGGCCCCCGCGGCTCGGCCTGGGTCTGGAACACTGGCGGCGCCGGGTTTGAATCCCGCCATTGCACTCCTTGGTGCAGGCGCTCCACCCGGACCACGAGGCCCACAGTCCGTTCACCGGCGGCACTGGTCACAGGAAAAAACAACACCAACAAATCAACAAACACATACACAAACAAATTAACAAACAGATAAGCAAACAAATGCACAATAACTTCTGTTGTTGTCGTTCGGACAACGAGGCTCAAACCCGATTTACTGGGGTGGGGGATGAGGAGGGGAGGTGGCGATTGTCACAAGAAAGACAGGCAAAGAAATAAAACGATGATTCTGGTTGTTTTCATGCTTCCCTCCCCTCCCCCTCTTTCTCCCCCGCCCCCTCCCCTTTCCCTCCGAACAGAATACAACAACGTTGGGGGCAGGGGGTAAAAATGGTATTCATCCTTAGTATGGGGTGTAGTTGTTTTAATCACACGTGCGCACGCGCTAGCGCGCCAATACACACACACACACACACACGCACTCTCTCTCTCTCTCTCTCTCTCTCTCTCTCTCACACACACACACACACACACACACACACACACACACACACACACACACACACACACAAGTGCGCGCGCGCGCACGCTCGCATGGGGAGGCAAGAATACAAAAGCAGCATGTCCAAAAACTCTTCCCCCTCACTTTCTCCCTCCTCCCCCTGTCACTCTACATTATTTCATCACCCCCCCCCCCTTCCTTTTTTTGTGTGGATATTTCCTCCCTCTCTCATCCAACCTCCCCCCCCCCCCCATTTTTCTCACAACTTCCCACTCTACCCCAACCCCCTCCCCCCTACCCACCCCCACCCCATCCCCCCGCCCTCCTTGCAGCGAGAACTCACACGGACAGGCGATGAGGTCCTCGCAGTACTGCCTCTCGCTGTCCGCCCCGACGCAAGCGCGGCCGCCATACTTGGGCGGGGGGTTACCGCACTGTCGCTTCCTCTCCCTGAGGGCGTAGCCACAGGTTTGTGAACAGGCCGACCACTGGGACCACTCCGTCCACTGCCCATGGACTGGGAGATGGTTGAAAAAGAAGATAAAATTGAAATCAATATGGGAACCAAGAAAGAAAAAAAAAAAGGGGATAGAAAGAAGGAAATACAGAGAAGAAAGTACGAAGGAGGAAAGAAGAAAAGAAAACATAAAAGGGAGGAAGGAGGAAAAAATGAAAGAAGGAAGGAAGGAAGGAAGGAAGGAAGGTAGGTAGGGAATAAGACAGAAAGAAAGAAATAACGAGAGAGAAAAAAGGAAGGGCAGGTAAGATGAAAGAGAGAAAGTAATGAAATGAAGAAAGAAAGAAAGAGATAAAGAAAGAAGAAATGAAGAGAGAGAGAGAGAGAGAGAGAGAGAGAGAGAGAGAGAGAGAGAGAGAGAGAGAGAGTACACTCAGACTCTTATCTTAGAAGACTTTCACAGCTTACCTTGTGACACACATCGATTCCTTTTCAAAGAAAGGAATGAAAAACAAACAACAAATAAACAAACAAAAACAAACAAACAAACAAATCAAAACAAACAAACAAACAAACAACAGAAAAAATCTTACTAGTGCAGTTAGCCACTTCGATGCTAGCGCCGACACATCGCCTCCCTCCATTGGTCGGTTTGGGGTTGTCACATGACCTCATCCTGCACAGGCATTGGTCCACCACCGGGTCTCCGCCCACTTGCTGACATTTGGACCAATCAGACCACGGGGACCATCGTCCGTCCTCTGGCGTACCCAATGAAAACAGATCAATGAACACATGTAAAACGACATAGAGTTTATGCACAGAAAATGAATAAATAAATGAATAAATACACAAATACATGAATAGATACATAGATAAATAAATGAATAAATAAATAAATAAATAAATAAATAAATAAACAAATCTTAAATAAATGTTAGCGAACCGCCCAGAGAACGTGGACAAACGAGTCACAAGACACAACACAACGCGTTTCGACCTCTTAGGTCTTCGTCGGGTGATAAATAAACGAATAAAACAACGAAAATTCACTTATCACCCGACGAAGACCTAAGAGGTCGAAACGCGTTGTGTTTTGTCTTGTGACTCGTTTGTCCACGTTTCTCTGGGCGGTTCGCTAACATTTATTTAAGATTTGTTTAGATTTCCGCCTGCAGTCGTCTCGCTTTGCAACTAAATAAACAAGCCACCAAACAAATAATCAGTAAAAACATACAAACATACGTACATCCATATCTACCTACCTACCTGCCTACATACATACATACATACATACATACATACATACGTACATACATACATACATACATACATACATGCATACATACGTACATACATACATACATACATACATACATACATACATACATACGTACGTACGTACGTACGTACGTACGTGCGTGCGTGCGTGCGTGCGTGCGTGCGTGCGTGCGTGCGTGCGTACGTACGTACGTACGTACGTACATACATACATACATACATACATACATACATACATACGTACATACATACATACATACGTACATACATACAAACCAAGCGAAATGAAAATGAACATAGAAGCAGATGGATGAAACAAATCACC
>CM031620.1:21566229-21568729 GCA_018398815.1 Conus ventricosus | reverse complement strand
GGGTGATCTTTACGTGCAATTCTTTCTTGCATGACGCGGAAGGTAAATGAGGAAGATCTCTTTTCCCCCACAAAATGCCAAACAAAGAAATGAGGAATGGGCGGACGCAGTGATAGGAAGGTGTGTCGTCTGATAAAGAAGCCTCAGTTGTTCTGAAAGTGATATGATTAGCCAGTTGGAATGGACTGATTATCCTAATCAGAATACTGTTTCGTATATTTAACGTCTGCTACCACAACCACATCATGGTCAATGAAATGCACAAACACACAAGCCAACAAACAAAAACATTTACAGATTCAGCTGATCCCAGGGTTAATCGAGGTCTGAAGAAAGACGTTTGTCAAAAATACTCTCTTTTTTCTTCACTGTGTGGTTCATTCAAACATTCATTTGCATTGTGTTTGTATGTTTATTTGTATTTCGGTCTTTCAAAGCGACACTACAGTCTGCTTCATTTTTTTCTGTCATACCGCTGTCACGATTCTAATTAAGATTGCCAGCAGCAACACACACACACACACACACACACACACACACACACACACACCACACACATTCACACAGAGGACACGTTTTGAAAGGACAGCATACACCAATACTTCACCAGTAGATCAATGATGACAACAATGCCTTTTTTGGTATTCGTAATCTGCAAATGTTTTACTCCTCTGAGCAAGACATGGAACACAAAACACACTTTTTCTCAGAATAATTCTTCGTGAGTCCGCCAAACACCAAGGACAAACCAGTTTCAAGACAAAACATGACGCGTTTCGACCTCTTGGGTCTTCTTCAGGCAAAAACATAAACAACGTTAAGGACAATGAAAACGAAGAACGGGCGATCACTTATCTTCTCATATTCGGCGCAAGATGGGCGTTGCATGAAACTAACAATGCACACTGCAAATTTCGTGAGCGGAAGTAAACTACCCACACGCCTATCGAAACAGCTCTGTCCGCAAGTTGACAAAAGCCCCCATGAAGCGTGTCAGTCGAAGCTGGTTATCCCTCCCTCTTTCCACGGTCCCCAGGTCAACCATGAGTGACAATTTGGGTGAAACGTTACACGTGGGTTTTCTTAAACCCCGGCAATGGAATACTCGCAATTGGCACGAGAACAAGGGACAGGGCGAAACGTGATTATGTGAAACGTGAGGTTCCCTTTTCCATCGTAAGTATACCTACCGACCCTAGTTCTGTATTTTTCGAAGCATCAGTAAACCTGCATCTGTAAACCTGCATCTGTAAACCTGCATCTGCAAGTTCCTTCGTTTTGTTTTGCTTGTCTGTCTGTCTGTTGGTTTGCTTGTATCCCTGTCTGTCTGTTTTTGTTTGTCTGTCTGTCTGTCTGTCTGTCTGTCTGCCTAGGCTGGCTGGCTGGCTGTTTGTTTGTCCGTCTGTCTGTCCCTCTGTCTGCCTGTCTCTCTCTCTGTCTCTGTCTTTGTCGTTGTCGTTGTCGTTGTCTTTGTCTGTCTGTCTGTCTGTCTGTCTCTCGCTGTCTCTGTCTCTCCCTTAAATATCTGTTGTTTGCATGTTTCTTTGTGTTGTGTGTCCGCAGACATCTTACTAGAAGGACTTTTAGGGTGTTTTTTTGTTGTTGTTTGTTTTGTTTTTGTGTGTGGGTGTTTTTAAAATTTTTTTTTTTTTTACCTCTTTCTAATCTAATCGTTCAGTTTCTGTCCGGAGGCTTTTAAGCCCCACGCCCAGTGAGTCCTGCCACCACACCCACACAACGACCACAGAGAGCACATTGTTGTCTGTCTGATCTAAACAATCGCTGTGAAGGAGCCATCTCGGTCTTTGTTAGAGAGAGAGAGAGAGAGAGAGAGAGAGAGAGAGAGAGAGAGAGAGAGAGAGAGAGGAGAAGGGCGGGTTGAGAGAGAGAGAGAGAGAGAGAGAGAGAGAGAGAGAGAGAGAGAGAGAGAGAGAGAGAGAGAGGCAGACAGACAGACAGACAGACAGACCGACCGACCGACCGACCGACCAACCGACCGACCGACCGACCGACCGACAGAGACAGAGATATAGAGGGAGAGCGGCAAGAGAGAGCGATAGATAGAGAGATAGAGAGAGAGAGAGAGAGAGAGAGAAAGAGAGAGAGGGGAGAGAGGAGGAGGGGGAAGGAAGCCCGGGGGAAAAAGAGAGAGAGACAGACATCAGAAAAAAAGAGAGAGAGAGAGAGAGAGGGGAGAAGAGAGAAGGGGAAGAGAGAGAGAAAACACACACACACACACACCCCAAAACCACACACACATACACACACACACACCCACACCCCAAAACACACCCACACACACACACAAAACACACATCCCGACGTGTACCACCCAAAACCCCAACACACAACACACACGCACACACAAAATATCCCCCCCTTTTTTTCCCCCTCCCCCCCCCCCCCCAATTTCGCCACACGCTGTTCTTTGGGGTTGAAGATACCTTTGGGGGAAAGATGGGGAAGGGGGAGGGGGGGGGGGGGGGAGGGGGGGGGGGGG
>CM031620.1:21559721-21562221 GCA_018398815.1 Conus ventricosus | reverse complement strand
TGCTTTTTCTGGTCAAGTGGTCCGCTCCACTTCAGGCTCTGCCATCCCACTTCCCGTCAACGACGTAGGACTTCCGACGTCACTTCCGGTGGACATGGAGCCCCCCCCCCCCCCCCCCCCCCCCCCCCGTAAAAAGGGGGGTTCTCTGGCATGGCAGAGGTGGCGAAGGTCCACTTGTCAGAAGGTTGTGGTCAAGAGAAGGATGGTGTCGCAGGGGTTTCGCGGGGTTGGAAACTTATATATTGGTGTGTTTTTGAAGATCGACACAACAATGGTCATTAACATCGGTGTGCCTTCGGTGATTGGCCCATACAGCGCTGTTCTAACGTAGAGATCGTGAGGGATTTGAACGTGACACATCAGTATTCTTGTGAGGATCCATAAGAGGAGGAGGTTGACACTGTTGAAACAGTCTGCCCGGGTTTTAACTAGGACGTCAGGCAACTGCTGATGTTCCATGGACAAAAGTGATGATGCGTTCAAAGATTTCATGCAATACGTTGTCCAAGAAAAGAATGGTGTTATACACCAACGTGCATGTGGTTATCCTGAAGAGGAGGATGTTGTGAAGAGAGAAAAAATTCTGGAAATTTGGAACTTATACATCAAAATGGGTTTACGATGACCCAAGAGAAACGAGATGCTTTTAGCGCGAAGAGGGATTTAAACCTACACATCACAGACGTTGTGTTGGTGACCAGAGAGGTTTTTGTGGGGAGAAACAGTCAAGGATTTGATGTGTTCGTTGTTGAGTTTGTGGTGGTGGTGGTGAATCGAAGGAAGGGTGGTTGGTGTCTGGAAGTCCAGCGAGGCTTGGAGTGTCTAGTTTGATGTGTTTTCTGATGATGATGACGGCGACTGCTGTTCTGTGCGAGGTGATGACGATGAAGGTTGTGGGGCGTGCCCTTCTTCTGCTGTCTGTGATGATCATTCAAGGGTTGTGCGTTTCTTTCGTCGGGCTTTCAGGTTCGAGTCTTGGATTTGTTTTCATAGTGTGTGTGTGTGTGTTGTGTGTGTGTGTGTGTGTGTGTGTGTGTGTGTGTGTGTTTTGTGTGATTATACGTGTGTATGTGTCTGTATGTGTGTATGCACGCGCGGGGTGTGTGTGTGCGTGCGTGTGTGTGTGTGTGTGTGTGTGTGTGTGTGTGTGTGTGTGTCTGTCTGTCTGTCTGTCTGTCTGTGTCAACCTCGGGGTATGTCAGTGGAGGAAGGACTAGCGCACAGCCCAAACACACTTGCAGCTTACTTACCATCTCATTCATATATCATGCATTCGTCGCATCAACCACTAGTAAAGTCTATAACTTTACTACACATTTAAACATGGAAGCATCAATGCGCATGGTGTCAAATAAATAAAACATTTCTCCCTTTCCTTAAAACTTCACAAATTTTTTTTTTTCAAAATTTTAAAAAAATCTAAATCATCATAACTAACCCGGGTATAAATAGACTTTCTACTTTACGTGGCCAGGTGATCTTAAACTATTTACGAATCACTGTCTTTCCTGTTCTTCTTTTTTTTTCACTGTCACTTTCACAAGCACCAGTCACAACAACAACTGCTGGCACTGGTCAGGTTGGACCGCTGGCACTGGTCAGGTTGGTCTGCTGGTACTGGTCAGGATGGACCGCTGGCACTGGTCAGGTTGGACCGCTGGCACTGGTCAGGTTACTGGCGTTGGCCTGTGGTTCTGCCTGATGGAAGTGGCGCTGCCAGGTATGAGGTCGAACCCCGGTTCAAATTGAATAGGGGACTACCAGACATTGATCTGTTCTTTCTTCCTTCCTGCACTAACGCATTGCACTCTCTCTCTTCTGGTCTGCTCTATCAAATGGACATGGTTGCTTTTTTTTCTTTTCTTCATCAATTAGCAACTCTCTCTCTCAACATCTCTCCTTAGTCCTTCCCCTGCAGACTCTATATGGTGCTAATGCTTCAACTCGGTTCTCTTCACTCCCCCCCTCACTCTCGCTTTTCTCTCGTGCAGAGCTACTCCCAGAACCTCTCTCTCGTCTCTTCTTCTCTCCTTTTGTTTTTTCTTTTTTGCTCTCACTCCCATAGCTTTCTTATTCTGTTCCTACCTGTCAAAAGGGTGAGTACCAATGGTCAGTATTTTTCCGCCCTGTGCCGAGGTTACCTCCCCTCTAATTTCATTGGACATGCAAATCATCAAAGTAACATCTACCGGCCTTGCTCTCTGTGGTGGTCAATGGGTCATTTAATTAATTAACTTGGTTTCACCCCACTACACAATACCTCCCCCTTCCTACTTTAACCGGCCACGTCTGACTTAACTGTGGGCACTGGTCTTGCAAATTAGCTGTATCAGTCTGACCTAGACGCAGAGATCCGTCTGGGCCAGAACCTATTGAGACGTTGGTCAAGCCACTCAGTCTGTCTGCAGGACGGTGCCGTCTCCGTGAAGGACTAGACAATAGCCTCCTCGCCGTGCCTAATTGGCTGACGCGACACATGAAGTCGTCTGCCTGGAAACCA
>CM031620.1:21541623-21551221 GCA_018398815.1 Conus ventricosus | reverse complement strand
GGGGGAGGGAGGTAGGGGAACTATTATGATCTGTTTTTAAAAAGCCTTTTGAAGCATGGGGGAAAAACCCCCAACTGTGGATGTCCACCCAAGATGATGAAAAGGTAAAAAAAGCCGAGACACCAACCCAAAAAAAAAGGGAAAGGAAAACGGGAGGTTGTTGGTGTGGTTGTGTGTGGGAGAGAGAAAAAAGGAGAGAGAGAGAGAGAAAAGAGAGAGAGAGAGAGAGAGAGAGAGAGAGGGGAAAAGAGAGAGAGGAAAGACGTATCAAAATGAAAACAAAAACAGAGAAAACCGACACTGACATCTTTTATGTTTTTTTTGAAATTTGGGCCCACGGGGATCAATAAAAGGTTTCCCTTATAACCCCAAAGTTTTTTTTCATTTTTTTTTTTTTTTGGGGGGGGAAAGGGCTTGCTTTAAAAACTCTCAAGAAATGGTAAACATGGTTTCAGATAATTCCGGGCCCACTTGGGAGTTTTTTTCTATGCTGTTTGCCGATAAAGAAATTTTTGTTGCCCTAGTACAGCAATAGGATTGCAAAACCAACTAAAAATTTTGAAAGGGGGAAGCTGATAAACTACAGTTGACAGAAAACCCTTGATAAAACCAACATTATTGTTTTGCGTAAAGGGGGTGGATTTTTCGGCTAAGAAAATAGTTTGGGGTATGGCAATTCTGGGGCTAAAAAAACCCAACGTCCAAAAATATTAAAGGTATGTTTTTTTACAACAAAATTAAGTTGGGAATTTAGGTTGGTGTGAAACAAGTAGAAAAGGAAAAAAAGGATGAAAAAAATTTTTGAAAACTTTAAAGGGAAAATTTAAATACAACGACCCACCCCAATTTGGAAAGCAATTTTAAACCCAGTTTGAACTGATTCTCACATAGGGACCCTGAAAAAATGGTGTTTGGAAAAAAAACAAAAAATGGGAAAGAGTGTACATTTAGGGCAATGAAAGGGTTTTATCAAAAATTCCGATTCACTCGCCCAAAATAAAACAGCAGGGTGAAACAGGAAGGTTCCCTTTATACAAAAAGTTTTGAAAAAGGTTTAATACGTGAAAAAGTAATACAATTACCACAAACTAACGTAAAAGGCAACCTCCCACATGAAGCTGAAACAATGTGATTTAGGAAATGTTAACTTTTTCCCTCTAAGAAAAAGAAAGTTTTAAAACAGAAATTTTTTGGGGAAGGGTGGGGTTAAAGCCAAGCACTCGGAAACGAACTGTTTTTTATGAAAAATTTAAAAGTTTAGACAAATTTTCCTTTTAAAAAACAAAACTGGCATGCAAACATGAAAAATATTCCTGCCCCCTATCCTGCAAAAGTAACTTGGGGCAGAAAAGATTTACATTTAGTATCTAATGAGGGCAAAGAGCATCTTGCAAGTTTTAAAAAATAGAACAGGGGACAAAAGGGGCAAATAAAAAATGGAAACCTAAAAAATAAATTTTTTAAAGATTCTGTCCTTTGTTAATGATGTGGCAATAAGAGAAATGTTTTTTAAACATTTTTTTGTTAAACTTTTTTCCGTTTAAGGGGAAAACATTAGATAAAATCAAGACTCTTTGACCATAACACGTATCAAGACTCGAAACCTTAAAAATTTTTTTGAAAACCATGAAAAAACTTTGAAAAAATAGGCGGGCAAAAAAAAGTAACGAAAAACCCCTCTTAACACCGGAAAAAAATTGTGAATAAAAAAAGTTAAAAACTTTAAAGGGATATTAACTACTTTTTCTTTTCTCTCCCTACTTTTAAAAAAATACTAAACGACACTAAAGCTTGATGGTTCACGTAAAAATATCCTGGAACATCAAGCCAGATAAATTTTATTTCATAGAAAATAAAGTATGAGGGGTGGGGAGAAGGGGGGAAAGAGGGTAAAAAATGCTGCGTGCGAGTCGATAGAAAACAGGAGGGATAAAGAGCGCATGTGGGGAAGGGGTTGTTGTGTGAAAATAATTTTGCCCCAGAACAAAGACAAAAAAACAAAAAACGGGGAAAGGAAATGGAATTAATTTTTTTTTTTTTTTTGCTTTTTTTGTGCAGACACCTTTTTTGCGGGTTTTTGGGTTTTTTTGGGTTTGTTTGTTTTTTTTTTCCCTTCTATGTAAAAAAAAGAAAATTGAAACCCCCTTTGAAAAAAAGGGCCTTAACCAACGTCAAAAAAAAGATGTCACTTTTTAAAAACAAAACAGACAGACAGAGAGAGAGAGAGAGAAAAGAGAGAAGGGGAGAAAGAAGAGAGAGAGAGAGAAAAAGAGAAAAATTTTCCGTAAGGGGGGGGGGGGAAAGGTGACCCCTGGCGCCCTGCCCCTCCCCTTCCCCCGCCCCTCCCCGCCCCCCCAAACCTCTTCCAATGACCCAACAACCCCCGTCTTACTTTTCCCCTCCCCCCCGCCCCCCCCCCTTTAACCCCCTAACCCTACAGTCCCCCCCATTACCTCGTTTCCCCCACCCCCCACCCCCCCCCCACCCCCCCCCTTTCACCCACCAGTCGAAACCTAAATTCCCCCCTCTGATCTGAAGGGGAAAATGCCGACAGACCAAAAAAAAAAAGGGAAAGAAAAAAAAAAAAAGAAAAAAAAAAGAAAAAAAAAGAAAAAAAAAAGGGGGAAAAAAAAAAGAAAAAGAAAAAAAGAAAAAAAGGACTACTAGGGGCCCCTTTTTTCCTACTTCAAACAAAATGCCTTTAAACGCCCCAATAGACCCCAGTTGACAAAACCCTTTTCATTGTGAAAAAAATGGGAAAAAAAAAAAAAAGACCCCAAAACCAACAACAACTTGCCCTTTTTAAAGTAAAGCCTTCTGTTAGCTTACTGTCGGGGGTTTTAGGTGGGTGTGTTTTGGTGTGTGTTTTGTGTGTGTGTGTGTTGTGTGTGTGTGGGGTGTGTGTGTGGGTTGTGAGAGGGGTTTTTTAGAAAGATAGGAGAGCCAGAGAGAGGAGAGAAGAGAGAGGAGAGAGAGAGAGGGGTGTGTGTGTGTGGTGTGTGTGTGTGTGTGGGTTTGTGAGAGGGGAGAAAGAGAGGGGGGGAAGAAAGTTTGGGGTTTTGAGAAGAGAGAGAGAGGGAGAGGGGGAAAAGGGGAAAGAGAGAAAGAGAGAGAGAGAGAGAAGTTTTGGTGTGTGTGTGTGTGTGTGTGTGTGTGTTGTGTGTGGGGTGTGTTGGTGTAAGAAATGTGTGAGTTTTTTTTGGTGTTTTGTGGGTGGGGTGTGTGTTGTGTGTGTGGTGTGCGTGTGGGTGTGTGTGGGGGTGTTTGTGTGGGGGTGTGTGTGAGGAGAAGAGAGAGAGAGAGAGAGAAGAGAGAGAGAGAGAGAGAGAGAGAGTGCGTATGTGTGTGTGTGTGTGTTTTGTGTTGTTGTGTGTGTGTGGTGTGGGTGTATGTGTGTGTGTGTGTGTGTGTGTTGGGTGTGTGTTTTGGTGTGTGTGTTTTTTCTCTTTCGACACCCGGTCAAAATAGAGCAGGGAGTGAAATCAAGTCAAGGAACTCGCCCGTTGGCTTGTTCGTGTGCTGCTCCGCGTGCCCGTGCCCAAACCCGGGGTTTATTTTTCTCTCCCTTTTGTCCACCCGAAAAACGGGGGGCCCGGGCCCCCCAAAACACGCATTAGGGGGGGGGGGGGGATCTTATCTCGCGGCACTTCACAGGCACTAACAACGAAAAAAACGCCCTGTAGCTACCTCACGAAAAAAAACACCCCGCCCTGTGCCCTTTCCCCTGGGTACGTTTATCGGGGGTTTCAGTAGCTCTCTTTCCCCATTGGTTTTGATTCTTTTTTGGCGCCATTTCAAGAGGGTACAGTGAGCGGATCAAAAAAGGACACCACCCCCTGTTCAAACGCTTGCGGGTCCATTGTCGAAAAATGCCCCGGGGAAGTGGTTCCCGATGCCTTTTTTTAACCCCAAAAACTTGGCAGGGCCGGGATATTTTTGGCTTTAAAACCTTTTGCGGCAGGTGAAATGAATTAAAAAGACATTTTGGCTGAACTTTTAAATTTAATAATAATACATTTTTTAAAAAAAAAGGCGGGGAAGAACCCCTTTGACATGTTTAGACGGAAAAGGACTTTTTTTAATTTAAAAAAACAACGTATATAAACGGGGTGTAGGAAATCATCATCATTCTTTTTCCCATAAGGGCGTAGAGGAGAGATGAAGACAAATCTCGAAGCCCGGCACCGCCATCCGGCCCTGGCCTCTGCCTGTCGCCATCAGCGTAGGGCCCCTCCCCTCCCCGGTCCATTCTTTTTAAGTTTTTCCAAACCAGCATTTGGGTTTTCGTCCCCTTCGTCGCCCCTTCCAGCGTGCCCCGGGGAAAGGGTTTTGGGAATGGGAAATTTTGGCTATACCCGCCCGAACCCCGACCCGCTTCCTCTTCTTGCTGTTGCCAAGAGGGGTTCTTTGGGGGCCCCGCAAATGAAAGTTATTTGGGTCCTCACAAGGTCGTTTTTTCTTTTCCCCCTTGCCATGATCCCGAGCAAACGCCTGAACATTTGTTTTTAAAAATCCGGGGGTTCTCTTGGGGGGGTCTCGCTGTCAGGTCCACTTTCGCAACCCTTTCAGCCCGGATGGACCGCACAAAGGGGCGGGAAAAAGCTTCATCTTTTTTAGAAAGCGATCTCCCTCTCTTCAGATCTTTTTTAGCTTGGGCCCTTGCTGCTGTTTCGAAACGCTAGTCCTTTGGGCTTGATTTTTTGTTTAGAGGGGGACCCCCTTTGGTGAGAGTGGGGGCCAAGGGATTTGAAAGCGCCCCCCTTTTTTCAACTGTTGTCCGTTCATGTAGAAATTTTAGGGATGGGGGGTTGGTTTTGCTGTTGACCAGGACCCTTTTCTTTTTTTTTGTGCTCCCTTTTTCCCTTTCCCTAAGCCCCTGCCCTTCTTCCCAGTCTCTTTTTCAGGTTTTTGTAGTTTCTTCGTTTCTGCCTCCCATCAGGGCGATGTCATCCCCCCGCGAACCTCAATTATTGATGAATTTTTCCTCCGAGGGGGACAGTGGGGTGGAAGTCCCTGGAGGGGTTTTAAAGCATGATATTTTCCAGGAAAGATTTAACCCGTACGGGGGATAGCAGGGACCCGACGGGCCCAACTGTGGTCTTTTAAGTAGTCCCCCAAACTGGGTTTTTGAGGAGGGCTGCGCTGCCGGGGGGTGTTTTACACGCCGGATGGTTTTGGGGAACCCTCCCTATGGGCCCAAAATTTCTGAGCACTTTCCCCCCGACCCTTTTGCCCCACCCGGGCAAAAAAGCTTTTTCCAAATCAATGAAGTTGTGGAACGGTCTCTCTATGTTGCAGATGTTTCCCCCTCAAATCCGGGTTTAAAATCTGTTCAAATTGCTCGCCCGCCCTGAATCCCCGCTTGTTCTTTCCCCCCAGGTGTTTTTCCCCCTCTTTCTTTAGTCGATTTAAATGACTCCCGACATGAATTTTTTCTGGTGTGGGTAATGAGACCTTAAATTTTTCTGTATTTTTGGCATTGGGGGGAGATTTTCCTTTTTGGGGGGGATGATGATGATTGAGTCCCCCTTCTGTGGGGCCCCTGTTTTGGGTTTCCCAAAAAACTTCTGACAAAACGATGTTTTCTAGAAATGGGCCAATTTCCCTTTCCCCCCAAATTTTAGCACCTGGGTGGAATATTTTCTCTCCAGGGGATTTCCCTGCCGAAGGGTTCCGATGGGTTCTTCCACTTCTTCTCTCATCACTGGGATGGTAGGATTCCCTTGATGGGGTTGAGTCCCCTTTAAACAGACTGTCGTCGGCTTAAAAGGGAGTTGTAAAGTTCTTGGGAAATACTGTGTCCAAATGTTCAAAAAAACGGAGCTTTTTTGTCAGCACTCGCCTGAGGTATCCTCGAAAGACGACGATCCCTTTTTTCTGCTTTTTGGTGAGGTTTTTTTAAATGTGGGGAAGGCCCTGTTAAACTGTTTCCCTTTTTCCATGCCTTTTTTCGATGTTTTTCGGGACGTTTTTTGAATTTCCCGTTTTTTGCTTTAATCTTTTTCCCTTTTTTCAAAAGGTTTTTGGGTTTTTTTTTTCTTTTGCGGGTTGTTCAGGCTGGAATTTTTTGTATTCTTCCCGTGGGTCTTCTTTTGGGCGCAGAGGTCCAAAGGGTGTCGTTGAGATCCATGCTTTTTGGGTTTTTTCCCCTGTCGCCCAAGTACCTCCTCCCCGTTTCGCCCGACGCCTTTATTAAGGGAAACTGTTTGTTTAGGGGTTGATGCCCTTGTCCCCGGATTGAGTGCCCCAAACCCCCCCCCGAAACGTGCCTGGGAAAGCCCTCTTTTATCTCTGGGCTTTTAACTTCTCCAGGGCCCAAAATTAATGTTTGGCTTGGGCCCGGTTTTGGGACTTTTTCTTTTTAATTTTAACTTCCTTGGACAGCACGAACGGGGGCGCTGCCCATATCAGCTCCGGGGGATGTCCTCGTCTTTGGTTATTGATGCTTTATTTAACGCCGCGGATGAGGGCAAAGGGCGACGGTTGTGAGTCATTCGGGGGTTTCGGCGCATGCCAGGGTTTTCTTCTTTACAGTTTGGGGGTAAAGGGGGTTGGGAATGGGAACTTTTGGGGGGGCAGGCAAACTCCAGAAGGGGAATTCCCCGCGTTAGTTTCCCCGTCCGTATTGGGCCCACTGTTTCCCCCCCCGTCCTTTTTAGGGTCCCGGGGGACTTTGGCGTTGAAATCCCCCCTGAACTAATTTATGTCTTTTTTGGGGGCTTTTTTGATGGTGTCCCTTTTACTTTCTCGTAAATTCTTTCCCCCGCCGATCTTCTGGCCCGGTATTTGGGGCATACACCTGGGTTATGTTGATGTTCCCTTTGGGTTGGGTGACACCGAATGCTGATGAGTTTTGCTGTTTTTAAAAGGTGTGCAGCCAAGAGCATCCATGATTTCTTTGCGTACGATGAAAGCAAAGCCTTTTCATGTAGTACTCTTCCCACTGGAAACCCCATCTTGTGTCCTTCCTCGTGATTGCTTTTTTCCCAAAGCCTGTCCCCTTTTTACCCGGGGGATACCCCCAATGTCCCAATTTGGGAACGTCTCACTCGTGCTTTTAGTTATTTTAAATTTGGCCCCCACGATGAAATTTCGAAAAATTCCAGGGTTTCCCAAATTTAATTTTTTTCATTGGGGCCCTTTTATGATGTCTTTGCCCCATACTGACTTTCACTTTTCCAAACCCCGGTCTTTCAGTGGGGAACGCGGGCGTTGGGAACCCGGGGGCCCCCGGCCCATCCGGTAGTTTCTGGGGTATGGTTTTTCTCTCATGACTTTTCCTTTTGGCTTAGGGTTAAACCCTTGGGGGGCGCCAATCCCCCCTCCAAGTCTCCTACTGGACAGGGAGTACTGGGGTACGCTTTAAACCCGTACAGACCAATTTTTCTGACCTGCCCCCACACTGGGTAAGAACAAGAAGAAAAAAGATGTAAGCCTTTCAGGGTTTTTCATTATAGGTTCCCCCCCTAAAATTTAATTTGCGGTTTTCAGCTTTTTGTTGGGTTGTTGGGGGGTGTGTGTGTGTTTTTTGGGGTGTGTGTTGGGTGTGTGGTTTTGTGTGTGTGTGTGCGTGCGTGCGTGGGGTGCGTTTCGGTTTCGTGCTGGAGTGTTGTGTGGTGTGTGTGGGGGTGTGTGTGTGTGTGTGTTTGTTGGGAGTGAAAACAAAAGGGGCTTGATCAAAACGACTGGGCTGCCCAGCAACAAAGGGGGGCAAATATTTTCCCCGACACACAAAAAGAAAGGGAAAAATATAATGGCTTTTTTTTGTGTTTGGTTTGGTGTGTTGTGTGGTGTGTGGTGTGTGTGTGTGTTGGGGTGTGGGTGGTAAAGGTGTGTGTGTGTGTTGTTGTGTGGTGTGTGTGGTGGTTTTGTTGGGGTGTGTGTGTGGAAATGCTTGTGATGGGAAAAAAATAAACCTTAAAATGACAGAACGGGTTTGAAAATAGAAAGGAGAGAGAACCCGGGCAGACAAATGAATGAATGAATGAAAATAAATATATAAATGAAACTACATTAAAAATTCTGCAGCTGCCCGCGCTACTACTACTGCGCTGCAAAATCATTCCCGCCGCGCTACTATTTTTCCCCTGCTTTATTACTATTCTGAAGCTGCCCGTTCCCACAAATACCACCACTGTGTTACTTTTGCTACTACTGCGCTGTTTCTGCGCTGCGACACTACTGCCCTTTTAACCCGCGCTCCTGTACAAACAACTACTAAATACTGGTTTCCTTTCCGCTGCGTTACTATTGCTATTTTTTACGGCTGCTGCAGCAGCTATTTTCTGCTGCTGCAAATACAAAATCCCACCACTGCAGCTACTAAACTACTGCAACCCCCCGCTTCCCCCTAACTACAACAATGCTACTGCTGCTGTTTTCTGCTGCAAATACGCAAAACTGCTGCCCGCTGCCACTACCCACTACTACTATAATTTTTACTAAATACTACTGCGCTGCCCCGCCACTGTTTGCTGCTACGGCCGCCTTTTTTTTGCGCGCAAAATACTACTACAACGACGACCCACGATTCCTACTGCCACAAATACCACAACCAAACCCCATTACAAATTCCCCCTGCTGGGCTTTTTTCTTCTTCTACTACTACTGCCAAAACCTAAGCAAAAACCTACCTTGTCCTGCCCGGGTTGAAGCAGTCCGCCCTGATGTCTGGGGGGACCTCCATTCCGTGGCCCCAGCACCTGCAAAATCGTCCAGCGCAGCCGGGAAAAAGGGCGTTGCGGGGGCGCCCAAACCCGCAGCGGTTCCTCTTTCCCTCCCCCGCACTACGGGGGTACCCCCCAGGTTTTTCGGGTTTTCACCCGTTTCTTTCCCTTTCCGCCAATAACCCCTGGGAAAAAAAGAAGAGCAAAAAAACCGTGATCATCGCCAGAATTTTTTAACAAATGGAAAGAAAGAAAACACAAGGCATCGCCAAAACCTGGGAAAAAAGAAGACATAGCCACCGCCAGTAAATCCCGGGAAAAAGGGTGGAAAGAAAGAAAACCCATGTTCACCCCAATAAAATCTGGAACAAGATGGAAAGAAAGAAAACACAATTTTCACCCCCAATAAAATCTTTGGAAAAAGAGCAAAAAACACATGGTCACCGCCAAAAACTCGGAAAAAAGAAAACAAAGAAACACATGAGTCACAGCCAATAACTCTGGAACAAAATGGAAAGAAAGAAAACACACGAGTCACCGCCCAAAAACTCTGGGAAAAAGATGAAAAGGGAAAACCACATAGTCATACAATATTGACATCCGAAAAAACCGAAGTTGCCTGACAAGAAACCGGTTTTATGGGGAGCGGCTTTGGGGATTCCCAAACCAAAAGATTTTTTTTTTTTTTTCGTGAAAATTAAACTTGTTATCACCAGCGTTTTTAAAGGGGAAATTTTTTATGCCATGATGAGAAATTTTCCCGCCTTGGAAAGGTAAAATTAGGCTAAATTTTTTAAGAAAAAAAGATCTCAGAATCTAAATTGGAATTCGGGCTTTCGCTCCCATCATTATCAATTTTTATCACAATTGTTATGATTATATTAAACATTTATTTTCTTCCCCTTCTTTTTCCCCTTTTTTTTATTTTTACG
>CM031620.1:21524832-21526523 GCA_018398815.1 Conus ventricosus | reverse complement strand
ACCTTTTTCTGATTTTGAGACCGGGATGTCAGCAATAAGCTTAAATTAAACTGTGAGAAGACTGAAGCCATCCGTTTTTTTAAGCGGTCACATCATGGCCCTGATCCGCTCCCTTCCTTCTTTGACATTAGGTTCCAGCACTATTGAATTTTCAAACACTGTTCGTGCCCTTTGGTGTTCTCCTTGATAGTGACCTCTCGATGAAACAGCATGTCACAAAAATTTGTCAGTTAGCCTACATGGAACTTAACGAATTGCTGCTATTCGACCCTATCTCACTGAAGACGCCACAAAAACTCTCGTTTCATCATACATCCTTTCAAGGCTAGATTACTGCAACTGTGTTCTCCTTGGCTGTCCCTCAACTGTCATCCAACCCCTCCAATGTGTACAGAACTCTGCAGCCCGTCTCATTTGCAAATCTCCTAGGACCCAACCCTGCAGCCCTCTCCTGAAAAAGTTGCACTGGCTCCCCGTTGAAGAAAGAATTAAATACAAATGTTGTTGTCTCTGCTTCAAGATTTCACTGGCGATAACCCCTGCCTATCTATCCGATCTCCTTCAAGTATATGTCCCATCACGTACGCTCCGCTCCTCCACCGACACTAGGACCTTCCGCTTTCCCATTACCGCCCCCATCGTAAACAGCATGGCGAACGAGCTTTCTCATACGCAGCTCCCAAACTCTGGAATAAACTCCCCTATGACTTAAGACATTCTCAAACCTTTTCTCTTCCTTCAAAACCTCCCTGAAAACCTACCTTTTCAAACAATACTAAGAAGACAGTCATTACCAGATAGTTGATTGACTTTTGTTATTTTGTGGATTGCTTAGTAGTTTGTGCTTGTTGCGGCTGTTGTGGTTTGTTGTGTCTGTGCGTGAGAGTGTGTGTGCGCGTGGGAGAGAATGAGAGAGAGCCTTTGTTTTTCATTTCTGAGCCGTTTTTTTTCAATGCATTTTCTTTACATTTAGCAATTGCATTTTTTCTGCCTTTGTAAAGCGGCCTTGTGCCGTGGAAGGCGCTATATAAATCCCCATTATTATTATTATATTATATGTATAGACAGAGAGATTGATAGACATATAGATTGATAGATAGATAGATAGATAGATAGATAGATAGATAGATAGATCGATAGATCGATAGATCGATCGATCGATAGATAGATAGATATATAGATAGTTGGATAGAGAGACAGACAGGCAGACAGGCAGACAGGCAGGCAAGCAGATAAAGATTATAGCTAGAGAGAAAACAGAGAGAGGCAGACAGACAGACAGACAGACAGAAAGACAGACAGATACAGACAGACAGACAGCAGAACAGACAGACAGATAGAGAGGCGGGGACGGAAACGGAGGGACGGATAGAAATGGGAGGGGAGAGAGAGAAGAAAAAGAGAGAGAGAGAGAGAGAGAAGAGAGAGAGAAGAGAGGGGAGAGAGAGAGAGAGAAAATTGAGAGAAGAGAGAGAGAGAGAGAGAGAGAGAAGAGAGAGAGAGAGAGGGGAGAGAGAGAGAGAGAGAGAGACTCAAGACTCAAGACTGAAGACTCAAAAACTTTTTTACTCAAGGATAGAGATTTTAGGCAGTGCCTATTCTTCCAATCTGTCCTTGTTATTCTACAACATTCAACTAAAAACACTGCACATATTAATAATGGCAGAAACAATGAAGAATATAGCAACATT
>CM031620.1:21512332-21514832 GCA_018398815.1 Conus ventricosus | reverse complement strand
AATGGTTATGTATTTCAACGGTACGAGGCCCGGTGGCCCAGTGGTTAAAACAAAACTGATGGCGTCAAGCCAGGGGTCCCGGTATTATATCAGCCCGGCTTTCGGAATGAGCACGAATCTGGATTATCGATTCGTACCTGAACCTGGACTCAACAGATTCATTAATTTCTTTGTTTTGTAAGGAATACATTTTACGAGTATCAATGATTATTATCTGAACATCTTTTTAATTGTTATACTCACCCTCTCTCTCTCCCCATCTATCTGTCTGTCTATCTATCTATTTATTTATCTAATTGTATGTATGTATCTATGTATGTGTATGTATGTATGCGTAAGTATGTATGTGTGCAAGTATCTGTCTATCTATCTGTGTGTCTATTTATCTAATTGTTTATTGCGTGTAGGTATTATAGTGGAAACATGTTCTAGCAGATAGCACATTTGCCTAGAAAACGAGATAAATCCTAGCCCTAATGTTGGAGTTTCCCACGGAAATTTTTTTTTTCCCCCTCTCCTTTTCCCTGTAGACTTTCCGTAGCGGTCTAAGAGCTTGTCTTTCATGTGCACGCATTTGATTAGCATATAATTATAAAAGAATCCACGACACGGCAGCAGAGAAGTTGTCCTGGCAACATTCTTGTCGAATAAAAATCCAGTTGGATGGGTCAAAACCGTATACGCAGGCAGAAGAAAAAAAGAAGGGAGACCATTTGAAGTGGTAACTGTATTATAGTGACATGGTCTCCCCTGATGGAGCCTACCGCATTTGGACGATGAAGATAAATGCAATAAAATGTAACAGAACTAGTACGTTACGAGATAATGCAGTGTAATACGATGCTTTACTACCTTTTCTTCTTCATCTTCTTCTTCTTCTTCTTGTCATATTTTTTTTTTATTGCAATGTAACACGATCCTTCTTCTTCGTCGTCGTCGTCGCCGTCGTCATTTTCTTCTTCTTCGTCGTCGTCGTTTTTTCTTCTTCTTCTCTTCACCTTCTTCTTTATTTCTTCTCCTTCTTTTTCTCTTTGTCTTCGTCTTCTTCTTCTTCTTCTTCTCGTTTAACTCCCCAGGGAGCCGCACAAAGGATTGAATCTAGTTCACTTGGTTAAAACAGTTGTGTAGGTTTGGAGCCAAGGCCTGGGTCTCTGCAAGTGATTTCCTCTGTCCACTCTGCAATGCTGTCGACCCCTTCAGTGTGTCCTCCCTTAGCGGTCACCCCCCGGGGGGGGGGGGGGGGGCGGGAGGATATGTGCGTGTGTGTGTATGTGTAAGCAAGATCTGTGAATTTATGTAGCCATAGTTGTGTCTCAACCGTCCTTCCTTGTGGTCCGATAAGCTACCTGATGTTTTGGCGCACTTTGCTGCTTGGTCAATATATCTAATTCAGTGCCTTACTAATAATACTAAACACATCATTTCTATAGAGCGGATCCTTCTTTGCGGATCCGCAAATCCTCACAGCTACAGACGGATCCCGGGTAGCTTAAAGTGAACTGTTGAACGGGTTCAACGACAATATCGTGCGATGCAATTAGAAGACATACATGGACGTAATTGCACTAGTAGGTGAATGGCAATGGCGATTTCATATAATGCCAAACGCAATGGCGTTTACGTCTTCAGCGCTAGAAGACATACATGGACGTAATTGCACTAGTAGGTGAATGGCAATGGCGATTTCATATAATGCCAAACGCAATGGCGTTTACGTCATCAGCGCATCATGCATCCCCCCCCCCCCCCCCCCCGGTCCCAACATATATTGAGAATTGAAGATAACACAGATAGCTCTAGGTGAAAGGCAAAGTTCTAGATTCCTAATGATAGATTCCCGCTTCCTTTAAAATCGATTTCTTCTTCAAGATGAATGTTGTGCTAGTTAGTAGCCAGTACAGAAAGCATCTTTAAGTCTATACTGCCGGTTGTTTTCGTTTTATTTTTTGAATTTTTGTTTATTTTGTTTTCATTCACTTATTCATCTATTTATCAATGTATTTATTCACTTAATATTTATTTATTTATTTTATTTGTTTACGCACTATTCATCTATAATATTAATTTATTCATTTACTTATATTTATTTATTTATTTACTTATTTGTTTATTTTCGCATTCATGGTAAACAAGAGCGTCCTCTGATTGGTAGATGAAAAGATCGGAGTTCTCACTCTCCATCATCTTAATGTTTCCAGAGAGATAAACTGCCACTCCACACCAGGCAGTCGGTGGAATATAAAACAGCTTGAAAGCTGAAGGCCGGTCCGTCACCTGTGATCACCTGGTGTGTGGAGATCATCGCCACCACTGCGCTGGGTCACCGCTTACCTATGGGTGAAAATAGGTTCTTGAAAATAATGTAAATGAAAAGAATAAGTTTGCAAGATAAGAGATGTAAATCGTATGATATGATACTTTACAGTGTAGCGCTGGATGCTATATGAAATATCTAATAAATTGATGAAATATGGTTCAATATAAGAAGATATAAAAATAC
>CM031620.1:21499832-21502332 GCA_018398815.1 Conus ventricosus | reverse complement strand
TGAACATACCTACAAATTTTCAAAATATTGGCCACATACTTTTGAAGATATTCCATAAAAAAGAAGAACCGGTATGGGCCGTTACATCCGTTAGTTACGGCTATTTAACGGTAAACTGAAACATCGGCATCATCCGTGACCCATAATGAACATACCTGCTAATTTTCACAAAGATCGGCCAAGTACTTTCTGAGATATTCCATGATGAAGAAAAAACCGTTACAGGCTGTTACAGCCGTTAGTAACGGCTATAACGGTAAAACTACAACATCGGGCATCATCCGGGACCCATAATGAACATACTTGCTAAATTCTCAGAAAGATCGGCCAAGTATTTTCTGAGATATTCCATGAAGAAGAAAAACCGTTACATGCCGTTACAGGTCGTTAGTAACGGCTATATCGGCAAACTAAAACATCGGGTATTATTTGTGACCCATAATGAAACATACCTACAAATTTTCACAAAGATCGGCCAAGTACTTTCTGAGATATTCCATAAAAAAGAAAAACCGTTACAGGCCGCTACAGCCGTTAGTAACGGCTAATTAACGGTAAACTGAAACATCGCCATCATCCGTGACCCATAATGAACATACCTGCTAATTTTCACAAAGATCGGCCAAGTACTTTCTGAGATATTCTATTTAAAGAAGAAAAAACCCTTACAGGCCGTTGCAGCCCTTAGTAACGGCTATAACGGTAAAATAAACCATCGGGCATCATCCTTGGCCCATAGTGAACATTCCTACAAATTTTCAGAAAGATCGGCCCAGTAGTTTTGTCTGGAGCGAGTGAAACACATTTTGACCACCGACGCACACACACACACACACACACACCACACACACACACACACACACACAACACAGCATTTCTTTGTTCCCATTCTAAGGTATTCCCTGTTCTATATCAACTGGGAGTACAAAAAATTAACAGGTCAAAATCATACCATAGTTACTGAAAATGTATTGGAGTGCGTGCTTTTTTTTATCTGCATGAGTTAGTTTGTGTTTGTGAGAAGAAGAAAAATCAATCCTATGACTGATAACATTCCTAACTATGAGCAGGTGTTAGCAGGAAGGAAGAGAGGCAGGCATCACAACACAAAACAACACTCAAATATTTTTGTTGTACTCACCATATGGTTCCAGAAGCAATGAATTATATAATCCAAATGTGATGGCACACAAAGAACACAGTCACTGGAAATGTTCTTGCTTTGGAGCACTTTTGTCACACACAGATCACTGACCTGAAATTTTCTTTCCATTGTGCACTGCGTCACCTGCGTCGCCTGCCTCCCAGTCACTGTCACTACTCGCATTCACTCCTTCAACTTCATTGTCAGTATTGCTGTCTGCAGAGTCTAGATCAGTGCCCGATTCATTCCACTCGTCATTTTCGGTCGGAAACACATTCATATTGAACATTTGGTCCACAATCAAGCTCATGTCACTGTCACTGTCAGAGTGCGACATTTCGATCGTAGTCGGAGGTCGATGGGATGACAAAAAATTGATTAAAAATTAAAAAAGCCACGAACTGCTGTTCACAAATGGCGCTGGTAAAGGGAGCAAAGACCCGGATAACGACCGCTTTGTCTTATTAATGTTGTCATCTCAAAAAGGGAGGCACACCAAGACAATCAGCCATAAGTGAGGAACGGGCGGTACAGGGCGGATCAGGAGCCTGAGGGGTCGGGCGGAATAGGGCGGAAGGGGGATACTCGTACAAAGGCTTTAGGACAGGTGATTATCGCTTACGCCAGGTTCTGTTGTACAGAGAGGTTACGTACGGAGGATTCCTGGGCAGCCACGTGACTGCACATCAGCAAAAATGCGTTGTACTTTCACTCGGTTTCACTTTCATTAGATATAGGGACGTTAGATCATCCAAAGCAGCCAGAGAGAGAGAGAGAGAGAGAGAGAGAGAGAGAGAGACAGAGAGACAGACAGACAGACAGACAGACAGACAGACAGACAGAGACAGAGGGAGACAGAGACACAGAGAGAGAGAGAGAGAGAGAGAGAGAGAGAGAAGAGAGAGAACGGGAGAGAGAGAGGGGGGAGAGAGAGAGAGAGAGAGAGAGAGAGAGAGAGACAGACAGACAGACAGACAGACAGACAGAAAGAGAGACAGAGACAGAGGCAGAGTGAGATAGAGGGAGACAGAGAGCGAGAGACAGAGTGAGGGGGGGGGGGGAAGAAAGAGACAGACAGACAGAAAGAGAGAGAGAGACAGAGAGAGAGAGAGAGAGAGACAGACAGAAAGACAGACAGACAGACAGACATGGAGCAGGACGACGGTAAGGAAGAAACAAAAGAGAAAAGAAAACGCAGGTTTAAGAAAAAAAAGAAAAGACAGAACAAAAATAAGACAAAGGGAAAGAAGACAAAAACAAAAACTCCAATAAATAAATAATAAAAAAAAACTACCCAAAAGACTGAAGAAAAATAAAGCAAGAAAAGAAATGCCTATGTGAAAGGAAAAAAAATAA
>CM031620.1:21430534-21433034 GCA_018398815.1 Conus ventricosus | reverse complement strand
GTATGTATGTTAAGGTGGTTTAATGTATATTGAAGTCTGGTGTGCGATCTTTTATGAGCCGCTTGCTTCTCTCTCCTCTCTCTCTCTCTCTCTCTCTCTCTCTGTATGTGTGCACTGGGGTGGAGAAGGGGCTATGTCTCTGAGTGTACGCGTGCGCGCGTGTGACCCTCTTGACCCGTCTTGCACTTAATTCATTCATGCGAGTCTGCTCAAACCATTCCCTTCCCTTAAACACCCCCCCCCCCCTTCCCCCCTACTCCCCATCCCCGCCCCCATTCAACAGAGAATGGCACCGTCAGCCGTTCATTCACCTCCACTTCAAAACCCACCCCTGCCCCCACCCTCTTCCTTTTACTCCCACACCCATCCCCTACCTGTACCTCCAACTCCCCCGCCGTTCCCCACTGCTTCATGTTTCGTTTCTATCTTGTTGCAGCAAACCTCCCAAATAAACCCATTTCCATTGAAAGTGTCTCTGTTTATTAAATACCTTTTTGTTTTCCTGGAATGTATCATATTTTTCGTCTTTTTTTTTCTCTCTAGACAACACTTACCAGTTAACGATGTCTTCGTAGACTTTAACTTCTTGGAATTTCTGGACGCCTTCTTTGACAGGTTCCACTGTGTTGTCTCTCTAAACTGGATCAGTACAGGGTCATAGTAAAGAGGTCGAGTTGGGGGTGGCGTAGGGTGAGGGTGAGGGTGGGTGGTTGGAAGGGAGGGGTAATGGTTGGACTGTGCGAGTCCATGATTAAGTGGAATTGAATAGGTGGATTTATGGCGTTATTCTTCGTCGTCCAATTTCGCCCACTGTAAAAGCAACGACCAATAAAACCACTGAATTGAACTGAAAAGGGTCATAAGCGCCAAGGCCGAATACCTACGACTAAAAGAAAAAAAAATTTAAAAAGGAAAAAAATCGCATGAAAACCCCATCGCTCGAACACACAAGTACATTCCATTTTGGATTGTTGTTTTGTTAATAGCTTCTTTTATTGTACATTTATATAATACAGATATGTGTGTGTGTGTGTGTGTGTGTGTGTGTGTGTGTGTGTGTGTGTGTGTGTGTGTGCTCAGAGAGAGAGAGAGAGAGAGAGAGAGAGAGAGAGAGAGAGAGCGGTTTTCCTTCAATGGCCAACATAGCCTATTCGGTGTCATTCAATCAAAAATGGTACTTTGAGATGTCAATCAAAGTTAATCCCCCAGTAGAGGTTGTCAGATTTCCAGTACAACCTGTGGTCTTGGAGATCCATTAAACGGGGTACACTCAGGGGCCAGTCAAAATGGTACGCTGCTCTCAGGTCAATTAGAAGTTAGACTATTCACCAGTGAAAATGGTAGGCTACTCTCAGGTCAATTAGAAGTGAAACTATTCACCAGTCAAAGTGGTAGGCTTCTCCCAGGTCAATTAGAGGTGAGACTATTCACCAGTTAAAATGGTAGGCTACTCTCAGGTCAATCAGAGTGAAACTATTCAATCAAAAATGCTACTCGCAATATTCAAGTAAAATTGGTATTCTCAAAATCCAACCAAAGACGGCAGTCTCAAAATTCAGTTGAAATTGGCACTCCCAATTTAAAAAAAAAAAAAAAAGGTTCTCCCAGAATTCAACCCAGAATGATACACTCAGAGTTTATTTTTCATCCCGCCTTCATATTGGCAAAAACAAATAGTAACAGGTTTACACCGATATCCCAACAACAATGCTTTAGCAAAATCGCCAACACAATATTTCACCGACATACAAATAAACAGTATAATATACACGGTTGCGTCTAATCTTTCCATTCCCTTTTTAAAACGGTATTCAAAACAGTTCGACACCAATATGCTCATTTCATATCAGTGCGACTCAAACATAAAAAACAACAACATCAATACACCAACGTAACGAAAAACCAGTATAGCATGTCCAACACCTTCTACCCCCTCCCCTTCCCCCATTCCCAGTCTTTGCATGCCTATTCGAAACCAACCCCACACCATGCAAATGATGGCGACACTCGATCCAAATGCCCGCCATGTTCGACGGGTCACGTGGTACAGGCCTGTGCAATGAGAACCCCGCGTTTTCCTTTGGTGGTGGGTGTACATCAAGGCGATCAGGTTGTACTCAGCTTGTTCCACTGTTGTAGTCAGCTTTGTTTCGCCTCATTACTCTCTGACTTGCCGCCTTTGTTTTGTTTCCATTGCCGTAGAGGTACAGAGGTACACCACTCACCCTTTGCTGTGTGGCGGGAGAAATTGGTATTGCTGGGGTGTTAGGAATCTTCGCGCCTGGTCTTTTTGGTTGAGCTGGTTGGAAAATGGTGTAGGTGGTTGGTTGGTTGGCTAGGTGGTTCGGTCATTTTGGGCCCTTCTGTATGGATTCTTTAGGCGTTTTTTTTTTTCTCTCTCTTCTAGACCCCATCTTCTATTACCCTTCCTCCCCCCTTCCCTTGTCCCGATACCTGTCCGACCTTTCGACGTCATCAAACACACACACACACAGACACA
>CM031620.1:21405534-21408034 GCA_018398815.1 Conus ventricosus | reverse complement strand
AATTCCAGTTGTGTGAAATAGCAATCAGGCCATCGCCCTAGCTTTGATCCTTTTACCGACTTAATAGTGACACAACAAATCTAAAAACTGTTTTGAACTCGATGATAACTCTGATGTGAAATGTGGCAACTGCTATGACGATAATGTGCATGCCGTCATGAGTGTCGATGACAATGACTGTCCACTGTCCGAAGTGACTCAGTGTGACCACTCTGACAGTGCTGTTGAATCAGCCTTGTTCGTAAGTACACATCAAAAACTACGTTTTGTGTCATTTAATGTAGAAGGCATATGGAGGATTGCGAATGAACTTGATTACCCCATTTTGTTGCAAAGTATGACTTTGTCCTCTTATTGGAAACTTTTTCCCACACATTTCCTGATCATTTAGCTCCTTCACATGTAGCATATGTTTCACCTGGTATTAAAGTATCAGACAGTGTACATGGTCGTCTATCAGGTGGTGTTGTTTTCCTTGTTCGAAAATCACTTAGTAAATATGTACGTAGAGTTGAATGTGAAATGGACAATATTGTTATTCTGAAAGTGTCCCGCCAGCTCATGGGAACCATGTCTGATTGCTTAGAAATTTGGGAGTTTACATTCCCCCTGAAAACTCGCCTTATACCAGGAAACGGACATTTATAATGGTGTTAGTCTGTTGGAAGACTGCTTGCTCGATTTTGGAAATGAATATAATGATGTTCCAATTATGATTTGTGGAGATTTAAATGCACGAACTGGTTCCCTATATTCACAAAAAAGCAACATATCAAACGAATTTTATGATTTACGAGCACCTGTTGACACGGAGGATGCAACTAATTCCAATGATAAATTACGTACGTCTTCTGATACCATAGTCAACCGTTTGGTCGCTTGTTGCTATCTATATGTGACCAGTATGAGCTTGTATCTTGAACGGATTAGAATCGAAGTCTTTTTCAGGGGAATATACATATATATCTGCAAATGGATGTAGTGTTGTGGACTACTGTTTGATTTCAAACCGGTTGCTAGAAAGATGTGATTGTTTTAACGTTGTTCCTATGGTTGAATCGAAGCATGCGGCTATCGAAATATCTCTAAATGTATTTGCTGATGCGGTTCTCCCCAAACTTAATTTTACCATAAAGTCATTTCAGTATGTATGTATAAATGGGACGAGAAACAAGTATGAAACGTTCTCCGACCTGATGCATAATGAAAATGTGAAAAAATATCATGGACGAAGCTGTATCACTTATTGAAATTGATATAAATCAAGCACTAAGCAAATTCAATGAATGTTTTACATATGCAGGTGAATGTATGAAAAAAACTATACATGTTGGGTCAGAAAAGAGAAAAAGATGGTACGATCTTGAATGTAAACAGACTAGGACTCTTTTGCGCAGGAAACTGCACCCCGTTCGGCAGATCTCACCTCGATACCGACAGAATGCTTATTCCGAGAAAAGAAGGCAGTACAAAGAGCTACTTGAATGTAAAAGAAATCTTACAAGGAAAATGTTTTGCATTCCTTGCACGACAATTTGAATAACCCAAGAAAGTTTTGGGATACAGTTCGTTCTGCATCACCCTCAGTTAGTGGACAAAACACAATAACTAAAACTGAATGGTTCGAGCATTTCACCAATGTTTTCAACGCCAGTGGCAATGACCGTAGCGATGATGGTAGCATTGAGGTAATGAAGATGCTCATTTTGACGCTCATGATGCAGCTCAAGTCACATTTAACTGTGACACACTGAATGAGGCAATCACTACAGGAGAAATTCGGGAGGCAGTACGAGCACTCAAAAGCCGAAAAGCTGCAGGTCCGGATGGTCTCATAGGAGAGTTTTATAAAAATGGTATAGACATATTTTGCCTTTCCTATTGAAATTCTTTAACTACCTGTTTGATCATGGATTGTTTCCAGATGAATGGTCTTTGTCAATCATCCAGCCCCTGCTAAAAAAGGGTGACTTAAATATTCCTGACAATTATCGAGGAATCTCGCTTCTTAATATTTGTAGTAAACTGTACAGTTTTATATTAAACAAACGTATCTCAAGATGGATTGATGTAAATGGTATTTTTGTGAGGAGCAAGCTGGGTTTAGGGAAGGTTATTCCACAGCAGACCATATTTTCACTATGTTCGCTATGGCTCAAAAGCAACTTTTGAGGCATAGAAAACTTTATGTGGCATTTATAGATTTCCGCAAGGCTTTCGACACAGTGTGCAGAGGGAAATTATGGGCTGTTTTACGCAAGTCTGGATTGCAAGGCAAGATATTTAATGCTCTAAGATCGATTTATCATGTCGTTAAGCAACGGTACGTGTCCATGGTGAATTAACTGATGTATTTATGTGCCCACGAGGCTTGAAGCAGGGAGAGGTGTGTTCACCAGTTCTTTTCTCCTTATTCATAAATGACTTACAAAAGACATAGTTAATTTTGGCCGGCATGGTATCCAGTTGTCCCCAGACTTTATCGAAATATTGATACTGT
>CM031620.1:21378034-21380534 GCA_018398815.1 Conus ventricosus | reverse complement strand
CTCTCTCCTCTCTCACCTCTCTCTCTCTCTCCTCTCTCCTCTCCTCTCTCTCTCTCCTCCTCTCTCTGAAACGAGAGAAAAGACGAAATATAGGGAGCGAAAGAGGGAGGGGGAAGCGAAAAATGAAAAAAGAAAGAAGAAAATGATAATACTAATAAACGATTGATCAAATGACAGAAAAAAGAAGAAGAAGAAAAAGCAAGCGAAGGAAAGAAAACGCAATCCACAACAACAACAACAACAGAAAAGGGCACAGAACCTCTCCTTCGGTGACTCGGGTCCATAAATCAACCTGCTTACCACCCCCCCCCCCCCCCCCCCCCCCCCCCCGCCTGTCTCGCAGGACGGTATGATAAAGTCTCTGATACACTCTGTCCCCCCTTATAGACTGTCCGCTAAAGTAAACCTACGCTTCAAGTACTCCCTCGCCCCCCAACCCCCTCCCCCACTACCACCACTACCACAACCCCCCATCCCCTCTCCCTACGCCCACCCTCTTACAACTTCGTCTCTGGAAGAGCCTCTGGTTGCCGAATCATGGAAAGGTCTTCCAAGAAAGTGCCTCCCCCCTCCCCCCCCCCCCCCCCCCCCCCACACACACACACACCATACCCCTAACCTTCCACGCTCCCCCCTCGCCCCGGCCCCAGTCCTCTAAATCAACCTTCACTCCAACCAATCCCATCCCTAACCCCTCCCCCCCCCCCCCCCAACTCTTACCCTCATGTAGACCAGGTTTATCTCACAGGTAACGGGTTTGGGGTGGAGGTAGAAGGAAAGAAGGGGGTATGGGATGGGGTTTTCGGGAGGAGGAGGAGGAGGGGCGGGGGAGTTGGAGTAGGGGAAGAGAGGAGGATGGGGGTGGGAGTGTCTTGTCTCGGCTATAAATGGCGGTCCTTGGATTGTCATGAAGTCACCAAAAACACGTCAGAGAGAGAGAGAGAGAGAGACGAGCGGAAGTGAGGGGTCGGCGGTGAGGGGAGGGGGTGGGGGTAGGAGGGTTGGAAGGTGAGAGATTTATGACGTTCTATAGCGACAAGCCGGAAAGCATTTGACAGAACATGGCCAAGACCTCGAAGATCCGCTTTTTGAGATGCTTTATCTGTTGTTGGTTGTTGTAGTAGTACCTGTTGTTGGTATGTTGTTGTTGTTGCTGCTGCTGCTGTTGTCGTTGCTGACAATGTCATTGTTGCTAATGATGGTGATGAGGATGACGATGACCGATGACGATGATGATGACAATATGAAGATGCTGCTGATAATGATGACGATGATGATGACCATGATGATGATGATGATGATGATATGATGTTAACGACGATGATAACGACGATGATGATGACGATGATCATGTTGATGTTGATTTCTTCACAAGTAAAATGGGGAAGGCTTTGTGGAAGTAGGCATGAATTATTGATGATCCTGAATAATTTTCAGGATATAGTGAAATATGTGTGTTTTTGCGTCACGTATAAATGTGTGTCTATGTGTATGTACATGTTTGTTTGCGAGTACTTGACAGAAAGAGAGAGAGAGAGAGAGAGAGAGAGAGAGAGAGAGAGAGAGAGAGAGAGAGACAGACAGACAGACAGACAGACAGAGAGACAGAGACAGAGACAGAGAGAATCTCTGTGTGTGTCTTTCTGTCTGTCTGTCTATGTCTCTGTGCACGTGTCCGTGCGCGAGCATGAGTCCGTGCGTGCATGCGTGCATGCGTGTGTGCATGTGTGTGCGTGCGTGCGTGCATGCGTGTGTGCATGTGTGGGCATGTGTGTGTGTGCATGCGTGTGTGTGTGTGTGTGTGTGTGTGTGTGTGTGTGTGTGTGTGTGTGTGTGTGTGTGTGTGTGTTGTGTGTGTGTGCGCGTGCGTGTGTGCGTGTGTGTGTTTGTGTGTGTGCATGCATGTATGTGTGTGTGTGTGTGTGTGTGTGTGTGTGTGTGTTGTGTGTGTGTGTGTGTGTGTTTGTAGAACTATAATGAGCAGTAGCAGTCATCAAAGACGAAGCTCTGGAGATAACAGTAAGACAGCGAACAACGGCAGAGCAACAACATTAGTATCACTAGTTGAAGAAGCAGGAGTAACAGTGGCAACAGCAGCAGCCAGGATGACAATGCTGTAACTATACTATAACCAAGTGTCTGTGCGAATAATGACCATGCGAACGGTAGCGTTTAGGACGGTAACCATGAAGACACAACAAGTTAGTAATGGAAACACAGTTATGGAAACAAAGAATTCAGTTACCATTGAGGTGGTACTGATGAGAAAAGAAAAAAAGTACACGAGGCAGTTGCAGTGATGAGAATGGTAATCACGAAGGCGGTATCGATGAGAATAATAATCATGGGAATTACAGTGAAGAAGATGGTTACTATTGAGGATTGTACCGATAGGAATGGTTACAATGGAGAATGAAGGAATCAGAATGGTAACCATGCGATGATAATGGTAACCATGGGGACGATACTGATCAGGATGGCAACCAAGGGATGTGCAGGA
>CM031620.1:21370534-21373034 GCA_018398815.1 Conus ventricosus | reverse complement strand
GACCTATCCCCATGATGCTGACCTGCAGAGCAGGGAGGGGAGAGTGGGTGCCTTTCTGACCTTCCGTCTGGAAAGGGAGCTATCTGCATGCAAGCCCATTATCACCACAAGAGCTGTGGCACCGCCATCCAGCGCCAGTCTGCAATCAAGACTGTGCTTGTGGGAAGGTTCATCGGAACTTTTCGATCTGGGAAAGAAAGAGAGAGAGAGAGAGAGATAGGTGATGGTGGTTCGTGGTGGTGAGGGAGTAAAAGAGCGCTAGAGAGAGAGAGAGAGAAGAGAGAGAGAGAGAGAGAGAGAGAGAGAGAGACAGAGAGACACAGAGAGATAGGGGGGGGGGAGGGTGGCAGGGAGGAGGGAAGGGGTGGGGGGGGGGGGGGGGGGGGGGGGGGTAGAGGATAAAGACAAAGATTGAGAGGAAATCAGAAGCAGATACAACGCACAGAGAAAGGGGGGGGGGGGGGGGGGGGGGGGGGGGGGGGGGGGGGGGGGGCTCAGGACAGAGTGGTGAAGAGAGGGGGGGAACAGAAATGGCGGAGAGAGAGAGAGAGAGAGAGAGAGAGAGAGAGAGAGAGAGGAGAGAGAGAGAGAGAGAGGAGAGAGAGAAGACAGAGACAGAGAGAGAAGTAGGCCGATGTGCGTTAGTGATTCTGTGTGTGTGTGTGTGGTGTGTGTGGTGGTGTGTGTGTGTGTGTGTGTGTGGTGTGTGTGCGCGCGCACGCGCGCGCGCGTGTGCCTGTGTGCCTGTGTGCCTGTGTATGTTTGTGTGTGTGTGTGCATGTGTGTGTGTGTGTGAGCGCGAGCGCGTTAGTGTGTGTGTTGTGTGTGTGTGTGTGTGTGTGTGTGTGTGTGTGTGGGGTGTGTGTGTGTTTTGTTTTGCACGCGTGCGTGAAGCTTAACACCCATATAACATATGCAGAACACATAACACAGATTTACGATGCCCTTTTCACCATCAGTTTAACGCAAACAACCGACAAGCATGCAAACGAACAAACTAAGAACCAAAACAAACAACGCCGTGAAGTAACATACATCAACAGCCTGCACAACAGGAGAAACCTCAAAATGATATCTCCTCAGCAGATACAGCACCTCTGGTTCTGATATTAAGCAGATTTATCAGCACAAGAAGTCGTCTACATTCACTGCATATCCCAAAGCTCTGGAATGGCGCTCGGCATTATCGTGTCTGCATTCATCGTGACATTTTGTTTGTTTGTTTTTTAAACTTAGCCCCAATGGGGAAACCGACAGTAAATGAATGTGTGTGTGTGTGTGTGTGTGTGTGTGTGTGTGTGTGTGGTGTGTGTGTGTGTGTGTGTGTTTGTGTGTGTGTGTGTGTGTGTGTGTGTGTGTGTGTGTGTAGGCATACGAGGGAGAGGGTTTTGGGATTGGCCCTTGGGGGTAAGGATCAAACTCGTATTCCATAGTTTGGTGTTCGATTCTACTCGAAACTACCGCTTGGACGAGATTTTCTCTTAGGTGTTAATATCTGTGTGGACACCTGTCCCTTCCAAATCGTTCAGACAGACTGACTTTAAGCCGAGGTCCTGAACCCGAACGCGTGCATAAACAATCTTGCACGCACGTCCAATTCCGCTGAACCTTTCAGAAATGAATACTGCATTGTGTGTAGCTTGGACGGATGATAATGGAAACAGAACAATGGACATTAGTGTCGCGAGCAGACATCATTTCCTGAAGACCTCGCATCCGTCAACAATCTCACTGCCAAATGATGAACCTCATCATCCAGCATACGCAAAAATCCCATTGGAAGTGAACCTCATCATCCAGCATACGCAAAGATCCAACCGCCAATTGTGAATCTCATCATCCAGCATACGCAAAAATCCCCGCCAAATGTGAATCTCTTCATCCAGCATACGCAAAACTCCCCGCCAACTGTGAATCTCATCATCCAGCATGCGCAAAAATCACCGCCAATTGTGAATCTCTTCATCCAGCATACGCAAAAATCCCCGCCAATTGTGAATCTCTTCATCCAGCATACGCAAAAATCCCCGCCAATTGTGAATCTCTTCATCCAGCATACGCAAAATTGCTGCCAATGGTGAACTCTATCATCCAGTATACGCAAAAATCCCGTCAACAGTAAACTTCATGATAAGCATACGCAGAAGTCCCCGCCTATAGTGACCCTCATCGTCCGGCAAACATACAAATTCCGCCAATGGTGAGCCCTGTCATCCAGCATACGCAGAATTCGCGTCAACAGTGAACCTCCTATTTAGCGTACGCAAAAAACCCAGCTTATGGTGAATCTGATAATCCAGCATACGCAAAAATCCCGCCGATAGTGAACCTCCAAATTGTGGCCGAGAAACAAAGGGACCCAAACTTTCTTTAAAAAAAAAAAATAAAAAAAAAGCCATGGTCCCTTAGAATGGGCGAGATACATAACAAACCATTAATTCAGTAATAAAAGCTCATTTAACTAGCCTGGTTTGTACTTTGACACATCTTTGAGGAACAG
>CM031620.1:21348034-21350534 GCA_018398815.1 Conus ventricosus | reverse complement strand
AGCTGACACAGACATCGTATCAGACAAGACAACGATGCCGGAATTGGAAAACTGTCCACATCACTTTTTGGTGCGCAAGATTTGTTTTGACTGGTTGTGTGTTGCCGAATGATACAAAACAAACAAATAAACAAAGAAACAAATTTCTTTTAGAAATGAAAACAAAGACGAAAAGTTTCGAAATATAATGACAGCGGGCGAGAGTCAAACGTGAAAACAAATGTCAAAGCACTGAGCCGTCAGATGAATATGACAAACATTGATGTAAACAGCCTTGACCTTTTGGTCGTCTTCAGGTGGGAAACCAAACAAAACAACACAAAATAACCCGAATTGGGGAAAATAAACAAATACCGGTTAACGACCGTCAGTTACTATGAAAATGGCATAAAGGGGGTGAGGCTGAGAGAAAGTGGGGGGGGGGGGGGGGGGGGGGGGGGGGGGGGGGGGGGAGCGGAGCAGGGAATGAAAAAGAAGGTTTTGAAAAATGAATATAAGATTTTCCTTGACAACAGTGGGAATCACTGAAATCCATATTTGAAACAGAACCCTTTGTTCATGCCCGGCCACAGTCGACTTTTCATGGACTTTTCATGGACTAGATGGCTACGCCTCAGCAGTTACAGACTTCATCTCTCGTGGTGGTCCACTCACAGTATCTAACGTAGACCACCTTACTTACTTAGACTTAGATGCTCCCGCGTCTTGCGACGCATGAGGCAGTCAAGGCGCTCCACTGTGCACGGTCTTCAGCTAGTTTGGTCTGTCAGTGAGTCTGAGGTCTCTCTCCACTGTCTGTCGCCAGCTCATCCTGGGTCGTCCTCTTTTTCTCTGGCCTGCTGGGGTCCATTTAATGGCTTGGTTTGCAGGTCTTGAAGAGGGTAATCTTAAGACTTGACCCAGCCAGTGGAGGCGCCGTCTGCAGACGATGGTTGACACGGGGAGCTGTTTGGAACTCTCCCTGACGTCTTCATTTGGTATAAAGTCTGACCACCACCTATAATATAATTTTGTGGTGTGTCCAATACCGCGAAGGAAATATCACAATGCAGCGAGCTCGAAGTGCGGCCAGTGAAGGATACAAAAGGCCAATGAAAAAGAACAGTATAAAGAGACAAGTAACCCAAATCGAGTCATGTCCAGTAGGAAGGAAAGACTGATTTAAGCCTATGCTTGAAGTAGAGTCAAAACGAATGAAAGGGAAATCACTTGGACACGAGAGACAAGACAATCCTTCTCCCACCCCTCCCTCCCTCCAACCCCCATCCCTTTAAGCTATTTGCAGAGTGAATGAGGACTTCATCCGCACATATTTTCCCCTACTACATGTTTATTTCCCTTTGCATGTCTCTTTTCCCTACTACATGTTTATTTCCCTTTGCATGTCTCTTTTCCCTACTATATGTTTATTTCCATTGCATGTCTCTTTTTCCCTACTATATGTTTATTTCCCTTTGCATGTCTCTTTCCCCTACTACATGTTTATTTCCCTTTGCATGTCTCTTTTCCCTACTACATGTTTATTTCCCTTTGCATGTCTCTTCTCTACTACATGTTTAAACCCGTTGTATGTGACAGCTCTCATATGGCCCTTTGCGGTCGGCTGGGTTATAAAGCGACATAACCTTACCGTCTTCCTCATTGTCCTGCCTCTTGAAGACCGATAGGTCGAAGTGTGATAGCTATGTTCATCTGGCGACTCGGTGCTTCCACACTTGTCCTCCCCCCCTCCCCCACAACACCCCCCCCCCCCCCTCCCGAAAAAATTATTATATATATATATATATATATATATATATATATATATATATATATATATATATATATACGTATATATAAAGGAAAAAAAAGGTGAAAAAAGCAAATTCGATCGCTATTGTTACTCCAGATAGAAGTTTCTTTCGTTCTTTCTTTCTTTCTGTTGTGACTTTTCTTTCGTTCTTTCTTTCTTTCTTTCTTTCTTCCTTCTGCCTTTCGTTCTTTCTTTCTTTCTTCCTTCCTGCCTTTCGTTCTTTCTTTCTTTCTTTCTTTCTTTCTTCCTTCCTGCCTTTCGTTCTTTCTTTCTTTCTTTCTTTCTTTCTTTCTTCCTTCCTGCCTTTCGTTCTTTCTTTCGTTCTTTCTTTCTTTCTTTCTTCTTTCTTTCTTTCTTCCTTCCTGCCTTTCGTTCTTTCTTTCTTTCTTTCTTTTTCCTTCCTGCCTTTCGTTCTTTCTTTCTTTCTTTCTTTCTTTCTTTCTTCCTTCCTGCCTTTCGTTCTTTCTTTCTTTCTTTCTTTCTTTCTTCCTTCCTGCCTTTCGTTCTTTCTTTCTTTCTTTCTTTCTTTCTTTCTTCCTTCCTGCCTTTCGTTCTTTCTTTCTTTCTTTCTTTCTTTCTTTCTTCCTTCCTGCCTTTCGTTCTTTCTTTCTTTCTGTTGTGACTTTTCTTTCTTTCTTTCTTCCTTCCTGCCTTTCGTTCTTTCTTTCTTTCTGTTGTGACTTTTCTTTCTTTCGTTCTTTCTTTTCT
>CM031620.1:21306506-21324006 GCA_018398815.1 Conus ventricosus | reverse complement strand
GTAGCAGTCGTTGTGGTAGCGCAGAGAGAGAGAGAGAGAGAGAGAGAGAGAGGGGGGGGGGGGGGGGGGGGGGGGGGGGGGGGAGAGGGGGGGGAGGGGGGGGGGTGGGGGGGGGGGGAGGGGTGGGGGGGGGGGGGGGGGGGGGGGGGGGGGGGGGGGGGAGAGAGGACAACAGACAGAGACAGCAGACAGACAGACAGAAACAGACAGACACGGACAGAGACAAGAGACAACAGCAGATTAAGACAAGAAAGGACAACAGACAGAGACAGCGATAAGAGACAGACAGACAGGACAGGACAAGAAAAAGCAGAGCAAGACAGACAGGCAGAGAGCAGGCAGCAGGCAGACGCAGGGACAGCAGCAAGGCAGGCAGACAGGCAGCAGCTCTGGCGTGATAAGACCAAACGCCCAGGTAAAGTGTTTTAGCACCTGTCTGCCTTCTGTCACCTGTCGGCTTTCCCTCGCACCTGATTTCCTCTTCACCTGCCGCTACTCTCCGGCCCCTGGCCATGTCATTGCATCGTTGGTTAGCACACACACACACACACACACACACACACACACACACCACACACACACACACAACACGCGCGCGCGCGCGCGCGCGCGCGTTCCCCTGTGCCCGAGTAACAAGCATGCTCTGTTGCACTGACATTCATAGGTACACACAAAAAGCTTCCATGCATATACATAAAATCTCTCTCTCTCTCTCTCTCTCTCTCTCTCTCTCTCTCTCTCTCTCTCTCTCTCTCTAAGAAACACACACAGACACACAGACATACACAGACACACACACACACACACACACACACATACACACACGCACGCACGCACGCACTCACACACACAGAGACTCAGACAGACAGTCAGACAGACAGACAGACAGACAGACAGACAGACACACACACACACACACACACACACACACACACACACACACACACACAAACACACATACACACACACGCTCGCGCGCGCGCGCGCTCTCACACACATACACACACACACACACACACACACACACACACACACACACACACACACACACACACACACACACTCGTACACACACAGAGCACACACACACACACACACACACACACACACACACACACACACACACACACACACAACACACCACACACACACACACACACACACACACACACACACACACACACACACCACACACACACACACACACACACACACAGGACGTGGGTCCGAGGGTGTGCTGCACATATGTGCTCAACAACCTTCCTTGTTCTCTGGTAGCCATTTGGGGGAAACGAAGGAAGCGTGCATCACAGCTGCGAAAGATACAATGATTTGGTGGTTTGGGAGAGGAATGAAGAGGGGGAGGGGAAATAGTGAGATGGGGGCAGGGAGGAGAGTGAGAGGGAGGAGTGGGAAGGCTCTCTCGTCTCCCAGATGTTCCCCCATGGTATTACTATCACGTCTTTGTTTTACACTTCCCCGTACACAAACACACCAACCTCGAGGTAGTGCAGCCATGGCACTGGCTTCAAGAACAGCTAATATACGGCCGTCGAAGGGCACAGCGCCAGAGGAGTCACTGCAATGTTGCTAATTAATCACTTTGGCGATGTCCAGCAATGACTTTTTGGATCGACTAAATATCTCCACAGAAAGGGTTCATCCTGATGATTTACATCTCCACAGAAAGGGTTCACCTTGATGATTTACATCTCCACAGAAAGGGTTCACCTTGATGATTTACATCTCCACAGAAAGGGGTTCACCTTGATGATTTACATCTCCACAGAAAGGGTTGACCCTGATGATTTACATCTCCACAGAAAGGGTTGACCCTGATGATTTACATCTCCACAGAAGGGGTTCACCTTGATGATTTCCATCTCCACAGAAAGGGTTCACCTTGATGATTTCCATCTAAACAGAAAGGATTCACCCTGATGATTTATATCTCCACACAAAGGGGTTCACCCTGATGATTTACATCTCCACAGAAAGGGGTTCACCCTAATGACTAAATATCTCCATGGAGTGTACACCTAATGACTTAACATCTCTATTGAGTGTACTCCCTAATGACTTAACATCTCTATGGAGTGTACACCCTAATGACTTAACAACTCTATAGAGTGTACACCTAATGACGTAACATCTCTATAGAGTGTACACCCTAATGATGTAACATCTCTATAGAGTGTACACCCTAATGACTTGACACCTCTATAAAGTGTTCCCCTAATGACTTAACACCTCTATAAAGTGTTCCCCTGATGACTTAACACCCTATAAAGTGTTCCCCCTAATGACTTAACACCTCTATAAAGTGTTCCCCCTAATGACTTAACACCTCTATAAAACGTTTCCATCTGATGACGTAACTTAACACATCTATCAAGTGTTCCCCCTGATGACTTATCACCTCTATAAAGTGTTCCCCCTAATGACTTAACACCTCTATCAAGTGTTCCCCCCTAATGACTTAACACATCTATCAAGTGTTCCCCCTAATGACTTAACACCTCTATAAAGTGTTCCCCCTAATGACTTAACACCTCTGTAAAGTGTTCCCCCTAATGACTTAACATGTCCATAGAAAGGGTCATGCAAACGTCAAAGAGCCAGTCCACTTCAAACATTTCACATGAACAGATAGATTTCCATTTAAGCGAAAGAGGGGCACAAAAAACAAAGCCTTCTCCAATGAGTACTCTGTCAGCTTTAGCTTTCCTCCTCCATAATAGGGATCAGCAGGACCAGTCAGCAATACTTGTTTCGCCCTTTGAAGAGCTCATCAGGCTTCCAACTGGATCCTGTTTACCTGATTATCATTTGTTAGTTAGTGTGAGCGTCGATAGTGAAAGGCATCTTTACAAACAAGCAAACAAACGTTCGCCTCCCGTGTTTCGGTTATAGTCTTACTTTCTGTGCCGATCTCTTTGGTTCCAAATTCCGGTCTCAAGGAATCCTGTGGACGTTTTAGCTTCGACTTACAGTTGTCTGCGAAATTTATACCTGCCAGCTGAATTCGCCAACATAATTATTCTCGCCCTTTTTTTTTTTTGTCCTTCCCCACCCCAATCCCTCTCCTCCTTCCCTTCATTTCTTAAAAAAAAACCATTGTTTAAAAGTAGGTCAAACACTTCCAATTAAAGTCTGAGGTGGAGTCTTTTCTGTTTGTTTGTTTGATTTTTCTGTTGTTTTCCTTTTCTTTTCGTTTCCTTTTCTCTCTTCTCTCTCTCTCTCTCTCTCCTCTCTCTCTTCTCTCTCTCTCTCTCTCTCTCTCTCTCTCCTCCTCTCTCTCTCTCTCTCTCTCTCTTAGCACGAGCTCCAAGGATTATCAGGCGATATATCAAGTCTATTCCTCCAAGCCACCCGCACTCTGGGGATTCAATCTCAACACTGAAACTCTCCGCCCCAGATGCCAGGCTATCTGTCTCATCAGGTCAGACCGCCTTCACTGCCACGCAACCGGGGAGAAAGATTTTCAGAGAGCAGAATCTGTTTTTTTTTTTTTAACGGCAGCCACTTTCATCCTCCCCCTCCCTTTCCCTCCCCCCCCCCCCCCCCCCCCCCCCCCCCCCCCCCCCCCCCTTCACTCTGTCTCCCACCGTTTCCCTCACCCCCTTCTCCCGCGTCCCCCTCCTCTTCCTCCCTTTTTACGTTCCCTTTACACTCCCCCCCCCCCCCCCCCCCCCCCCCCGCCAATCCCTACCGGTCTCTTTCTTTCTACAGTTAAGGATCGCATGGCCGATACTGAATGCCAAATGTAAGCGGCTGTATGTTCGCTGTTGAAGAAGAACGCGGTGGTTATTTTTGAGGTGGGTCGAAACAAAAGGTTGAAACAACAGCATTGTATTCTCGTGAGTCACCTTGTGTATGTCAGTTGAGAGCAAAGTAGACGTGCATGCACTGGTTTCATATTGAGAAAAAAAAACAAAAAACAGGAAGCCATTTTGGCAGTGGTCAGCGTCTCTCAAGATTTAATGATACTGACTTTGGTCTTGCCATGATTCTGTGTCTGTCCAAGATTATGTTTTGCAGGGGGATGGTAAGGGGGGGGGGGGGTGGGAGGGGGGGGGGGGGGGTAGGTAGGAGAATGATTGTCTTCACTGTGTGGGCACCGTGTGAGGAAATCTTGGATTAACGACACAAAACATCTTGACTGGACTCAAACCCTCGGTCTTGTCGCGTATGACCTGAGGCTAGTGAGACGTCCTTGACGATACAAAGGTCACGGCTTCTAAAGTGGAAATCAAATATTTCGTGGAGTTAATGCGTCTGGACATAGGTTCTCCGAAAGGAATGTGGTCCTCACCTGTAGCACAAAGAGCAGCGAATCTTTGACGTCTTTTGCAACAACTGCAGTCAGTGGAATAGATTAATCAATCACTCAACCAAATCAGCAATTTACCAAATAATTACGTATGTACGTTATCTCCAAATCTAGTATTTGATTGAATACATGACAAAAACGTAAGAAAAGAGTCAAGAAAATGATTTTTTTTTTAACAAACCAGTCATATTTCTCATGACATCACAACGGGTCTTGGGAGTGTCGTAGCATAGCCTTTGGCAGATAGACGTGCCACAATTGTGTGTAACAGGGGAGGGTGCTTGTAATCGATAGTAAACGAATAAAGACACACACACACACACACACACACACACACACACGCGCGCGCGCGCACACACACACACACACACACACACACACACACACACATACACACACACACGCGCGCGCGCGCGCACACACACACACACACACACACACATACGAGCAAATAAGCTCGCGCATGCTTTAGCGCGCACGTACACGCACACACGCACACGCTCGCACGCACACACGCACGCACAAACGCAAGCACGCAAATGCGTACACACACATACATACACACACTCACATACACTCAGCACGTAGAGAGAGAGAGAGAGAGAGAGAGAGAGGAGAGAGAGAGGAGAGAGAGAGAGAGAGACAGAGACAGAGACAGAGACAGAGACAGACACCGAGCCAGCCAGCCAACCAGACAGACAGACATGAGAGGCCTAGAAGCAGAGAGATGGCGAGACAGTGAGACAGAAACAGACACAAAGACAGACAAACAGACAAACACGCGCACACACACACACACACACACACACACACACACACACACACACACACACACACACACACACACACACAGAAGGGTGGGAAGGGGAGAGAGAGAGAGAGAGGGGGGGGGGAGGAGGGAAGGAAGGAAGAAGCGAGGGACGGAAGAAGGGAGACAAAGAAACAGAAAGACAGACAGAAAGACAGACTGACATGCGACAAGAAAACAGAGAGAGAGGGGGGAAGAAGGGTGGGAAGGAGGAGAGAGAGAGAGAGAGAGAGAGAGAGAGAGAGAGAGAGAGAGAGAGAGAGAGAGAGAGAGAGAGAGGGGAGGGAGGGAGGGAGGGAAGAAGGGAAGGATGGAGGAAGGGGCAGACAGACAGACAGACGAGAGAAACAGACAGGCGGGCAGGCAGACAGGCAGACGGAAGAACAGCAAACAGAGAAAGAGATTACCGGTGTGACACAACCGCAACTCAGACATCATTGTTTCGAGAATCAACAACTGAAGCGCATTTAACCTTCCCCCTCTCCCCAAACACACACCGCCACCTCACCCTCACCTCCCAATCTCCGCCCCCCACCCCCACCCCAGCTTCTTCTACACTTCACTGCCCGCACTCTTCCCCCTACTCCCACCCCTCATCCTTCCATAACACCCCACCCTCCCCTCCTCTCTCCACCACCTTGTACAGGACAGTAGCGCACCTGCAACAGTACCGCCCCCCCCCCCCCCCCCCCCCCCCCCCCCCCCCTTCCTCCTCCCAGGAAATTGTTTGCACACACATACCAATTATCTGCCCCTGACCCCATCTCCCACTCTCCCACTCCATGCCCCCCTCCCCTCTTTCCTCCCCCACACCCCTCCTCCACTCTACCCCCCCCCCCCCCACCCACACACACACACACACACACACCGTTTCCTTTCTTCTTTCACGTTCTACCTGTCTCCATCATTGCTTTTCTTTCTATCTGTCTCTAACTTGCTACAAGGAAAATATATAACACAGACGTAAACACTCGCAGAAACACAGACACACAGACAGACAGACAGACAGATAGACAGACAGACACATACACATACACAAAAACATGAGTACACACACACACACATGTTCGCGCATGCACGCACGCACGCTCGTACGCATGCATGCACATACACACGCACGTACGCACGCACGCACTTTCACATGTACTCTCTCTCTCGCTTCTCTCTCTCTCTCTCTCTCTCTCTCTCTCTCTCTCTCTCTCTCTCTCTCTCTCTCTCTCAAATGTCATTTTTTCCGACGAAATGCAAATGCGCATGCAAGAAGCCGTACGACTGGTTGATAGTAACATTGAAGATGCATTAAACGTGTTTAATTGTTGTATAAAAGAGGCAGCGGAAGGCATGAAGAAACAGGTTTGTATTGGAAAATGTCAAAAAGAAGACGACTGGTTTGATATGGAATGCAGACTTAACAAAAGAAATGCTCGTAACTTATTGAACAGATTTCGACGTTCTCTGTCAGAACCGTCTCGTGCGGCCTATTGCAAAGCTAGGAGAGAATACAAACATCTTTTAAAAAGAAAAGAAAAACAATAAAATGAAGATTTATTGACAAAATTAGTTAATTCTGTGAATAATTAAGAGATTTTTGGGATTGCGTTCACAAAATTTCGAAAAAAAGAACATGGTTTAATCATTTCAGGGATCTGCTTGAAGGAAATGCTAGCTCTCAAAATGATATGGGAAATGAAAATTACATCGATGGAACCGATTATGACAACAATCTAAATCGTCCCATTTCCAAAGAAGAAGTTCTAATTGCTCTAAGAAAGATCAAACCTCGCAAAGCTGCAGGACTAGACGGAATTGTAGGTGAACTAATAAAAACTGCTTGTCAGTCAAACTTGTTTCTTGATTTTTTAGTTAAAATCTTTAACTCCTTGTTTGATCAAGGGGTATATCCCAGATGTTGGTCCGAGTCTATTGTTATCCCATTGTATAAAAAAGGAGATGCAAACAATCCAAATAATTATAGAGGAATTTCGTTGTGTAATATCTGCAGTAAACTGTACAGTGCTATTATAAACAGGAGATTGCAGGAGTGGGTGGAAGAAAATAATATTACCGGAGAATATCAAGCTGGGTTTAAGAAAAATTATTCTACTGTTGACCACATGTTCACACTGATGGCATTTGTACAAAAACAGTTTTGTTTAAATCGTAAATTGTATGTTGCATTCATTGATTTTGAGAAGGCGTTTGATTCAGTAAACAGAACTTTGCTGTGGCCTATCCTGCTTAAAAATGGTATTCATGGAAAACTTTATAAATGTGTTTTAAGTATGTATTATAGTGTAAAGGCAAGAGTGCGATCTGGTGCTGCTTTAACAGACTAATATAAACTGTATGTCACGTCAAAATTCAACACAACCAAAGTGTGGTCCGTCGCCGCCACTTCAACTGGACATAAGTCCAAACTCAGACATCCCGACGCCTTCAAGCATCGCCTCAGCCAATTTGGGCACAAGGGGGAGGCTAATCCTCATCCTTCACGGAGACGGTCCGACCCACCCAGACAGACTAAGCCGTTGGACCGACGCCTCGATGTCTGCCCGGACCGATCTCAGTGCCTGGGCCAGACTCATCTAGCCAATTTAGAGTGACCAGTGCCCACGACTTAAGCCACACGCGCCAGTTAAGTAGGAAAGGGGGAAAGGTAGTGTGTGGTGGGGTGAATCTAGCTAATCAATTAAATGACCAATTGACCACCACAGAGAGTAAGGCGTGTAGGCGTGACTGTCATGATTTGAATATCCAATGGAATTAGAGGGAGATAACTTCGGGTATCAGGGTAAAAATACTGACCAATGGTACTCGCCCTTTTTGGACAGATCGGAACAGAATAAGAAGGATGTGAGAGTGAGAGAACGGGAGAAACGAGGAGGAGAACGAACAGAGAGAGAGAGAGAGAGGTTCTGAGTGGAGCTCTGCAGGAGAGAGGGGCAGAGAGAGAGATGAGGGGAGGAAGAAGAGAACCAAGTTGAGAGATTAGCAGGAGATAGTCTGCAGAGGAGGACTAAAGAGAGATGTGGAAAGAGAGAGTTGCTAACTAACGAAGAGGAAGAGAAAGAAAAGAAAAAAAAAAAAAGAAAAGAAAAGCAACCATGTCCATTTGATAAGAGCAGACTAGAAGAGAGAGAGAGAGAGAGTGCAATGCGTTAATGCAGGAAGAAAGAAAGGAGAACAGATCGATGTTGATAGTCACTGTTCTATCTTAACCGGGGTTTCGACCTCATACTTGGCCAGCGCCACTTTCATCGGCAGTCCAACCTGACCAGTGCCAACAGTCTCACCTGACCAGGCGCCAGCAGACCAAGACCAGTGCCAGCAGTTGTGTCGTGTTGTGAAAGTGACAGTGAAAAGAAAAAAAAAAGGAAAAGAAAAAGACAGTGATTCGTGAATAGTTAAGATCACCTGGCCAGGTAAAGTAGAAATCTATTTATACCCGGGTTAGTTAATGATGTTTTAGATAAATGATTTTGTGAAGTTCAGGAAAGAGAGAATGTTTTATTTTGTTTGATTCCATATGCATTGATGTTTTGTTCTATGAACATGTGTAGTAAAGTTATAGACTTTACTAGTGGTTTGATGTGACGAATGCATGATATATGAATGAGATCGTAAGCAAGCTGTGAGTGTGTTTGGGCTGTGCGCTAGTCCTTCCTCCATCGACATCACCCGAGGTTGACAATTTATTGGCGAGCCTGCCAGGATATTCTGGCCCATTTATTATAATTGTTCAACTTCTCAGAGAGGAAGCTGGGTGGGATTCAAGTATTGTAATCCTAAGACAAGGGTTGTCTTACTGTATGTTCCCAAGATAGTTAAATACTAGGCTTGGCATTGCTTCCAAGATAGTTAATACTAGGCTTGGCATTTCAGCCCAGAGTACTCATTTCGCACAGATTGCCTATAATTCGCTCTCATAGTTGGGTCAGGCGCTGGGCGTCTTATAAAACTAACTACGTTGTCCCAAGCTAATATTATCATTCATAGGATTGTGCTATTACGTCACGCATGTCGGTAACCACCAGTTTGGCTGTCGTAGTTATAAAATCTTGTTAAAAAAAAAAAGGGATACAATGGCGGAAGAAAAGAACACCCCTATTGAACAACTCGTGAGCGTCGCTCGTGATTTAGGCTATTCGGGAGAAGAGTTGCGAGCATTCGTTGAAAACCAACAAAAGATGGAAAGAGATGAGCGCGCGGAAAGACGACGCGTTGCAGTAGAAGCGCAAGAAATAGAAAAATTAAGGATTCAGGCTAATGATAATCAGGCTAGGGAAACGCAGGAAACAGAAAGACTAAAGGAAGCGCAGGAAACAGAAAGGATAAGGGAAGCGCAGGAAACAGAAAGAATGAAGCAGGAAACGGAAAGATTAAAGGTTCAATTAGAGTTAGAGAAAGTGAGAATACAGAGGGAGACCACCGAGGATGGTAGTTCAGTTTCCAGTGACTCTGTGCGCAGCTACGCCCCCGACCCAAGTTGCCAAAATTCTCGGAAGGAACCGATTCGATTGATGCATACATCAGTCGTTTCGAAACGTTTGCAACCAGTCAGGGTTGGCCTCCAGAAGAGTGGGCAGTCATTTTGTCAGCGTTACTGACGGGTAAGGCGTTACAGATTTTCACTGCATTGCCAGCAGACACCCAATCTGATTTTTGTGCTGTGAAGGAATCATTGATGAAAGGATTTGACCTCACAGAGGAGGGTTCAGGAAGAAATTTCGTTCAGCTAAATTGCAAGCAGGGGAAACGTACACTCAGTTTGGTGCACGTCTAGATCACTATTTTGAGAAATGGTTAGAGTTGAGTGGTACGAAGAAGGAGTTCGCTGAATTGAAAGAGCTAGTTATGAAGGAACAGATTTTGTCAGGTTGCGGCCCTGAGTTAACCATACATTTGAAAGAGAGACAGCCAGAGACAGCAGGGGAGTTGTTGAAGTTCGCAGAGGTGTATAGAGAGGCACGTTTGGGCACGAAGGTGCAGGAGAAACAGGTGCTAGGCACAGGTGAGAAGAGTGCAAGGAGACCAGGGGAGTTTTCTGCAAAGTCTGCAAACCCAGTGGTGGGCAGAAGGAAGGGCAAAGGGACATTAGGTGTTTCATTTGTCACAAGAAGGGACATGTGGCGAGGGATTGTCGCATGAGGTTCCAGAAGGCAGCAGCCTTGCAAGAGGTGGATAAGGGTCGTCAAGGGAAACGACCTGCAGTGGAACCAAAAGGGATTCAGTCTGAAGAGGGTGGAGTGCAGCCTATGGCTAGCACTGGACAGCAGTCAGTGTCAGGGATGGAGGGCACTAGGCTGAGTGGTTCGTTACCAGTGGAAGAAGGGTGGATTGGCCAGCAGGGTGAAAGTGTTACGAGACACTGGTTGTTCATGCGGTGTAGTACGAACAACGCTGGTCGAGAAAGGGGATTTGACAGGGCAAATCCAGACCTGTACTCTAATCGATGGCACTGTGAGGGAGTTTCCAGTTGCTAAGATAGAAGTACGTACCCCTTACTTCTCAGGCGAGTTGTCTGCGTGGTGATGGAGAAACCCCTTCATGATTTGATCATTGGAAATATTCCAGGGCAAGGGATCCAGGGATCCTGAGTTGTGGACTGCTACAGGGGCAGCAGTTCAGACACGGAGCAAGAAGGAGGAAAAGGTTGTTAAACCGTTAGTTGTTCCAGGAAGGAAGTCGGGCATAGACGTGTCGCCTGATGAGTTTTAGGGCTGCACAGGAACAAGACCCTTCACTCGCAAAGTCTTGGAGTTGGCAAGAGGTGGAGAGAAACAGGAGGTTTAGAGGAGGTGAGACAGAATTTCTTGTGAAAGGCGGGCTGTTGTACCGAGTGTTCACCAAGGGGAAGACAGGTAAGGTGACCACTCAGTTAGAGGTACCAGCAGGTTATCGTGACACTGTCATGTCAGTGGGTCACGAGTCGCTCATGGCGGGTCATCTCGGCACCAGCAAAACAGCTGACCGAATCTTTGATGACTTTCATTGGCCAGGAGCAATGGCAGACATAAACGTTTCTGCATGTCATGTGATGTGTGTCAAAGATCAGCCACAAGAGGGGTGAAGGGGAAGGCACCTCTTAAACATCCCCCTTTAATTGACACACCATTCAGGAGGGTGGCTGTTGATCTGATTGGCCCAATCGCGCCCTGTTCCAAAGGCGGGCACAGGTATGTGTTGACACTCGTAGACTACGCGACCAGATACCCAGAAGCAGTTGCATTGAAAGGCGTAGATACGCAACAGGTCGCTGAAGGGCTGGTAGACATCTTTTCTCGCGTGGGTGTGCCAGCACAAATTCTCAGTGACAGGGGGTCACAGTTCACCTCAGGCGTGATGAGGGAGGTCAACAGGCTGCTAGGGATCACACAGCTGCTCACTACCCCATACCATCCACAATGCAATGGCTTGGTGGAAAGATTCAACGGTGTGCTGAAGGGCATCTTAAAGAAGCTCTGTGAGGAAAGGCCAGCAGATTGGGACCGCTACATTCCAGCGGCACTGTTTGCCTACAGGGAAGCCCCTCAGGAAAGCACAGGCTTTTCGCCATTTGAGCTGCTGTATGGGCGGACAGTTCGGGGACCGGTGTGCATTCTCAAAGAGCTGTGGTCCGGAGAACAGGAGTCCGAAGAAGTCAAAACCACATATCAGTATGTGGTGGACTTACGCAATAGGCTCGAGGAGACATGTTAAGGTCGCAAGGGAGAGTTTGCAGGAGCTAGGGTCGTCCAGAAGAAGCAGTATGACAGGAAGGTGAGGAAGCAATTCCTCAAGGTGGGAGATCAAGTCCTGTTACTGCTTCCCACGGATCACAACAAGCTGCTGATGCATTGGAAGGGACCATTCACCATCATTGAAAAGGTAGATCAGACTACCGAATCGATGTGAATGGGAAATCAAAACTTTTCCATGCAAATTTGCTCCCAAATACATTCAGCGTGAGACCCAGCACATAGGCGCAGCAGCAATCATTGATGGAGGTGAAGGAGACCCAGCAGAAGAAGGGGAGATTTTGTTGCCTGAGTTCCCAGGGAAGAGTCATACAGGGATGTGTCACTGTATGAAGGGCTAGACAGTAGGAGACAGGAGAAGTTAGGGGGCTCCTGGAACAGTATAGGGCGTCCCTGACTGACAAACCAGGCAGGACAACTCTAGAGACATGTACGGTGGAGTTAACATCACAGAAACCCGTACATGTGAAAGCCTACCCGATCCCATATGCCACCAAGCAAGTGATCGAGGAGGAGGTAGAAAAGATGTTGGACCTTGGGGTGATCGAACCGTCCAAATCATCATATAGTGCACCCGTCGTCTTAGTAAGGAAAAAGTCAGGTGAGCATCGATTCTGTGTCGACTATAGACGTCTGAACAGTGTCACCAAGGTCGATGCAGAGGTCATACCGAACATGGAAGACCTGTTCGTTCAGATCGCCACAAGCAAGAGCCATTATTTCACCAGGATAGATCTGAGCAAGGGTTACTGGCAAATAGCCTTGAGTGAGGACTCAAAGGAAGTCACAGCGTTCTCCACTCCTATGGGGCTATACCAGTGGCGAGTACTCCCTTTTGGGATGGTCAACGCACCTGCAGTCTTCTCTCGGATGATGAGGAAGTTATTGACGGGATTGGAAGGCGTTGTGAATTTCATGGATGACATTCTGATAGCATCCGAGACATGGGAGGAGCATATGAGGCAGCTAGGAGCAGTTTTAGAGAGGTTGAGACAAGCCAATCTCACAGCCAGACCAACAAAGTGCCAGGTTGGTTTTCCAAGCCTGGAGTTCCTAGGTTTTGTTGTTGGAGGCGACACAAAGCAGCCAGAAAGGGGAAAGGTGGAGAAGATGATGAATTCAGAGAGACCAAAGACCAAAACAGAAGTCAGGAGTCTGCTAGGTTTTATTGGGTTCTATAGGGAGTTTGTTCCAAATTTCGCAGCAATCACGAGTCCTCTCAGTGATTTGGTCAAGGCAGGGAAACCGGCAGTGGTCGAGTGGTCAGACGCTGCAGAGCAAGCACTGCAGACGGTGCTGGAAAGACTAGGTTCCCGTCCCATCTTGAAGCTACCAAAATGTCCAAACCATTTTTGTTGCGGACAGATGCATCAGGCGGTGGGATAGGTGCAGTATTGTTGCAGGAGCATGAAGGAGTCGAGTTCCCTGTGAGATATGCTAGCAGGAAGTTGACAAGTGTGAAGAAGGGTACGCAACGGTGGAGAAGGAGTGTTTAGCTGTCGTGTGGGCCGTGCAGAAATTCCACAAATACTTGTATGGGAAAGAGTTCGTGATCGGACGGATCATCAACCACTCAAATTCCTGCAGGAGGCGCAGTTGAAAAACAGCAGAGTGCTGCGGTGGGCAAATGGCATTGCAGCCCTACAGGTACCGAGTGCAGTACATTCCCGGTCGACAGAATGTCGGAGCTGACTATTTAAGCCGTGTAGTCTAGCAAGCTGCAACTCAGAGGAAGTCAGTCATATCCGGGGTGCTTTGTTGATAATATGTGTTGATGACAGTTATGTTGATTGGATATGGGTTCATTCCCAGTTGGCTATGGTTCATATTTTTTTTGTGTGAGACTTGTTCATATTTTCTTTGTGAGACTTGTTCATGTGAATGTAGTTATGCTTGGAGCATACAGTCGCTTGTGTCGTAATGCATTATTTGCAATAAGTGAGGATGGAGATTCCTCAGTGAAGTGTCATGGATCGTGAGCATATTATATTGTGCTTTTCATAGAAATTGTGAAGAGAAGATGTGGCAAAATCCGCAGGGAGGGGAATTGCATAAGTGCGCACAGAGGTCGTTATAAAATGAGTTGAAATAACGCAAGAGCGCACGTCAATGATAACTCATTGGAGTGGTATCCACTAATGATATATTTTATAATTTATAAACCGTTGGTTGTAAAGTATTTTTCAAACTTTGCACGGTAGCTGTGGTTCAGCAAATTCGGTTGTTGTCTTTTTTGTACCGTTGTTTTGAGACAATGCGGTGCACAGTCTTTTGCAAGGGGGAAATTGTCACGGTCAAAATTCAACACAACCAAAGTGTGGTCCGTCGCCGGCCACTTCAACTGGACATAAGTCCAAACTCAGACATCCCGACGCCTTCAAGCATCGCCTCAGCCAATTTGGGCACAAGGGGGAGGCATCCTCATCCTTCACGGAGACGGTCCGACCCACCCAGACAGACTAAGCCGTTTGACCGACGCCTCGATGTCTGCCCGGACCGATCTCAGTGCCTGGGCCAGACTCATCTAGCCAATTAGAGTGACCAGTGCCCACGACTTAAGCCACACGGCGCCAGTTAAGTAGGAAAGGGGGGAAGGTAGTGTGTGGTGGGGTGAAATCTAGCTAATCAATTAAATGACCAATTGACCACCACAGAGAGTAAGGCGTGTAGGCGTGACTGTCATGATTTGAATATCCAATGGAATTAGAGGGAGATAACTTCGGGTATCAGGGGTAAAAATACTGACCAATGGTACTCGCCCTTTTTGGACAGATCGGAACAGAATAAGAAGGATGTGAGAGTGAGAGAACGGGAGAACGAGGAGGAGAACGAACAGAGAGAGAGAGAGAGAGGTTCTGAGTGGAGCTCTGCAGGAGAGAGGGGCAGAGAGAGAGATGAGGGGAGGAGAGAGAGAACCAAGTTGAGAGATTAGCAGGAGATAGTCTGCAGAGGAGGACTAAAGAGAGATGTGGAAAGAGAGAGTTGCTAACTAACGAAGAGGAAGAGAAAGAAAAGAAAAAAAAAAAAAAGAAAAGAAAAGCAACCATGTCCATTTGATAAGAGCAGACTAGAAGAGAGAGAGAGAGAGAGAGAGAGTGCAATGCGTTAATGCAGGAAGAAAGAAAGGAGAACAGATCGATGTTGATAGTCACTGTTCTATCTTAACCGGGGTTCGACCTCATACTTGGCCAGCGCCACTTTCATCGCAGTCCAACCTGACCAGTGCCAACAGTCTCACCTGACCAGCGCCAGCAGACCAAGACCAGTGCCAGCAGTTGTGTCGTGTTGTGAAAGTGACAGTGAAAAGAAAAAAAAAAGGAAAAGAAAAAGACAGTGATTCGTGAATAGTTAAGATCACCTGGCCAGGTAAAGTAGAAATCTATTTATACCCGGGTTAGTTAATGATGTTTTAGATAAATGATTTTGTGAAGTTCAGGAAAGAGAGAATGTTTTATTTTGTTTGATTCCATATGCATTGATGTTTCGTTCTAGAACATGTGTAGTAAAGTTATAGACTTTACTAGTGGTTTGATGTGACGAATGCATGATATATGAATGAGATCGTAAGCAAGCTGTGAGTGTGTTTGGGCTGTGCGCTAGTCCTTCCTCCATCGACATCACCCGAGGTTGACACTGTACCTCTGGCGTGAAACAGGGCGATGTCTGTAGCCCTCTTCTGTTCTCTTTATTCATAAATGAATTAACACAGGAAGTTATACGTTGTGGAAGGCACGGTGCAAATTTCATGAATGATGGTTTGGAGATTTTCATTCTTCTTTTGGCTGACGATGTAGCCTTGGTATCAGAAACAGTAATTGGGCTACAAACCCAGTTAAATACTTTACAAAGAGTTGCTGCTTCATTAGAATTAAAAGTTAATATGGCAAAAAGCAATATAATTGTTTTTAGAAAGGGTGGATATCTTGCAGCGAGAGAGAGATGGACATATAATGGTTCTATAATGCCTGTTGTAAATGTATATAAATACTTAGGTATATATTTCTCAACGCGCTTGAGCTTGTCTTTGCTTGCAAGGATTTAGCAAGTAGAGCCAAAACTGTGTTGCTGTGCATACTAAAGAAATTGTCGTTGCTAAATAATGACTCCCTTACTTTGTTTTTGAGGTTATTTGATGCCCAAGTTCAACCTATGGTGCAGTATGGAGCTGAAGTATGGGGCCTTGATGCTGCTGCTATTGTACATTGTGAGAAGATCCATCTTTTTGCTCTGAAAAAATTCCTTGGAGTATCATTGCAAACACCAAATGGTTTGGTATATGGTGAAACAGCTAGATTTCCAATATTTTTTAATTCCGCCGTTAAATGTGTTCGATACTGGCTTAGAATTATTCAGATGCAGGATTACAGATTACCATACAAAGCATATCGAATGATGTTACACTTAGATGACAGAGGGAAAAAGAACTGGCTGACTAATGTGAGAATGAAATTGTGTGAATATGGTTTCGGATTTGTATGGATGAACCAAGGTGTCGGTGATGTGAATGTTTTTATCAAGGTATTCCGAGAAAGACTGGTTGATTGCAGTTGGCAAAACTGGAATTCTCATGTACAGAACAGTGACAGATTTGAATTATACAGAACATATAACCATTACGATGTTTACCTGTCTACATGTCAATGAAAATAGACAAACATATAAAACGCATTATGACTAAGTTTAGATTTGGTGTTTCTGATTTATTTACTCATTATTTCCGTTATAGACTGTCGTCTACCAGAAATCTGATCTGTCCATTATGTCAAATTACGAAAGAGGATGAAGTTCATTTTGTATGGTTTGTCCAGCATTAAAAGATCTTAGACAGCAATTCATCCCACAAAAGTATTTCAATAATCCTTGCCTTTTCAAGTTAACCCTGTTAATGTCGTCATCGAATGAAAACACTGTTAAACAGTTAGCTATTTATTTATATAAAGCATTCAAGAAGCGAAGTGTGTATATAACGTAAAGAATACCAATGTCATTTTCGACATGAATTACAGTGTATACCCCCATTCTAAGGGCTATGGCCTATATGAATAAAACATTTGAGTCTTGAGTCTCTCTCTCTCTCTCTCTCTCTCTCTCTCTCTCTCTCTCTCTCGCTCGCTCGCTCTCTCACTCTCTCTCTGCTGTTGGTGGTTTGCAAAAAAAAAAAAAAAAAAGAAAAAAAAAAAGAAAAAAAAAAAAACGAAAAAAAGAAAAAGAAAAAAGATAATGGTACATCCGAATGAACAAAACATTTCACATAATTCAAACTATCATAATACAATTCAAACTATCATAGTAAGCTTAAAACAAACATATCACATCACTTCACAAACATACAGAGCGTTCGACTGTGCCGAAAGTATATGATTTTTACCAATGGTACAGTATGAGTGTACCAAATATGTAGTGTATGACTGCATCCAACGTATCACTTTGCACAAAATGTAGAAGGTGCGGCTCTACCTAATTTGCAGGGTGCAGCTGTACCTATAACACAATGTGTAACTGTGCCGAACATGCGATGCGTGGCCGTGCAAAATTTCGAGTGTGTAAATGGATCAAAAGTACAGTTGATGTTTAGGGTGCGATAGAGAGATACATACATACATATGTAGATACATACATACA
>CM031620.1:21291506-21301506 GCA_018398815.1 Conus ventricosus | reverse complement strand
CTCTCTCTCTTTTTCCTCGCGCGCCCCGGGGCGCGCGTGCGGTGTGTGGGGTGTGTGTGTTGTGTGTGGGGTTTTGGGTGTGTGTGTGTGTGTGTGGGGTTGGGGTGTGAGAGAGAGAGAGAAAAGAAGAGAAAAGAGGAGGGGGAGGAGAGAGAGAGAGAGAGAGAGAGAGAAGAGAAATTTTAAAAACACTACAAATTAAAAGTCAGCTAATTCGTTTTTGGTGGGCCAATATAGACAGAAGGATGAGGAGGCATCCTTTAAAACCAATCACACCCAGTGCCAGGGGGTTCCTCGGGCCTCTGTTTCTCTCCCCTCTCTCTCTCTCTCCCCTCTCCCCCTCTCCCCCTCTCTCCCCCTTCTCTCTCTCTTTTCCTCCCCTTCCTCTCCTCTCTCTCTCTCTCCCCCTTGGGTTTTGGTGTGGGTTTTGGTTTGTGTGTGTGTGGGTGTGTGTGCGGACAGAGAGAGAAAGTTGTATGTATGTTTTTTTGGTGTAGGTATGTTAATGTGTGGTGGGGTGTGGGTGCGGGGCGTGGGGGTTGCGTGCTTTGCGTGCGTGCTGCGTGCGTGCGGGTGCGGGGGGTTTTTGGGGGTTTTTGTGGGTTTTGTGTGGGTGTGTGTGTGTTTTTTGGGGTTTTGGGGTGTGTGGGGGGGGTTTTTTTTTTTTCCCCCCCCCCCCCCCCCCCCCCCCCCCCCCCCTTTTTTTTGGGGGGGAGCGCGCGCGCAGTGGGTTGTGGGGCTGCTTTGGGGCGTGTGTGGGGGGGCGCGCGCGCGTGCATGGGGTCCACGAACGGGCCCTGGGGAAAACAGGAAGGTCGTTTTTTACGGGGGGTTTGGCCTGTTGTTGGAAAGGGCTGATAAAAGGGCCCCTTCCTATTTTTTTTGGGAAAAGCTGTGACAGCGCTGTGTTTTCGCAAAACCAGGTTAAAATTTTCCAACCCAGTGCGAGGGGAGTGGAGTTGCAGGAATTTGTGTTACTGATCTTCCGGGGAATGGGGGGGAAAAAAACGTGTTTAACTTTCACAAAACCCCCAAAAAGCCCCGCTGAGGAACTTTACTCCAGGGACACACGAATTTGAAAAAGGGGTTTGCGGAAAAAAAAAACAATTTAGAGCGCACCCCCCCAAAACGACACACACACACCCCACCCCACACACCACACACCACAACCACCCACCACACACACACCACACTCACTCACTCCCCAAATCACTCACCACACACACACACACACACACCCCACACACACAAAAACACACACACACACACACACACCACACACCCCCACTCACCCACCCCCTCACTCCCCTCACCCCACCACACTCACCCCACACCACACACCACACAACACACACACACCCACACACACCCCCCAACCCCCACTTCCACACACACACACACCCCACACACACCACACAACACACACACACCACAAAACACACACCACCCCACGAAAGGCACGCACGCACGCACGAACGCCCCGCTCGCTCGCTCGCTCGCACCCCCGCCCGCACGCACGCCCCGCACGCCCGCACGCCGCACACACACACACACACACACACACAAAACACAGCCCCCTTGAAAGATGCAAGCTCCACGGTACGGGAATCTATTTAAACCCGTGGGGGGCAAAAAAACAAGAGGGGGGAGATGGGGCAGGAGCGGGGGAGAGATTAAAATTTTTAAAGGGGTTTTTAAAATCGCAAACGCAAATACACCGAATAAAAAAAACAAAAAAATTTCACCCAGAGCCGGGGGTTTCCTGCGAGTAATGACCAGAACGGGCACCCCCGGAAAACCCCGAAGTAAACTCGGCAGCATTGCAGGGGTCCCCCCTCCGGGGGGTTTTGCCCCCTTGACGGCTTTTGAAATCACCGCCCTGCTTCCGGGGGATTTCCGATGTCGGGGTTTGCGGCGGGGGCAGACCGGGCCCGGGAAAGGGGCCCCTTGGCGGGGACGGGGGGAAAAATTTTCGGATTGGGGGCGGGGGTTTGGAAATTGCCACTGAAGGGTGCGAAGATAAAAACGGGAAAAAAAAAAAAACAACAACAAAAAAAACCCAAAACAAAAAACAAATGCAAAGCAATAAAAGGGTACTCCCATTTTATTTTGAATCGCAGAGTATTCCATAAAGAGGAAAAAAAAACCCGTTTTGGGCCCGTTAAACCCGTTAGTAATGGCTTTTCTAGAAACATCGCCATCATCTATGACCCAAATGAACTACCTAAAGATCGGCCCTTTAGTTTTGACGGGAGCGGGGGAACACTTTTCCCCCACGGACGGCACACAAGGAACCCCTGTTCTATAAAACTGGGAGTACAAAAAGAAAAAAAGAAAAAAAAAAACGTAGAAAAAAAGAAAAAGAAAACACCCAACCCCCCAAAACAACGAACAAACCAACCAACAAAAAAAACGAAACCTTCACCTCTCTATCTATGCTGCTGCAAATTTTTAGCAGGGGCATGGAAGTGTTTCCATCTATCCCCCGATAGGTAGGCCCACGTGAAAGCTGACCTCGCGTGCGAACGGGGAAGAGGAATAGGGAAGGGGGAAAGACATGTCAGAAGGGGTTTTTTGGTGCATCAGTGGGGAAAAAAGACCTTTTCCCGGGGGGGTTCACTTTGTACGTTGGCGCAGGACGGTTTTTGGGGCCCGGGCTGCCTCTCCCCCCCCTTCCCCCTCCCCCCTTTTTTCCCCCCCCCCCCCCCTAACCAAACACACAAAACCCCACCACACACCAAAACACAAAATACACCCACCTCTTTCTCTCCTCCTCTCTGTCTCTCTCGCTCCCTCCCTCTCTCTCCCTTGTTCGTCTGTCGAGTTGCTGGCGCCTGTCTGTCTGCGTCTGGCTGACTGTCGGGGGTGTCTTGCGTCAGCGTCTGCCTTTTGTCTGTCGTCTCTGTCTGTCTGTCTGTCTGTCGTCTCCTCTCCTCTCTCTCTCCCTCTCTCCCTCCCTCTCTCTCTTCCTTCTCCTCTTCCTTTCCCCCTCCCTCTCTCTCCCTCTCTCCCGCGCGAAAGGAAGCAAAAAAATGGATTTTAACAAAAAAAAGTATATATATATAAGTTAAAGCGAAGTTGCGGGTATCACATGCCTGGATACCTCACGATGATGATGAGATGATGATGATGATGATGTGAGATGTGGTGTGTGGTGTGGTGTGTGTGTGTGTGGTGTTGTGGTGGGTTTTGTGTGGTAGGTAGTGGTGTAGTAGTGTATGATGTAGTGTGTGTAGTTTGTAGTGTTGTGTGGTGTGGTGTATGTAGTGTAGTGTGTGGGAGTTAGTGAGTGTAGTGATGTATTGGGGGGCGTGCGTGCGGCGTGCTGCGTGCGTGCGTGCGTGCTTTCGTGGTGAGGGTGTGTAGTGTGTGTGTGTGTGTGTTGGTGTGTGTGGGGTTGTGTGTCGGGGGCGTGCGTGCGTGCGTGCCGTGCGTGCGTTGCATGCGGAGTATCGCGTGCATGCATGCCAGTGCTGCGGCGTCCGTGTGTAGTGAGTGTAGTGTGGTGTGTGTGTGTGTGTGTGTGTGTGTGGTGTGTGTGGGGTGCGTGTGGTGTGCGTCCATGTATGTGTGTGTGTGTGTGGTGGGTGTGTGTGTGTGTGTGTGTGCGCGCGCGCCCCGCTTATGCGTGTGTTGTGTGTGTTTTTGTGTGTGTGTGTGTGTGGTGCGCGCGCGCGGCATTGTGTGTGGTGCGCGCGTGCTTTACACAACACATTCACACCCACAACTTATTTGCAACACACACATGCACCTCACACACACACAAACACACACAACACACACACCCCCCACACACACACACACACACAAAGAAGAGAGAGAGAGAGAGGAGAGATGAGAGAGAGAGAGAGAGAGTGGAGAGAGACGGACACCACACAGACAGACAGGCAGACAGACAGACGAAGGAGAAGAGAGGGAAGCCACAACAGTTACCTAACCCACGTACACCTCCCCTTCATCGTTCTCCTTCCTTCCTTCCGCTCTTCCCTTACTAAGCGTGTACTCTACTGCCTAGCATGTCATCCTCCACCCCCTTCCCCTCCCCTTCTCCTCTGCCCTCTCCCTCCTCTTATTTAACCCTTCCTCCCCCCTCCTCCTTCCTTCAGTATGTAGGTTTTTCAGAACACCACAAAATCACATTGCTCGCATGTTTCATGCAAAGGTAGGGACATACGAAAGCGATGCGTGCGTACACGACACGCGCAACAACACACACACCCCAAACAGACCACACACACACTCACACACACACACACGCACCACGCGCCACGCATGCACGCGCGCGGCCACACAACACACACACACCCAACACACACCACACACACACAAAACACACACAAAACACACACACACACACTCGCACGAACACACGCACACGCACACACAGACACTATACCTACATACATTTATAAATAATACATTCCCTATGTATATATTCATGCATCCATTCATCAAATTACCCACATGCATGCGTGCATACATACTTCATGGATAAAACCCAACACACATACACACATACATACATCATACATACAACATAAAATACAACTAACAAAAGTACATAATCATACATCATACAACATAAATAAAATAAAACCCATACATACAAACATACATACTACATCATACATACATACATACATACATACATGCACGAAGCACGCACGCACGCACCATACTACAAAACATAATAATACATCCATACATCTACATACTCTAACATACATTATTGAAACGTGTATAAATACATACACAGAAGCACTTACCAGCCACTTCCCCACTGCCCTCTCCTTTCCCTTTTCCTGCCCACCCTTCCACGGGACATTCACATCGCACACACGAATGACACGTACACATACACACCGCGGGTTACAAACACGCCACGCACGCCCGCACGCACACACCGCACCCCCACATCACACACCACCCACACCCACCACACACACACACACACACACACACCCCACACCCCACTATTACACACCCCACACACACACGTATATATACACACAGACGCCCATCACGTAACACAGCAACGATTGCAACGATCCCCCAGCGTAGCAACTCCTAAGAAAAACAAAACGAAGCGGCCCCCCCTGCGCTTTCAAATTCCCCAACAGCACCCCCCCCCCCCCACCCCCCCCCTCCCCACCTACCCCCTACCACCCCCTCGCCCCTTAACCATCTACACATTACCACCACCCAACCTTCTCCACAATACCTTTAACGTCCCCTTACCCCCTCCTTCCCCCCTTGCCCTCTCCCCCTCCCCCCCCCCCTCCCCCCCCCCTTATACCCCCATCTTTCTTTCCCAGACAGTAGATGACAGTCCGGGAGGTCCAGTCACCCTGAGGGTATGCTCGATTGCCGTCGACAAAGCGGCAGGCACCCTGCCGGGGGGACGAGGAGAGAGAGCTCAAGGGGAGGTCACTCACTTCTCTGCCGGGGGGCATTTTTTCTCGCGTGAAGCGTGGGGGGCAAGGAACGTTCTGCCTTCCTTCCCCTTTTGCAATCCCTCTCCCCCCCTCCCTCCCTCCCCCCCCCCCCCCCCCCCCCCCCCCGCCACCCCCCCCATCCAAACCCTCCCTTTTCCTCCGCTTCCCCCCGAGCTCTCTCTCTTTTCTCTCCTCTCTCTCTCTCTCTTTCTCTTCTCTCTCTCTCTATTTCTCTCTCTCTCTTTTTATTCTCCTCTCTCTCTTCTTTTCTTTATCTCTCTCTCTCTCTTCTTTCTCTATATTTTTCTCTCTTTTCTTCCCTTTCTTCTCTGTCTTTCTCTTTATTTCTCTCTCTCTCTCTTTATTTCTCTCTCTCCCCTCTCTCTCTCTCTCTCTCCCCTCTCTCTCTCTCTCTCTCTCTCTCTCTCTCTCTCTCTCTCTCTCTGAGCCTTCTTCCCCTTCCTCTCTTGTTCCGTTTCTGTTTGGTGGATCTATCTATCTATTATCTATCTATCTATCTATTCCATCTATCACTATCTATCTATCTATCTATCTATCTATCTATCTATCTATCTATCTATCTATCTGTCTGTCTGTTGTCATTGTTTGCAGTTTTAAGTTAGAAAAAAAACCCGCCAAGCATTCCAACCGAACTGAGACGAGAGGAAGACGAGGCTTGGTTACACACGAGAGCCAACCCATTGAAGAGTGGGTGGCCACAACAAAACAAGTAAAAAGAAAATGGACCAGCAAGAGCACCAACCAATAATAAGAAAGAGAAAAGAAGCAATAATCTGTGATCATCAAAAATTCATAACCAGCTGTACGCAGGGGTTTACGCGAGAAAACATAGGCGATGATTGTGTTGCGACTTGAATGTTCGTCAGTGGACGATGGGAAATGTCGGGCGCAGCCCATTCCTCTCCAGTATCCTAGGGTATTTTGTGTGTCTCCATAAAACATCGAAAGCTGACCTGGATTGTGTAGTATCTGACAGATAGTAACTAACGAACTAACGAATTAACGAACGAACTAACAACCTAACAAACTAACCCGATAGATAACTAGCCCAATTAACGAAAAAAGCAACCGTTTAACAACCTAACAGGTAGATAACTAACAAACTAACCAGTTAACGAAGAACTAACAACCTAACAACCAAACTAACTAACTAACTAATAGCCAGCAAACTAGCAACCAATAACCAAGTAAGTAAGTGGGTAAGTAACCAAACCAAACCCAAACAACCAACCAACCAACCCAAAAAACCAAACCAACCAACTAAACTAAAATAACTAACTAAATAATATACTAACTAACTAACTAATAACTAACTAACTAATAATTAACTAATAGCTCACTCACTTTACTCACTTTACTACACTCACTCACTCACTCATCACTAACTAACTAACTTACTGACTAACTAACTAACTTACTTACTAAATAACTAACCGAGTACTTACTAAATAAACTAACCGATTGCAAATCAACGAATCCGTTGCTGTGTGTGTATCGGACCCCGCCAGTAAAAGGAACAAACTGCTTGATTCAAGATTCTACGAAGAGTTCCCCGATTTCCTTGACTTTGCCGCCACGCGTGACGGCGATCTTTGATCATCGGTGACTTTAATGTTCCTACGGACGACTCGAGTGATCCCAGAGCTAGGGGGTTTCAGAAACTCTTGGATGTGTGGCCTTTCTCAGGCCATCGATGAACCCACTTATCCAGGGAAGTGGTCACATTCTTGATCTTGTGATTTTTTGTGACACTGACGGTCTTTTGCACTCTGCTAAGTGTTGTTATGATTTGATGTCTGATCACTATTTGTCTAGTGTGCCATCTCAGTGTTCCAAAGCAAAGTCGGCACCCCAATTCAAATGTGTTCGTGCCATTCATAAGATCGACCTGTGTTTTTTCTCATGACATCGCTAAATTATCACGCTGACGTACACTTACTGATTTGAACATTGGTCTTAGAAAAGTTTTGGATAAGCATGCGCCTGTTGTCAGCGGACGGTACACTGGCGTCGCCCGGTCCGTGGTACAATCAATTGCCCTGAGCTGCGAATATTGAAACGCGGCCCAAAGTCGAGCCGAGCGGGGGCTGGGTTCATTTTTAGATGACAATACACAAGCAAATTTACGATGCTGCCAAACAGAAAGTCGTACAGTTTGTCCATCAAGCCAAAACCGCATTTTATTCTTCTAAAGTTGCAGCGCATCCCCGTGTTTAAAAAACTGTTTAGAACTGTCACTAGCATGTTGGGTAAGGCTGCAAGTGTTGTAATGCCGTCCACTCATGAGCCGTCACAACTTCCCGGTCTGTTTTCTCAGTTTTTTTGCCCATAAATTCAGACAATTCGAAACGCTTTCTCCCCTCCTAGTATTTCAGATCAGTCTGTTGTTTTTTAACGGTACCAAACTCTGTGAGTTCCTGCCAGTGTCGGAGCAGACTGTTCGTTAAATCATCACACAGTCTGGGGAAAAAATCCTGTGACCTTGACCCCATTCACCCCATCCTCTTTGAACAACCTTGACTCTTCCTTCCTATCATCACCAAAATTCTTAACGAGTCTCTGTCTTCTGGCACAGTTCCCACTGACTTTAAGGGCCGCCTTGTTAAACCTCTATCAAGAAAAGCAGTCTTGATCCCAACCGTTCTTAAAAATTACAGACCCATCTCAAATCTTCCTTTCCTATCCCCCAAAATTTTTGAGAAAGTCATTCTTCAACAGCCTCTGACCATCTGGCCTCAAACAACCTCCTCACACACCATCAGTCAGCCTATCGCCCTGGGCCAGCACGGAGACCACCATCCTTGCATTCTCAATGATATTCTAAATTCCTTAGACGAAAACAAAATTTTGTCCTTCTTTTGCTAGATCTTTCGGGAGCCTTTGACACCATAGACCATGAAATCCTTTCTCTCTCGTTTGAATACACAAGTGGCATCAGGGAAACAGCTTTAAATTGGTTTCGTTCTTTTCTTCTAGTAGGAACAGTTCATTCAAGTAGGTGACCACGTTTGATGAATCTACCCCAAATTTTGGGGTGCCTCAGGGATCCGTGCTGGGGGCCTGTCCTCTTTATTTTGTACACCACTCCATTGTCTAATGTCATCCACGGCCATTCCGTTTCAACGAAATGTTTGCGGATGATACTCAGCTGCTCCATTCCTCTGTCATCGATGACTACTCACCCTTTGTTTCTACTCTTCAATCTTGTACTTCCCATATTGAGACCTGGATGTCAGCAAATAAGCTTAAATTAAACTGTGAGAAGACTGAAGCCATCCGTTTTTTAAGCGGTCACATCATGGCCCTGATCGCTCCCTTTTCTTTGACATTAGGTTCCAGCACTATTGAATTTTCAAACACTGTTCGTGACCTTGGTGTTTTTCCTTGATAGTGACCTCTCGATGAAACAGCATGTCACAAAAAACTTGTCAGTTAGCCTTCTTGGAACTTAAACGAATTGCTGCTATTCGACCCCATCTCACTGAAGACGCAACAAAAACTCTCGTTTCATCATACATCCTTTCAAGGCTAGATTACTGCAACTGTGTTCTCCTTGGCTGTCCTCAACTGTCAATCCAACCCCTCCAATGTGTACAGAACTCTGCAGCCCGTCTCATTGCAAATTCTAGGACCCAACCCTGCAGCCCCCTCCTGAAAAAAAAAATTGCACTGGCTCCCGTTGAAGAAAGAATTTAAATACAAATGTTGTTGTCTATGCTTCAAGATTTTCACTGGCGATGCCCCCGCCTATCTATCCCATCTCCTTCAAGTATATGTCCCATCACGTACGCTCCGCTCCTCCACCGACACTAGGACCTTCCGCTTTCCCCGTTACCGCCCCATCGAAACAGCTGGCGAACGAGCTTTTCATACGCAGCTCCCAAACTTGGAATAAACTCCCTATGACTTTAAAACATTCTCAAACCTTTTTCTTCCTTCAAAACCTCCCTGAAAACCTACCTTTTCAAAACAATATAAGAAGACAGTCATTACCAGATAGTGATTGACTTTTGTTATTTTGTGGATTGCTTTTGTAGTTTGTGCTTTTGCGGCTGTTGTGTATTGTGTGTCTGTGCGTGGGGAGTGTGTGTGCGCGTGGGAAAAGAATGAGAGAGAGCCTTTGTTTTTCATTTTTGAGCCGTTTTTTTTCAATGCATTTTCTTTAAAAATTTAGCAATTGCATTTTTTCTGCCTTTGTAAAGCGCCTTGTGCCGTGGAGGCGTATATAAATCCCATTATTATTATTATTATTACCTGAAAAAGCAGATAAATTTATATTGATGAAATGAACACCAGTAATGATGAGGCATCTGATGTTTACAAACCCCTGTATTGAAAATAAGGTAGCGTTGTTCTCAAAAACAACTTTTGTTGATTAATAAACCTTGTGCTTGTTTCCCCATAAGAATGTCGAAAGGTATGACGACGTGTCTTATGAAGAAGAGAATTTGTGTTCAGCATTGTAAGGAAAAGTGTTCGCAAATTTTTGCACAGAGAGAGAGAGAGAGAGAGAGAGAGAGAGAGAGAGAGAGAGAGAGAGAGAG
>CM031620.1:21287674-21290247 GCA_018398815.1 Conus ventricosus | reverse complement strand
CCATGAACCACAAAACAAAAGGAGCAAACTTCTGATCCCCAGTTTATCCACCTATTTGTCCTCTTTGCGTCTTTGTCCAACTCATTCAATTGCCTCGGTGGAATACCGTTTACGTTTTTTCTTTCTTTTTATTTTGTTCTCTTTTAGTGTCTGTCTTTTTCTGAGTCCATACGAAATTTGTCTTCCTCTTTCATCTTTTGTTCAGCTAAGGCACGATTCTTACATGGATAATCTGAGATTACTGTTATCAATTCATCAAGACCTCCCCCTCCCCCCAACCCTCTTACCCTGTTATTACTCTGTCCCATTCTCTCTCTCTCTCTCTCTTCATCTCTCTCTCTCTCTCCTCATCTCTCTCTCTTTCTCTCTCTCTCTCTCACCACAATTTTCAGTGTCCAAATCCTCCACAACTTTATACCTGATAAAAAGAATGTCTCCCTAATATTCAACACACCACGCAAGATTACACGCTGAAACCCAACCAAAAACACAGAGATAACCGGCCAGCCCACTATCGCTGGACGACTCTCTGTTGTCTTCCTTTCATCTCTGCTCCCCTCCTGCCAGAGCTGAGCTGAAGCAAATTAGGTATTCATAGCCTGTGATCTTAACTCGGTGCAGAATGTTTGGGTCTGTGTAGAAAACGGTTTGCCTCATAGTGGGAGAGCCATGCAACCCAGACACTCAAAAGACGGCGATACAGGAAGGAAAAGAGACGCTTTGCTGGAATGTGTTCAGCAAGACGAACTGCAATGTCAGTTTGTGTCCCAGCGTTTCAAAGGAGTGTTCTCTCTCTCTCTCTCTCTCTCTCTCTCTCTCTCTCTCTCCATACTCTGTGACGACTCAGGCCTTCTTTTTATAGTTCACATGCTCCTGATAACATGGAAATCTCTCTGCTGTCCAGCACCCTGTGTCAGATTTTGTGGTGAAAAAAAAAAAAAGCTGCCTTAAAAAATGGACCTCACTGGCAGCACTACACAAATCCTTGTTGTCTGCCTCTCATCTCCTGTATGTGTGGTGGTGAAGTAAATTGGGTATGGATAGATCGCCTGGAATCCTGACTCACATGAGAAATGAATGACATGAAATCATCCAGCCAAAGGTGAGGCAAAATGCTAGTATCTGAAGTCCGAGTGAAAATCTCTCTCAGCAAAAAGCGACATTTCTTTTTTTTTTTTGGTACATGAAGCATGTCAACTCAGCCACAAACTAATGTCTATAAATTCAGAATAATAGTCTAAAACCTTAGTGGCACACGTGTATTACTTACGTTTTTAATGTTTTCTTTTTTTTTCTTGAAGTCATTGTTCTTTTTCTTTTTGTTGTTCTTCTTGTTCTCTTCCTACCTTCCTTACCTACTTCCCTCCTTCCTTCTTTCCACCTTTTTCCTTCCTTGCTTATTTCTTTTCCTTCCTTCCTTCTTCTTCCTACTCCCCCTCCTTCTTTTCTTTATCTTTCTCTTCTTCTTCTTCTCTTGTTCTTGTTCTTATTCTTGTCCTTCCTTCCTTCCTTCCTTCCTTCCTTCCTTCCTTCCTAACTTCCTTCCTTCCTTTTACCCTTCCCTTTCCCCCTTCCTTACCCTTTTTCTTCTTATGTTAACGGAAGTACAGAATGGGAGTGACAAAACAGCATAGAGTCTGCAGGTGTTAAAGCCTACCGCCACAGATTGAAAATCCTCCCTTGTAATGTTACCCCTCTCTCCTTTCCCCTTCACAGTTCTTGGAGCAGCATGTGGCCCTTCACTATGTAAATTATTAGACTTCAGCTTTTAATGGCTGCCAACTACTTCCATGGTTTCAAGTTAATATATCTACCAAGCTACTTTACATTTTCATGAATATCACAGCGAACTAGCTTGTATTTTTTCCGGTCAAGGACAGAGGTGATGGCGGTAACAGTGGCAGTGGAGGAGGAGGAGGAAGAGGAGAAGGAGAAAGAGGAGGAAGAGGAGGAGGAGGAGGAGGAGGAGGGAGAGAGAGAGAGAGAGGGGGGGGGGTCTATGTTATTCATTTTACATGGAGTCTAGCAGAGTATGGCAGAAGAATTCAAAGTGTCTTTTCCTTAAAGAAAATGTGTTGGAAAAGAATTTATTTCCCATGAAGGCTATGTTTATGACACTGGCACAAATCCCATCACCAACGTTCAAAAGGCATGCTAGTTTCGCTGTTGATTTGGATGGTATGTACGATCATGCATCCTCTGTGAAAAAATCTACGAAACGAACAATATATTTTTGGAACGTCTGTGATGACTACTCAGGCACGTGTTTGGTGCAGTAAAAAGAATGAAGATTATCTGGTTTGATACTGCGTTATGCCATAACCTCCTTGCCAGAACCATCCAACAAGATGCTCTGCAGGGCAGAGGAAGGAAGGAAAAATAGAGGAGAACTGGCCTCACAACATCTAGGAGTGAACAGAACTGGACATGCCAGATCTTGTTTGTCAGGCAGAAGACAGACTGACATGAAACACGTGTCACCATTGTTGTTGCACCTGCCATCCCTTACGTCCATGTACGACCGGCACTGACGAATTGAGTCACTGAAAGTGGTTTGATTGTGAAGTATCCCC
>CM031620.1:21272674-21280174 GCA_018398815.1 Conus ventricosus | reverse complement strand
GCCGTTCATTTTGACCCACCTTGCTATTTTTTCACACTATCCAAAGGTATCCTTGGTTTTGGTCATTCTACTCATTCTCTTACGCTGTCAAATTCCATTTCAGATATCAGCCAGTACACCACATTTCATTACAGAACACAACAAAAATATATCCTCTGTTTCGGCCAGTCTGCCGCTTAACCTTACACAATTAAAACAAAAAAGCGTCGTTCAACTGCATGTCTATGCCACTTTCTCTAACGCTGTCAAAAGCTATCTTTCATTTCGTTACCATGTGGTTTTTACTTATGCTATGGAAAGTCTTTTTCACTTACATTATGGAAAGTCTTTTTCACTTACATTATGGAAAGTCTTTTTCACTTACGCTATGGAAAGTCTTTTTCACTTACGCTATGGAAAGTCTTTTTCACTTACATTATGGAAAGCCTTTTTCACTTACGCTATGGAAGGTCTTTTTCACTTACGCTATGGAAAGTCTTTTTCACTTACACTACAGAAGGTCTTCTTGGATGACGGCCACTATGCTGCTTTCCCCTATACAACAAATAGTTATCTTTGATCTCAGTTACTTTTCCGCTTTTCATTACACTATCAAAAGCCACCATAGATCTCAGTTATCATACCTCCTTCCTTCCGTATACGCTATGAAAAATGAGCCAATTTCAATCAAGGCCGCCATGTGAGGACCGTTTTCAAGCAAATTTTAAAGATAGAGTGGAACAAAACCTGTGGCACATTATGCTGGTGTAACTCACTAGAAATGCAAGTGTGCCCTTGACACTGTCATACTTCTCACAGCATAGCTCCGAAGCAGCACATTATGGTAGTGTTTTTCGCATACTGTATAGACATGATCTTTATGCGGTAAGAACTCAAGCCAGCATGCTTAATCAGCTACACTGGTAGAATATACTGCCCCTCACTTTTCCAAACTTTTCTTGATGTATAAAAGCAGATATGCTGCTTATTCAATGTTTCCATCTCTAAATAAATTTTGACCTTGACTTTGACTTTGAAACAACAGTTCCGCAGTCTTTGTTTTGACTTTTCGTACTAATTTTGGACAAACACATTTTAGCCTCAGTAATGCATACAGAAATCTTTAAGCACTTTTAAAATTTTGTGTTTATTAGTTCCGTTTGGCTTTTGAAAATCTTCATGGGACGTTATTCTAAAATAATGATTTCTCCAAGTTGCAACAATCCTCCCACTTTCCACACTCCATCATTTTTCTGTGGATTGTGTTTTCAGCATGAACGGATGGCGTTTGTAGTTTAAACGTAGCATGATCTGAAGGGCTGTAGCCGTGATGCATACAACGTAGCATGATCTGAATGGGCTGTAGTCGTGATGCATACAACGTAGCATGATCTGAATGGGCTGTAGCCGTGATGCATACAACGTAGCATGATCTGAATGGGCTGTAGTCGTGATGCATACAACGTAGCATGATCTGAATGGGCTGTAGCCGTGATGCATACAACGTACCATGATCTGAATGGGCTGTAGCCGTGATACATACAACGTAGCATGATCTGAATGGGCTGTAGCCGTGATGCATACAACGTAGCATGATCTGAATGGGCTGTAGCCGTGATGCATACAACGTAGCATGATCTGAATGGGCTGTAGCCGTGATGCATATAACGTAACATGATCTGAATGGGTTGTAGTCGTGATGCATACAACGTAGCATGATCTGAATGGGCTGTAGCCATGATGCATACAACGTAGCATGATCTGCATGGGCTGTAGCCGTGATGCATACAACGTAGCATGATCTGAATGGGCTGTAGCCGTGATGCATACAACGTAGCATGATCTGAATGGGCTGTAGTCGTGATGAATACGCTGAAAAGACTGTCTTGTGTTAGCGTATGCTGCAGGCACTTACAGTACTTTTCAAAGTGCGAGCTGCTGATCGCCGTATTGGCTATAATAGTTTTGCCTCTGCACAGTTGTTCTGGCGTGGTACACTGAATTAGGCCTTAGACCGTTAACATCAAAAGCCGCTTCCTCTTTCTAATGCCGTACATGTATTTTCTTGTTGATTTCGGAGTGTGACTTGATCTGATTATCACGTTGCTGAGGACCTGCATTGAGTCAGCGGTACTGTTAGAATTTTTATTACAGCTGTCATACTCACTTGCGAACGGATTTGTCAAGTTGTGTTTCACCTACAGTCATACATTTTAATCACATGCAGGTATTTAGACTATGGGCTACCTTGTAAAATTTGAATTAGATATGTTTGATCGTTTGGAGATATTTTGCCAACAGACAGACAGGCAGATAGACACATACACAAATGCACACACACACACACACACACACACACACACACACACACACACACACACACACACACACACACGCATGCACACACACACACACACACACACACACACACACACACACACACACACACACACACACACACACACACACACACACCACACACATTTCCACCATCCACTCCCCATTCTCCATCAAAACCACAGTATCTAGCTCTGCAAGTTACAACTGCCACACAGGGATAATTCAGCGTGTGTTTTGTTCTGCATCCTGCATCCCAGTAGATAGACACTGTCACGGACAGAAAAAGAAAAACCGAAGTCGTGGTCAGTCGCCAGCCAGTTTGTTTGGACATAAGCTCCAACTCAAATATCGTGGTGTCCAGGCAGACGACTTAAGGTGTCGCGTCAGCCAATTAGGCACAGCGGAGAGGCTCCACGGAGACAGCATTGTCCAGCAGACAGACTAAGTGGCTGGGCAGACGTCTCGATAGGTCTGGCCAGACGGGCCTCGGCGCCTGGGTCAGACTCATCCAGCCAATTTGTAGGACCAGTGTCCACAATTAAGTTGGACGTCGCCAGTTGAAGTAGGAGGGGGAAGCTATTGTGTGGTGGGGGGTAAAATCAAGCTAATTAATTAAATGACCCATTGACCACCACAGAGAGCAAGGCTAGTGGATGTGACTTGACGAATTGAAGGTCCAATGGAATTAGAGGGAGGTAACTTCGGGTACAAGGCGGTAAAAATACTGACCAATGGTACTCACCCTTGGACACATGGATGATAATAAGAAAGCGATGCGAGAGGAGAAGGGGGGGAACGAAAAACAGAGAGAGAGAGGAAGAGGTTCTGGGTGTAAGCTCTGACGAGAGAAGAGCAGAGAGATGATGAGAGGGGTGAAGAGAACCGAGCTGTAGCACTAGCACCATAGAGGGTCTGCAGAGGGAGGACTAAGGAGAGATGTGGAGAGAGAGAGTTGCTAACTGATGAAGAGAAGAAAAAAGAAAAGGAAAAAAAAGAGAAAAGAAAAGCAACCATGTCCATTTGATAGAGCAGACTAGAAGAGAGAGAGAGAGTGCAATGCGTTAATGCAGGAAGAAGGAAAGGAGAACAGATCGATGTCTGATAGTCACTGTTCAACCTGAACCGGGGTTCGACCTCATACCTGGCAGCGTCACTTCGCCAAGCAGAACCACAGGCCAACGCCAGTGCCGGCGGTCCAACCTGACCAGTGCCAGCAGTTGTGTTGTGCTTGTGAAAGTGACAGTGAAAAGAAAAGAAAAAAAAAGAAGAAAAGGAAAGACAGTGATTCGTGAATAGTTTAAGATCACCTGGCCAGGTAAAGTAGAAATCTATTTATACCCGGGTTAGTTAATGATGATTAGATAAATGGTTTTGTGAAGTTCAAGGAAAGAGAGAATGTTTTATTTTGTTTGACTCCATATGCATTGATGTTTGGTTCTATGATCATGTGTAGTAAAGTTATAGACTTTACTAGTGGTTTGATGTGACGAATGCATGATATATGAATGAGATTGTAAGCAAGCTGTGAGTGTGTTTGGGCTGTGCGCTAGTCCTTCCTCCACTGACATACCCCGAGGTTGACAATTTATTGGCGAGCCTGCCAGGATATTCTGGCCCATTTATTATAATTGTTCAACTTCTCAGAGAGGAAGCTGGGTGGGATTCAAGTATTGTAATCCTAAGACAAGGTAGTGTCTTACTGTATGTTTTCCAAGATAGTTAAATACTAGGCTTGGCATTGCTTCCAAGATAGTTAACACTAGGCTTGGCATTTAAGCCCCAGAGTACTTATTTCGCACAGATTGCCTATAATTCGCTCTCATAGTTGGGTCAGGCGCTAGGCGTCTTATAAAAACTAATTACGTTGTCCCAAGCTAATATTATCATTCATAGGATTGTGCTATTGCGTCACTCGTGTCGGTAACCACCAGTTTGGCTGTCGTAGTAATAAAATCTTGTTCAAAAAAAAAAAAAGGATATATTGGCGGAAGAAAAGAACACCCCTATTGAACAACTTGTGAGCATCGCTCGTGATTTAGGCTACTCGGGAGAAGAGTTGCGAGCATTCGTTGAAACCCAACAAAAGATGGAAAGAGATGAGCGAGCGGAAAGACGCTGTGTCGCAGTAGAAAAGGAAGAAACAGAAAGATTAAGGATTCAGGCTAATCAGGCTAGCGAAACGCAGGAAACAGAAAGATTAGCGCAGGAAACAGAAAGATTAAGGATTCAGGCTAATCAGGCTAGCGAAGCGCAGGAAACAGAAAGACTAAGGGAAACGCAGGAAACAGAAAGATTAAGGATTCAATTAGAGTTAGAGAGAGTGAGAATACAGAGGGAGACCACCGATGATGGTAGCTCAGTTTCCAGTGACCCTGTGCGCAGTTATGCCCCCCGACCAAAGTTGCCAAAATTCTCTGAAGGATCAGATTCGATTGATGCGTATATCAGTCGTTTTGAAACGTTTGCTACTAGTCAGGGTTGGCCTTCAGAAGAGTGGGCAGTCATTTGTCAGCGCTATTGACGGTAAGGCATTACAGATTTTCACTGCGTTACCAGCAGACCAACAATCTGATTTTGGTGCGGTGAAGGAGTCTTTGATGAAGGGATTTGACCTCACAGAGGAGGGGTTTAGAAAGAAATTTCGCTCAGCTAGATTACAAGCAGGTGAAACGTACACTCAGTTTGGTGCACGTTTAGATCACTATTTTGAGAAGTGGTTAGAGTTGAGTGGTACGAGAAAGGAGTTCGCTGAATTGAAAGAGCTGGTTATGAAAGAACAGATTTTGTCAGGTTGCAGTCCAGAGTTAACTATACATTTGAAAGAGAGACAGCCAGAGACAGCAGGAGAGTTGCTGAAGTTAGCAGAGGTGTATAGGGAGGCACGTTTGGGCACTAAGGTGCAGGAGAAACAGGTGCCAGGCACAGGTGAGAAGAGTGCAAGGAGACTAGGGGAGTTTTCTGCAAAGTCTGCAAACCCAGTGGTGGGGCAGAAAGGAGGACAAAGGGACAATAGGTGTTTCATTTGTCACAAGAAGGGACATGTGGCGAGGGATTGTCGCATGAGGTTCCAGAAGGCAGCAGCCTTGCAAGAGGTTGATAAGGGTCGCCAGGGGAAACGACCTGCAGTGGAACCAAAAGGGATCCAATCTGAAGAGGGTAGAGTGCAGCCTATGGCTAGCACTGGACAGCAGTCAGTGTCAGGGATGGAGGGCACTAGGCTGAGTGGTTCGTTACCAGTGGAAGAAGGGTGGATTGGCCAGCAGAGGGTGAAAGTGTTACGAGACACTGGTTGTTCATGTGGTGTAGTAAGAACAACGCTGGTCGAGGAAGGGGATTTGACAGGGCAAATCCAGACCTGTACTCTAATCGATGGCACTGTGAAGAAGTTCCCAGTTGCTAAGATAGAAGTACGTACCCCTACTTCTCAGGCGAGTTGTCTGCGCTGGTGATGGAGAACCCCTTTATGATTTGATCATCGGAAATATTCCAGGTGCAAGGGATCCAGGGGATCCTGAGTTGTTGACTGCTACAGGGGCAGCAGTTCAAACACGGAGCAAGAAGGAGGAAAAGGTTGATAAACCGTTAGTCGTTCCAGCAAGGAAGTCAGGCATAGATGTGTCACCTGATGAGTTTAGGGCAGCGCAGGAACAAGACCCTTCGCTCGTGAAGTCTTGGGAGTTGGCAAGAGGTGGAGAGAAACAGGTGGTTAGAGGAGGTGAGACAGAATTTCTGGTGAAAGGCGGGTTGTTGTACGAGTGTTCACCAAGGGGAAGACAGGCAAGGTGACAACTCAGTTAGAGGTACCAGCATGTTATCGTGACACTGTCATGTCAGTGGGTCACGAGTCGCTCATGGCGGGTCATCTCGGCACCAGCAAAACAGCTGACCGAATCTTTGATGACTTTCACTGGCCAGGAGCAATGGCAGACATAAAGCGTTTCTGCATGTCATGTGACGTGTGTCAAAGGTCAGCCACAAGAGGGGTAAAGAGGAAGGCGCCTCTTAAACAGCCCCCTTTAATTGACACACCATTCAGGAGAGTGGCTATTGATCTGATTGGCCCAATCTCGCCCTGTTCCAAAGGTGGGCACAGATATGTGTTGACGCTCGTGGACTACGCGACCAGATACCCAGAAGCAGTCGCATTGAAAGGTGTAGATACGCAACAGGTCGCTGAAGGGCTGGTAGATATCTTTTCTCGCATGGGTGTGCCGTCACAAATTCTCAGTGACAGAGGGTCACAGTTCACCTCAGGCGTGATGAGGGAGGTCAACAGGCTGCTAGGGATCACACAGCTTCTCACTACCCCATACCATCCACAATGCAATGGCTTGGTGGAAAGATTCAATGGTGTGCTGAAGGGCATCTTAAAGAAGCTCTGTGAGGAAAGGCCAGCAGATTGGGACCGCTACATTCCAGCGGCACTGTTCGCCTACAGGGAAGCCCCTCAGGAGAGCACATGCTTTTCGCCATTTGAGCTGCTGTATGGGCGGACAGTCAGGGGACCAGTGTGTATTCTCAAAGAGCTGTGGTCCGGAGAACAGGAGTCAGAAGAAGTCAAAACCACTTATCAGTATGTGGTGGACTTACGCAATAGGCTAGAGGAGACATGTAAGGTCGCAAGGGAGAGTTTGCAGGAGGCTAGGGTCGTTCAGAAGAAGCAATATGACAGGAAGGTGAGGAAGCAATTCCTCAAGGTGGGAGATCAAGTCCTGTTACTGCTTCCCACGGATCACAACAAGCTGCTGATGCATTGGAAAGGACCATTCACCATCATTGAAAAGGTAGATCGGGATTACCGAATTGATGTGAATGGGAACCAAAACTTTTCCATGCGAATTTTTTCCGCAAATATATTCAGCGTGAGACTCAGCACAAAGGCGCAGCTGAAAAACAGCAGGGTTCTGCGTTGGGCGATGGCACTGCAGCCCTACAGGTACCGAGTGCAGTACATTCCAGGTCGACAGAATGTAGGAGCTGACTATTTAAGTCGTGTAGTCTAGCAAGCTGCAACTCAGAGGAAGTCAGTCATATCTGGGGGTGCATAGCTACTTTGTTGATAATATGTGTTGATTACGGTTATGTGATTGGATATGGGTTCATTCCCATTTGGCTATAGTTCATTATTTTCTTCGTGAGACTTGTTTATGTAAATGTAGTCATGTTTGGAGCATACAGTCG
>CM031620.1:21265174-21267674 GCA_018398815.1 Conus ventricosus | reverse complement strand
TTCTTTCGTGTTTGTTCTGTTTTCTAATTTTCATAGATAATTTGTATTTATGAATGTTGGTAAGTCTGTTATATGTTTTCATTACTGCTAAACAAAACACTTCCAGTTTGATTTTGGCCAGGAATATAAGAAGGCGTGTAAGATAGTAAGTGCACTTCTTTCAGACATCATTGTACGCTATGCATAAAATAAATAAAAATCACTTTCAGTTTCTGTTTCACAAGATGGGCATTTTCCATCAGCCTGTGTTTCATCCAGAAACCATTACTTGCAGTTATTAAACCTGCTTACCCTGAGTCGAAATCTTTTGAAGCTATCTCTTTGTCATTTATTTTTAATTAAAGTCAAGTACCCTTCTTGCTGGAAAATGCTTTTAAAAGAATAATACCATGTACATTATTCGTTGTTTTCTAATGCGGAGTGCTAGTTCTGTATATTACATGAAATAGTCTGTCGTTGAATTCAGCCACAAATTACATCCAACTGCTTTAGACAACCACATAATGACAGATTCATTTCATATAGGTCTCTCTGCACATTGGCTAGCCAGACCAAGGAGCATGTCATATGCTTGTGTGCACAGTCAAGGCTCCAGTAATTTAAGGGGCTTCAGCCAGTATCTCCTTATATTGTAATACTAACAGAATATCTACTGCTTTCTCCCTACACCAGTTTATTTGAGGTGTGCTGGGGAACATTTACAATATTTTAAAGCCAAAATGGTGTATGTGTGCGTGCTTACTCTAACACTATCAAAAATCACAGTCACACACACACACACACACACACACACACACACACACACGTCCCTCTATCCCTGCTTCCTTCCCATCCCCATCCCATAAAAACACACTAACCACCTCCACAGCCTACACCTGTCACACACAGACAATTTAAGAGCGTGTGCCATTCTGTTTCCTGCATTCAAGTAGATAAACACATCAGCAACAGGTGGCGCCACCTTTTTTTTTTACTGACAGGTAAATGACCATGAACGTGTTACCGTCAATCCGTGAAATCAGGCAATGTGTGTAATAAGCATGACATATAGGGAACCCTCTCGAGTCAAAGTTAGGGTTAGGTACACACTGTCCATCATTCGCAGGTACTGAACCGCCGCAATAGTGAACAAAGAGCTGTGAAGAATACAGGTGCTTTAGGGGCCAGAAGAGCAAACCACAGGGGAAAAAAGAGAAGCCTTTACAATAATTTTCATGGCTGGGTGACCTCTCAGGTACTATCCATCGCATACTCAGCATCTTCATTAACATGTTACCTGTCCCCCCGGGATACAGAAAAGCTGACACTACAAACACACACACGCACAAAAAACCCTATCCAGGTACACAGTGGACCCTTCGCTTTCCTTTTATCCTCGCGCCTCCCTTTTCCCCCAAGCCAAATCCTAAAGTGGACACATCAAAAGTGCAGGAAAACAAGACACAATGAAAAGAGGAGGAGAGTCCTAACCCATCGTTTTGCTTCGGCCGCAAGCCTCCCAGGGCAACTTCAGTGAATCCGACCCCTGTCGCTAAATGGCCAGGCAACAAAAGCCTCGCCCAGACACAACACGACCTCAATCTTGGAGCGGTGGTTCAGGGGAGGGGTTAGGATGGCGTGGAGGGGTGCTATGTAGCAACTGTTTGGACAGGCCAAAACACTTAAGGGGGGTGGGGGGGGGGGGGGGGGGGGGTGGGGGGGGGGGTGGGGGGAGGCTTGGTTGGAAGCACGGGGTAGGGAAGAAGTTGTAGGAGAGAATTACATAGGGTAAGGGGAGGCCAGACATCCTTATCAGCAACAGGGAAAGGGATGTTTCATGAAAGATGCAAGTAGAATTTAATCAATAATCTGCTTGCCGTGAAAGGTATATGCTGAACATAATGTACAGAAGGGAAGATTATCACAAAAGCAAGGATTACTTTTGCTTTAATAAAAAAAATTAACGTTTTAAAAAAAAGAAGAAGAAATTAATGAGGCTTTGAAGATTTGAGGTCTGCGTGTGCATGCAAACGTGTGTGTGTGTGTGTGTGTGTGTGTGTGTGTGTGTGTGTGTGTGCGTGCGTGCGTGTGTGTGTGTGTGTGTGTGTGTGTGTGTGTGTGTGTGTGTGTGTGTGTGTGTGTGCGTACGTGCGTGCGTGCGTGCGCGCGCGTGCGTGCCTCTGTGTGTGTGTGTGTGTGTGTGTGTGTGTGTGTGTGTGTGTGTGTGTGTGTGTGTGTGTGTACTCATGCACACACGCTACAGCTTGTCTGTGCATTAAATCTGGTATTTGAAAGATCTCAAGGTTGCTGACAGTTCTTGGGAGTTTCGGAGGGGAATTTCTATGTACCATGACTCCCCTTTTTCCGATTCTACCTCTCCCATCCTTCCTCCTCCCTGCCATATCCGTCCGCCCCCCCCCCCCCCCCCCCCTCCCCGCTGCCCCGACCGTCCTGCTTCCTTTTCTTCAACACTTTTGCAACCTGTTATGCTCTATTACCTCCATTGCTGCGAGAGAGAGAG
>CM031620.1:21240174-21257674 GCA_018398815.1 Conus ventricosus | reverse complement strand
GCACGCACGCACGCACGCACACACACACACACACACACACATATACACACACACTAAAACACACACACACACAGACACACACACACACACACACACACACACACACACACACACACACACACACACACACACACACACAGAGCATCACAAACAGTCCATACGTTTAAGCTTCCACACTTATCATCTGACATTTCAGACGCAGTACTTCCTTACGAGGACAGAGCAATTGGGAAGAGATACAGCAGACAGAAGGTTGGAGGGAGTGGGAAGGAGGAGAAGGAATAGGGTCTATGTAATACCGCCTTTTCCCTCCTAGCCCTAGGAGAGGGGAAAGGCGGTGTTAAACGTGTGTTAACGATGAACTACGGATGCAGGAAGTACATGACGGGAGGGGATGGGCGGCCCGTTTCCTTCCTGTCCTGATAGTCAGCGATACTGCCGATGGGAACTGCTCAGGTCAATGCCACGGAGTGCCTGCCGGCGGTACCACAGACACGTCAGCTCAACATCTGGTGAGGTCCATCTCACACACACTGGCCACACACCACAGTTAGGGATTTTGCACTTCAAAACACTACAATCACAATCTACGTAAGCGTTCTGGGGCCTATCTGCCATGAATTTGAGCCCGTGTTGAATGTTGAACTGACGATTGATCCAAAGATCAACTCCCCGCCTATTTATTATTTCCCTTGTCCGAGCAGGGGATTTTCACCGATGAAATCACAAACAATCTTCAAATGCATGACTTTTCCCAGGCCTTTGCACTTACTTGTGACCCTGTCTTTTGCGCCAGCTCAAAGCACCCAAAAAATAGTCCCATTCCTTTGATTTTAATCTACCTGCTTGCAACCCCCTGGCTTGTACTTAGATGGCCATATGAACAAACACAAAAGAGGAGAATCAACTTTCAGACACAATAATAAATTCTCAAAACAATCTCATTGCGCCAAACTATAAATACTCAACTTCTTAAGCAAAGCCTTAGCACATTGGGATTTTTTGGTGTGCAGCCTCTTTGATGGAGAGGATTGGCTGCCTTAATTAGTCATTTCGTTACAATCAGGTTGAGTACGTCCACCCATCAAATGGTGAGTCAGCAAAAGAGGGGAATGGGGGGGGTGGGGTGGGGGGGAGGGCGGAGGAGATAATCATAGGTGTGACCCAAAGAGTCTTCCCACTGGCTGGCAACTGCCGGTAAGTTTGAATCAATGCCTCATTTGGCTGTGATCTGAAGAAAGAGAAGCAGAGGAAGCATGAGATTTTGTTCGTTTACCCAATACACACACACACACACACACACACACACACACACACACACACACACACACACACCACACACTTGCAAAATCTGTCTGTCTATCTATCTATCTATCTATCTATCTATCTATCTATCTATCTATCTATCTATCTGTCTGTCTGTCTGTATGTCTGTTTATCTATCTGTCTATCTATCTATCTATCTGTCTGTCTGTCTGTCTATCTACCTATCTATCCATCTATCTAACTATCTATCTGTCTGTCTGTCTGTCTATATACCTATATGTCGGTCTGTCTGTCTTTCTGTATTGAAAATAATCATTTATAAACCACTTTGATTGAAAATATTCATCATATATAAAAAGGAAACAGAGTCATCTTAAAGGGGAGGTTTTATCAAGGATTATTTTAAATGTCACCGATGCAGAAAGGTACTGATACGAACACCTTGTGCAAGTTAAGCACTTTTTTGTGTTAACTGAGATGCAAGGACCTTCTCACTCATTTAGTACTGGGACTAACTTGGGGAAGGGAAGTAGTTCATTAGTTGGAACTAGGTCAATCGTTATCATGTGCAGAAATCAGAGCAGAGAATCAGCTGCTCACCCTTCAGCTGCGCATTGCAACGGTCTTCACGTGATTACTATTAACCAATCAAGTCAAGTCCTGCTACTTTGCTGGCACATTGAAAAAAAGAAAAAAGAAAAAAAAGGAAAAGAACTAAATGCACAACGAAATGGCAAGACGCGTTTAAAAATAAAAGCCAGTTAACGCTTAATGACTAATCTAAAGGAATGTGTCACGACTTATTTCAAAGCACTGGGGAAGGCTCGAAATTTTTTATGCCATCCGCAGATCTTGTACAAAATATCTTCTTTTTTGTTTTTTTAAAATAAAAGAAACCATGCTCTGTGAATAATGCAATATGTTCCTGGTTAAGCCATACCTTCTTTACCAAGTCATCTATTTCAATAGTCTATGTGTGTGTGTGTGTGTGTGTGTGTGTGTGTGTGTGTGTGTGTGTGTGTGTGTGTGTGTGTGTGTGTGTGTGTGTGTGTGCTGTGCGTGCGCGCGTGTGTGTGTGTGTGTGTGTGTGTGTGTGTGTGTGTGTGTGTGTGTGTGTGTGTGTGTGTGTGTGTGTGTGTGTGTGTGTTGTGAGAGAGCATAATGAGAATCAAATGGCAGTATTGTACTGCTTTTTTTTTCTTTTTTTTTTGCGTATTACTTAACAAAAGGATTATGAAATTCAGTGATCAAGCCAAAAGGCGACAACTTTGTGTAATAAAGTCCTGGGTGGAGGAACACGTGGAACATATCAATCGTGTTCCAATCTTTGTTGTCTTGTGCGCAACATCTTGTTCTACTTCTTGCTGTGGATCAGTGCCCTGCCCTTGGGAGAGCTGAATTTTGTGAACTAGATAGATAGATAGATAGATAGATAGATAGATAGATGGATGGATAGATAGATAGATAGATAGATAGATAGTGTTACAATTTAAAAGGGAGACAAGAGAGGGTGAGACTTTTGTGAAAGACGTCATAGCATAATGACGCGCTGCCAGCCTCCTTTTATATATCGCTTTTTAGATCTTTGTATTTTCGGTCAGTGTGGTGCTGTTGTTGATTTGTTTAAAACGTTTGGAAAATGAATGCTGCCTAATTATTCAGTATTGTTTTGGGATCGATTGATAATGCGACTAGAATATTCAGATTATGTTAGAAGGTTCTCCAGGTTTTCAGTAAGTTGCTAGTGCATTGCCGAAGGTTCGAGAATGTTGTAGAAACTGACCGAATTACATTTGCATACGGTCGTCGCGATTTCATTGGTTAAGCTTACTGGTATGCAGAATATTCTAGAAAAGAATAATCGAGTAGGTTCGAGAATATTGTTTCAATATCATACAAAAGAATGAGAGCTGTGCGACTGTGGGGGAGAGAGAGACACACAGACGAGAGAGAGAGCGAAATGAGATTTGTTGAAGAGTTCTAGTCTAGAAGTGTTCGAGTCTTCATTGAGTTTGAGTCTAGTCGACGAGAAGCTGCCATTAGTAGAGTATTCGCTGCTGCATGTACGATTGAGTTCCTGAACGACGTATTGAACCTGAAGGTCAGTGGTTGTCACGGACAAAATGAAACAACCAACTCGTGGAGTCGCCAGCCAATTTGTTTCGGACATAAGCTTCAACTCAAACATTCTAGGCGCCAGATAGACGGGCCCATGGGTCGGGCCCAGCCAATTAAGCTTAGTGGAGGGGCTTCACGGAGACGGTACGATCCACCCAGACAGACTAAGCCGTTTGACCGACGCTCGATGTCTAGCGAGACGAGTCGTAGCGCCTGGCTCAGGCTCATCTGGCCAATTTGTGGAACCAGCGTCATTGTTAGTCAGACGCCGTGGCGCCTACCCAGACTCATCTAGCCACTTTTAGAGTGACCAGTGTCCACGAGTTAAGCCACACGGCGCCAGTTAAGTAGGGAAGGGGGGAAGGTAGTGTGTGGTGGGGGGTGAAATCTAGCTAATCAATTAAATGACCAATTGACCACCACAGAGAGTAAGGTGTGTAGGCGTGACTGTCATGATTTGAATATCCAATGGAATTAGAGGGAGATAACTTCGGGGTGTCAGGGGTAAAAATACTGACCATGGTACTTCGCCCTTGTTGGACAGATCGGAACGAATAAGAGGAGTGTGAGAGGGAGAGAACGGGAGAACGAGGGGAGAACGAACAGAGAGACAGAGAGAGAGAGAGGTCTGAGTGTAATCTCTGAGGAGAGAAAAGCAGAGAGATGAGGGGAGGGAGAAGAGAACCAAGTTGAGAGATTAGCATGAGATAGTCTGCAGAGGAAGGACTGAGGAGAGATGTGGAGAGAGAGAGAGAGTTGCTAACTAATGAAGAAGAAAAGAAGAAAAGAAAAAAAAAGAAAAGAAAAGCAACCATGTCCATTTGATAAGAGCAGACTAGAAGAGAGAGAGAGAGAGTGCAATGCGTTAATGCAGGAAGAAAGAAAGGAGAACAGATCGATGTTGATAGTCATGTTCTATCCTCACTGGGGTTCGACCTCATACTTGGCCAGCGCCACTTTCATCAGCAGTCCAGCCTGACCGGTGCCAGCAGTCCAGCTTGACCGGCGCAAGTAGACCAACACCAGTGCCAGCAGTTGTGTCGTGTTGTGAAAGTGACAGTGAAAAGAAAAAGAAAAGAAAGAAAAGACAGTGATTCGTGAATAGTTAAGATCACCTGGCCAGGTAAAGTAGAAATCTATTTATACCCGGGTTAGTTAATGATGTTTTAGATAAATGATTTTGTGAAGTTCAGGAAAGAGAGAATGTTTTATTTTGTTTGATTCCATATGCATTGATGTTTCGTTCTATGATCTGTGTAGTAAAGTTATAGACTTTACTAGTGGTTTGATGTGACGAATGCAATGATATATGAATGAGATCGTAAGCAAGCTATGAGTGTGTTTGGGCTGTGCGCTAGTCCTTTCTCCACTGACATACACCCGAGGTTGACAATTTATTGGCGAGCTTGCCGGATATTCTGGCCCATTTATTATAATTGTTCAACTTCTCAGAGAGGAAGCTGGGTGGGATTCAAGTATTGTAATCCTAAGACAAGGGGTTGTCTTACTGTATGTTCCCAAGATAGTTAATATAGGCTTGGCATTGCTTCCAAGATAGTTAATACTAGGCTTGGCATTTCAGCCCCAGAGTACTTATTTCGCACAGATTGCCTATAATTCGCTCTCATAGTTGGGTCAGGCGCTGGGCGTCTTATAAAAACAAATTACTTTTTCCCAAGCAAATATTTCTTCATAGGTTGTGCTATTACGTCACTCGGTGAACCCCCCAGTTTTGGCTGTCGTAAGTAAAAAAAATCTTTTTCCGTTTCAATGGGGGAAAAAAAACCCCCCTATTGAACAATGGGTTGGCGTCGCTCGTGATCTATTTTTCTCGGGAGAGGGAGGTTTGCATTCTTTTGAAAAAACCAACAAAAAAAGGGAAAGGGAAAACGCGGGGGAAAAAACGCGGTCGCTTTTAAGAAAAAGAAAAACAAAAAGGGTTTAAAGGGGTTTTTCCGGGCTAAATCGGGAAAGCGCGGGAAACAGAAAAGAAAAAAGGGGGAAACGCGGGGGAAAAACAAAAAAGAATAAGCGGGAAACAAAGAAGGGGGGAAACACAAGAAACAGAAAGAATGAAGAAAAAAAAGGGGAAAATTTAAAAGCTGGGGAAACGCGGGAACAGAAAGTTTAAAAAGGTTCAATTAGATTGGAAAAGTGGGAATCCCCAAAGGGGAACCACCGAGGGGGTTTATTTAAATTTTCCAGTGACTTTTGTGCGCGCTTTGCTCCCCGACCCAATTTGGGCCAAAATTCCTAAAGGGAAACCGATTCGTTAAACCCTACACCCTCTTTTTCCAAAACTTTTTTGCGACCACCCGGGGGTTGGCCTCCATAAAGTGGGAAATTTCATTTTTCAGCGAAATTGACGGGTTAAGGCATTACAGTTTTTCACTAATTACCAGAAAAAAAACAGTCTGTTTGGCGCTTTTGAAGGAAATCTTTGTTTGAAAGGATTAAAACCTACACGGGGAGGGGGGGATCAGGAAAAAAAAAATTTCTTCGGGGCAAAATTTACAAGAGGGGGAGACGAACACCCATTTGGTGCATTTTGGTCACTATTTTGAGAATTTTTGGTTGAGGGGTACAAAAAAGGGAAAGTTCGCTGATTTTAAAAAGAGCTAGTTAAAAGGAACAGATTTTGTCGGGTTGCGGCCCTGATTTTAACCCCAACATTTGAAAGAGAGACAGCCAGAGACAGCAGGAAAGGTTTTTGAATTTCGAAAGGGGTTATAGAGAGGCACGTTTGGGGCACTAAGGTGCAGGAAAAACAGGTTTTTAGGGACAGGGGGAGAAGGGGTGCAAAAAGGGGAATAGGAGAGTTTTTCTGCAAAATCTGCAAACCCAACCCCCGGGCAGAAGGAAGGGGAAAAAGGGGCATTAGGGTTTTTAATTTTTCACAAAAGGGACCTGTGGCGAGGGATTGCGCAAAAGGGTTTCCCGAAGGCAGCAGCCTTGCAAGAGGTTGGGTAAGGGTCCTTTAAGGGGGAAAAGACCTGCAGTGGAAAACCCAAAGGGGGGTTCATCTGGGAAATGGGTGGAGGGGCGGGCCAGGGCTAGCATGGCCGCAGTCATGTTTAGGGGTGGAGGGCACTAGGGGGTTTTAGTGGTTCTTTTCCAGGGAAAAGGGTGGAATTTGGCCCCCAGAGGGGGAAAAATGTTTCGAAAACACTGGTTGTTCATCGGGGTTTGGGAGCGAACAAAGCTGGGCGAATTTAAAGGGGGTTTGACAGGGCAAATCCGACCTGTACTCTAAACGAGGCAATGTGAGGGGGGTTTCCAGTTGCCCAAAATAGAATACGTACCCCTTACTTCTCAGGCAGTTGTCCGTTGGGGAGGAGGGAAAACCCCTTTATAAATTTTATCAATTTGGGGAAAAATTTTTTGGGGGGAAGGGGTCCAGGGGATCCTGAGGTGTTTACTGGGAAAGGGGAGCGTTCAAACACGGAGCAAGAAGGGGGGAAAGGGTTTAATTTAAAACCTTAGTCGTTCCGCAAGGGAAATCGGGCCCTAGATTGTCCCCCTGAAAGTTTTGGGGAGCGCAGGGAAAAAGGGCCCTTCCTCGTGGTCTTTGGGGGTTGGCAAGGGGGTTAGGGAAACAGGGGTTAGAGGGGGTGAACAGAAAATTTTTTTGTGAAAGGGGGCTTTGTTTCCGAGTGTTTTACCAAGGGGGGGAAAACAGGTAAGGTGCCCCCTCAGTTTTTGAGGTACCACAGGTTTTTTCGTTTACACTGTATTTCATGGGGCACGAGTCGCTCATGGCGGGTCATCCCGGGACCAGCAAAACCCTGACCGAATTTTGATGACTTTTATTGGGCCCGGAGCAATGGCAGACATCAAGCGTTCTGCATTCTTTTGAAGGGTTTCAAAGATTTACCACAAGAGGGGGGGAAGGGAAGGCGCCTCTTAAACCCTCCCCTTTAATTTTCACACCCTTCAAGGGGGCTATCGAACTGATTGGGGCCCCAAACTCGCCCGTTTTCCAAAATGGGCACCGGGATGGGGGGGGGGTGTAAGGTTTTTCCAAAAAAAAAGGTTTTTTTTTCAGGGGGCTAGGGGCGGTCAAAAGAAGCAATATACGGAAGGGGAGGGGAAACAATCCCCCAAGGGGGGGAGATCAATTCCCCGGTACTGCTTCCCCCCCCGTCACAAAAAAGCTGCTGTGCATTTGGGAAAAGGCCATTCACCCCCCGAAAAAGGGGGCCTTTGGGATTACCGAATTAAAAATTTTAATGGGAAACAAAAAATTTTTTCCTTCGAATTTTTTCCGCCAAAAATATTCCGTGGACTCGCACATAGGCCCCAGCAGCAATCATTGATGAGGGGAAAAGTCCCCCCAAGGGAAAAAGGGGAGTTTTTTTTGCCCCCAATTTCCCGAAGAAAAACCCCTTTCGGGTGTTTTTACTGTATGAAAAGGGGTAGACAGTTTGGAAATTCCCCAGGGGTTGTTTTCGGAGGGGACACAAAGGGAGCCCGGGGGGAGGGAAAAAATGGGGGAGATGATGAATTCAGCAAACCAAAAAACCAAAAACAAAGTCGGAGTCTGCTAAAGGGTTTTTTTGGGGTTTTATAGGGGTTTTTTCCCAAAATTTTGCACAATCACTTTCCCCCTCAGGTTTTGGGCAAGGGAGGGAAACCCGGCAGTGGGGAAGGGCAGATGCCAGAGAAAGCACTGCAGGCCCGGTGTTGGAAAAGGGCTTGGTTTCCCGGGCCCTTTTTGAAGCTACCTATATGTCTAAACCAAATTTTTTGTTCGTACAGATGGGATCAGGTGGTGGGGTAGGGTTCGGGATTTTTTGCCCGGAGCAGAAGGGGGCCCAGTTTCCTGTAGGGGATCTACAGGAATTTTAAAAGTGGTGAAGGGGTACGCCCCCGGTGGAGAAAAGGGTGTTTAAACCGTCGGGGCCTGCAGAAGTTCCACAAATACTTGTATGGGGAAAAAGTTCGTGATGGCGTTCCCCCAACCCCCTTTAAATTCCTGCCCGGGGGGCCAAATTTAAAAAAAGCAGGTGCTGCTTTGGGCAATGGCTTGAACCCTACAGGGACCGTGGCATTACCCTTCCCGGGCCCACAGAATGTCGGGCTGGCTACTTAAAACCGTGGAGTCTAGCAAGCTGGGAACTCAGAGGGGAAATCAAGGGAAAACCGGGGTGCTTTTGGTTGATTTTTATGTTGATCACCGTTAGGTTTTATTGGATTGGGGGTTTATTTCCCCGTTGGCTTTTGGTCCAATTTTCTGTGTGAACGTTTTATTTTCTTTGTGGATTTTTTTCATGTAAATGTAATTTTTGCTTGGAGGGAAAAACAGCCGCTTGTGGATAAACATTATTTCAATGATGAGGTTGGGGATTCCTCATGAAGTGTCATGGATCGGTTTATATTATATTTTGCCCTTTTTATAAGTTTTTTGAAAGGGAAAGTGGTCAAACCCCCCAGGGCAAAATCCCAGATTTTAAAATTTAATTTTAAAATCGGAGGGGGTTGATTTGGGGGTTTTTCACAAGGTTTTTTTTTTCCTTTTTTGTTTTTTTTTGTCGTTTGGTTTGGGGCCTTTTTGGGTTTTTTTTTTTTGTTTTTTATTTTTTTTTTGGCTGGGGCTGGTTTTTTTAAAAAATTTTAAAAAAAATTTTAAAAACCCCAATTATTAAATTTTTTAAAATTAAACCAAATTTGCCCCAAAATAAATTTAAAATTAATTAATTGGGGGTTTCCCAAGGGGCGCTCCACCCAAAGGGAAACCTTTAGGGACCCCCAATGGGTTTTTTAAATTTAAAAGTTTGGTTAAAAGGTATTTTAAATTTTTGGCCCCGTTTTTTGTTAGTCCTGCCCGGCGCCAAAAAATTTTTTCTTTTTTTTAATAAATTTTTTTTAACCCCCCCGTCGCCCGGTTTTTAGGGAAGGGGAAGGGGTTTTTGGGGGGGGGAAAAAAAAAAAAAAATTTTACCAAAAAAAAAAACAAAACCCCAAAGGTTGGGGTGGGGGACTGCCCAAAAATTTTTTTTCCAATTTTAATTTAAAATTTTCTTTTTTGGGGACCCGGGTTTTTAAAAAATATTGGACCCCCAAAGGGGGGGTGGGGGCCCCTTGGGTTTTTGGCCCCCCCAAAAAATTTTTTAAAAGGATGGAGGGAAAAGGGGGAAAGGGGAGAACCCAACAAAAAGGGGCAAAGGGAGGGCCCCGATTTTTACGAGAAGGAAAAACTTTTTGGAAAAAAAGGCCTGGGGTTGTTTGGGGGTTCGCGGGGGTGGGAAGGTGGGGAGGGTTGGGGTAACCCCCTTGGAAGTGGGAAAAGGAAAGGGAAAAAAAAAGGAAAGGGGAACCATTCCCCCTTTTGATAACCGGCCAAAAGAAGAGAAGAAAGGGGCCCTTGCGAGTGCAGGAAGAAAGGGGAAAGGGGGAAAGGGGAAGGGGGGTTTTTTGGTTGGGGGGGATGTTTCTAAACCTTAATGGGTTACCACCCAAAAAATTTGGCCACGCCACTTTCAATTTGAATTTCCCAAGGAAATTGAGGGAAATAAATTGGGGGGGCAATAAAAAACCACCCGTCCGCCCTTTTGGGGCCGGGTTTGGGAAAGTGAAGGGGGGGGAAAAGAAAAAGGGGGAAAAGGGAAAAGAAAAAAACGAGGGAGAATTAGTTAAATCCCTGGGAGGAAAAAAAAAATTAAATTTTTTAAAACCCCCGTTAAAATTAATGGGTTTTTTAGGGAAACATTTTCGAAAAGGGAGTCGCCAGCCAATTTGTTCGGACTAAGCTTCAACTAAACATTGGCGCCAGATAACGGGCCATGGGTCGGGCCCACCAAATTAAGCTTAGTGAGGCTTCACGGAGACGGTACGATCCACAAAGATAAGCCGTTTTGACCGACGCCTCGATTCTAGCGAGACATCGTAGCGCCTGGCTCAGGCTCATCTGGCCAATTTGTGGAACCAGCGTCATTGTTAGTCAGACGCCGTGGCGCCTACCCAGACTCATCTAGCCACTTTAGAGTGACCAGTGTCCACGAGTTAAGCCACACGGCGCCAGTTAAGTAGGGAAGGGGGGAAGGTAGTGTGTGGTGGGGGGTGAAATCTAGCTAATCAATTAATGACCAATTGACCACCACAGAGAGTAAGGTGTGTAGGCGTGACTGTCATGATTTGAATATCCAATGGAATTAGAGGGAGATAACTTCGGGTGTCAGGGTAAAAATACTGACCAATGGTACTCGCCCTTGTTGGACAGATCGGAACGAATAAGAAGGATGTGAGAGGGAAGAACGGGAGAACGAGGGGGAACGAACAGAGAGACAGAGAGAGAGAGGTCGGGAGTGTAATCTCTAGGAGAGAAAAGCAGAGAGATGAGGGGAGGAGAGAAGAGAACCAAGTTGAGAGATTAGCATGAGATAGTCTCAGAGGAAGGACTGAGGAGAGATGTGGAGAGAGAGAGAGAGTTGCTAACTAATGAAGAAGAAAAGAAAGAAAAGAAAAAAAAAGAAAAGAAAAGCAACCATGTCCATTTGATAAGAGCAGACTAGAAGATGAGAGAAAAGAGTGCAATGCGTTAATGCAGGAAGAAAGAAAGGAGAACAGATCGATGTTGATAGTCACTGTTCTATCCTCACTGGGGTTTCGACCTCATACTTGGCCAGCGCCACTTTCATCAGCAGTTCCCAGCCTGACCGGTGCAGCAGTCCAGCTTGACCGGCGCAAGTAGACCAACACCAGTGCCAGCAGTTGTGTCGTGTTGTGAAAGTGACAGTGAAAAGAAAAAGAAAAGAAAAGAAAAGACAGTGATTCGTGAATAGTTAAGATCACCTGGCCAGGTAAAGTAGAAATCTATTTATACCCGGTTAGTTAATGATGTTTTAGAAAAATGATTTTGTGAAGTTCAGGAAAGAGAGAATGTTTTATTTTTGTTTGATTCCATATGCATTGATGTTTCGTTCTATGATCATGTGTAGTAAAGTTATAGACTTACTAGTGGTTTGATGTGACGAAATGCATGATATATGAATGAGATCGTAAGCAAGCTGTGAGTGTGTTTGGGCTGTGCGCTAGTCCTTTTCCACTGACATCACCCGAGGTTGACAGTGGTTTGCTTTTGTTCCTATATTCTTCAACGTTTGTAAATAAAAGGATCCTCTTCGTTTCAATACCGCCTGGTGTATTTTGTCGTCTGCGAGCCGAACTCCTATCACAGGATCTACAACGAACTCTTACAAGCTATAGTACTGCACTTACCTTGTACTGAGGGGTCATGCCGCTGTTCCCCAGGTTCTTTGTTCCCCAGTCTCTATATTTCCCAGCCCCGGGTGTTCCCCTCAAGAAAAAAATCGAAATTCAGTCCCTAAGTTCCCCAGTTTCGTTGTTCCCCACCCTGTGGCGATCCCGCTGTTCCCCATTCCCGCAAATCCCCGGTCCCGGTGTTCCCCAGTCCCGGTGTTCCCCAGGCACCTGTTCCCCAAGTTTTTGCCGTTGGTGGTGTTGGGGGTTTTGCTGACTTAAACGTTGTTACTGTTGTTTTCATTGCTATAGGCGAGGCAGTGGGAGGGCGGATGGGAGGGGGGAAGGAGGGGGGGAGGGTCGGGGTATTGGGGGGGGAGCGGGAGGCCGTAGAAGAGGGGTTTCATGCCGACTGGACAGCGCTGGAACCAGCAGGTCAGCACTTGCATGACCCCATCAGGTCTGTGTAGACAGCCCTAAAAGTAAAATGGCCCGTTGCGAAAGAAAAGGTGTAGCTCACGCAAAGTGTGATATAAAGGGATAGGAGTTCAAAGCGTAAAAAGAAGCACATCACTGTCAAAACCCTTTTCTGGCGTCACAAATTCATGCTTTCCGTTCTAGAATCATACACGATCGAAATATTCCGTTTTTCTTACTGATTTGACCAAGCAACTCACAGCGAAATTGCCTCTCCCCCCCCCCCTATCCGTTGGAACGGTGCCGGGCAATGCGCCCTGGGGGCCACGCCAAGTGACACGCTTTGCAGACGACAGAAGCGCGATGACACTTCCAATGTCGCGGTTGAAAGGGGAACAACCACGCGTGGGGCACGTGCAACCCCTCTCTCTCTCTCTCTCTCTCTCTCTCTCTCTCTCCTCTCTCCTTGCTCTCTTTCGGTGGGAAGGGGAGGGGGGTGGGCATGTGCATTTTTTTCCCTATTATTTTGTTTACCTTGGGATGTGCCCGGCGCAACCTCTCCTTGTACAGTAGGGCCCGTACTGGCGCTAACGTGCATTGAAATCTGTTTGGGGAACAGCGCTACTGGGGAACAGAGAACCTGGGGAACACCGGTACGGGAACAGCGGCACGCTTTTTCGGTCGGGAACATCGACACTGGGAACAGAGACACGGGGAATAGCGCTACTGGGGAACATAGAACCCGGGAACACCGGCACGCTCCCGTACTGAGGAAGTCAGCGCATAGATAGCATTGTAACATTTGGGGCCAAGCCGAAGATCCTGCTACATTGGTGTTTATTCCAGAGACATTATTCACTAGCCTGTACTAAACGAACTGCGTTTTTGAAGGCGCCAGTCCAGATCTACGTCGACAAACGCCGTCACGTACTGCATCGGCTGCCGTCTGAGAAGAATCGAAATTTAGATCGAAACGTTCAGCATCAAAAAAGTCTTCAGCTGTGTTTCCGTACACACAGGGGGTGTACAGCGTTTAGTGCATCGAGCAGGTCCAGAGAAGTGGAGGAAACTGTCGCCTGTGTCTGCAAGAGCAATTGTATTCTACAGCGCTAGGAGAGTCAAAGGGAAGACTGCTGCCTAAGTCTGTAGTTGAGCACCGGAAAGTATTGTTTCAGTAACTGATTGCTGACGTTAGTCTAAGTTACCATGGAATACGTGAAGATTGGAAAGGAACTAGGCCTTGCAGGTGATGAACTCAGAAATATATTAAAGAAGCTGAGGCTGAGGCTGCAGCAAGAGAACTGGAAAAACGAAAACTAGAATTGGCAGCGGAAGGAAGGAAAGACAGGAAGAACGTGAAGAGAAGGAAAGACAGGAAGAACGTGAAGAGAAGGAAAGACAGGAAGAACGTGAAGAGAAGAAAGACAGGAAGAACGTGAAGAGAAGGAAAGACAGGAAGAACGTGAAGAGAAGAAAAGACAGGAAGAGAAGGAAAGACAGGAAGAGAAGGAAAGACAGGAAGAACGTGAAGAGAAGGAAAGACAGGAAGAACGTGAAGAGAAGGAAAGACAGGAAGAACGTGAAGAGAAGAAAATACAGCAAGACAGAGAAAGAGAAGAGCGAGCTGCTGAAAGAGAATTGAAAAGACTTGAAATAAAACACCAAAGAAAGAGAGACAAAGAGAATTTGAACTGTGGATGGCAGAAGTGAAAGTTCAGAATGGCGAACGCATTTTCCAGTCAGAAACTGCAGTTGCCAAGAGACCACGTCTTCCAGCTTTCGTAGATGGGAAAGACAACCTCGACAGTTATCTGGAACGTTTTGAACGCCATTCTGAAGCAATGAGATGGCCAAAAGAGCAGTGGGCTACCAACTTAAGTGCCCTTTTGGCTGGTCATGCCCTTGAAGTATACTCAGACTACCTCGAGAAGAAGCAAATGAATATGAAACACTGAAAACGGAACTTCTTCGAAGTTATGATTTTTCTGAACAAGGCTTCCACAAACGTTTCCGGTCCAGTAGGCCAGAGAAGAACGAAAGTCCTGCTCAATTCCTGACCAGGATTCAAAACTATCTAGAGAGATGGCTGGAGTTGGCTGGAAGAAAGAAAGACTATGATGGCTTTTTCATATCTGGTCCTGAAAGATCAATTTGTGGAATTTTGTCCTAAAGACCTTGCATCTCACCTTCTACAAGAGAAAGACCAAGCCTGAAATCGCTGACTGAAGCGGCACAGAGGTTCCTGGAGTCTCACAACCGGACCCTTGACACTGGATCAAAACCATCTACAGACCGGTTACGGCCAGTCCAGGTGCCAAATATATCAACCGCACCGTTGAAATGCTTCAACTGCGGACGCCTGGGTCACAAGGCTGCTGAATGCAGACTGCCCAAGTATTCAGATAAACGCAGCCCTCCACACTTTAATCATTTAAGACCGGAAAGACCAGCGCTTGGTTGGAAATAAAAGAAGCCTAACATCTGCCAATGTTGCCATCAGGGAAAGGAGTCAGAAGAAACACACGTGGCGGAGGAGATGGAGAGATACTTCACGTCAAGCCCACGACAACCCTGAAGAGCATGAGAAAGTGGTGCAATGTGCCTTCTTAAACCGTGTCAAGAGTGATCTGAGTGTCATGCCTGTGGTGAGAGGACATTATGATGATAAGGAAGTACAGGTGCTCAGAGATACAGGGTGCAGTGGAGTCATCATTAAGAAGGACCCTGTTCCAGAAAAACAGTTTACTGGGAAGAACGGCTCCCTACGATGTGTCCATGGTCATGTTGAGGCCGTCCCCACAGCTGAAAGTCGAAATTTCTACACCGTTCTTTGTTGGGAAGGTGAATGCTTTGTGCCTGCCCAGTCCTCCTCATGACGTCCCTCATCGGCAATATTGAAGGTGCCCGTGCAGCCGATGATCCTGATCCTGAGTGGCCACACACCTGTGCAGTAAGGCACAATCCAAGAAGGAGAAAGAAGGGAAACTACACCATTGAAGATCAGCAAATCTACAGAAATCCCAGAAGTAACCAGAGAGAAACTGATACAGTTACAGCAAACTGACCCTTCTCTGCAAAACTATGCCAGCAAAACAGACGCCATGACCAGGGATAACACCGAGGTATCTTTCGTGAAGAGAAATGGGGTCACGTGCCGACATACAAATCCTTTGAACGGGAAGAAAAGCCAGCTACAGATGCACATTTTGGCTGAATTCAAAGAATGGGAGCCACGTTTCCCCTCCGGCGATGGTGACAGCTTCACTGAAGAAAGTATCTGTGAACGATGAAGAACAGTTAGAACTGAATGATTTCAAACCCCAGGAAACTATTGACAGTGTAGTTTTCGGGCCACAACTGAGCAGCCAGCAGCAAACAGAAATATGTGGACTGTTAAATGAGTACTCAAGTATCTTCACTGAGTTCCCAGAAAAAACAGATCTGATTCAGCATGAAGTGAAATTGACATCACCCGAGCCTATCAGGTCAAAGCCCTACCCATTGCCTTATGCTACCAGAGAGTCGCTGAAAGCCGACATCAAAGACATGTTGAAACTGGGAGTTATAAGAGAGTCCCGAGGGTCGCCATATGCGTCGCCAGTTGTCGTTGTCAAAAAGAAAGATGGTTACTAACCGAGTGTGCATCGATTTTAGGCGACTCAACAAGCTGATTTACCTAGATCCTGAACCCATGCCTACAGCTGCTGACCTTTTCCAGAGACTGAGTGGAGATAAAGTTTTTCCAAGATCGATCTCAGCAAGGGTATTGGCAGGTCTCCATACCAGAAGAAGACATTCCAAAGACTGCATTTTTTGACTCCAGATGGGACATACGAGTTCCTCCGAATGCCCTTCGGTATGAAGAATTCTGGAGCAACACTTAAGAGGGGCATAAGAAAACTATTGGGCAACATGAAAGGTGTTCATAATACTACTGGGATGACATCCTGGTCCATTCCGAAACATGGGACAGAACATCTGGAATTCTTCGGAAGCTGTTCAAACGGCTGTCTTCTGCCAACTTGACTGCAAGACCCAGCAAGTGTGTTATTGGCGCAGATGATATTGACTTCATTGGTCACCGTCTCCAGGAAGGAATGAAAGGGGTGCTCAAGGACAATGTGACAAAAATTTGGAAGCACCTCGTCCCCAAACAAAGAAACAACTGCGGTTCTTTCTTGGCTTAGTGGGGTTCTACAGAGAATACATGCTTCACTTTGCAACTGTGACTGCTCCAATGTCGGACCTTCTGCGCAAGGGAAGCCCAACCAACTGGAGTGGGGAGAGGCCCAAGACCGAGCCTTCAACACTGTGAAGAACTTTCGTCCGAGGAACCTGTGCTACGGTTGCCTGACCCCAACAAGACGTTTGTGCTCAGCACTGATGCCTCTGACGAGGTGTTGGTGCAGTCCTCATGCAGGAACATGATGGGAAGCTCTTCCCAGTCTCGTACGCCAGCAAGAAACTATCCAGGGCAGAGCGGAGGTATGCTACCATGGAGAAGGAGTGCCTTGCTATTGTGTGGGCTGTACGAAAGTTTGAACTGTTTCTCCAGGGATTCACTTTGTGTTGCGTACTGACCATAAACCTTTATCTTTTTTTGAATCTGCCAAGTTTGTTGAACAGCAGGGTCATGCGCTGGGCCATGTACCTTCAGAACTTTGATATGAAGGTTGAATATGTGAAAGGCACAGACAATCTGGCTGCAGACTTTTTAAGTCGTGCGTGAATAAATGAGACTTGTACTGGTTGTACACTTTGAACTGGATGTGTGTTGCTGGTTGATCTTTGTTTTAAAGTCATTTTGACATTTCTTTTAAATTGTAAAGAGTTTTTTTTAAAATTTGGGAAATTTCTTTAAGTGGGGGGTTATGTTACAATTTAAAAGGGAGACAAGAGAGGGTGAGACTTTTGTGAAAGACGTCATAGCAATAATGACGCGCTGCCAGCCTCCTTTTATATATCGCTTTTAGATCTTTGTATTTTCGGGCAGTGTGGTGCTGTTGTTGATTTGTTTAAAACGTTTGGAAAATGAATGCATGCATAATTATTCAGTATTGTTTTGGGATCGAGAGAATGACAGAATAATTCAGATTATGTTAGAAGGTTCTCCAGGTTTCAGTAAGTTGCTAGTGCATTGCCGAAGGTTCGAGAATGTTGTAGAAACTGACCGAATTACATTTGCACACGGTCGTCGCGATTTCATTGGTTAAGCTTACTGTATGCAAAATATTCTAGAAAAGAATAATCGAGTAGGTTCGAGAATATTGTTTCAATATCATACAAAAGAATGAGAGCTTTGCGACTGTGGGGGAGAGGACACACAGACGAAGAGAGAGCGAAATGAGATTTGTTGAAGAGTTCTAGTCTAGAAGTGTTCGAGTCTTCCTTGAGTATGAGTCTAGTCGACGAGAAGCTGCCATTAGTAGAGTATTCGCTGCTGCATGTACGATTGAGTTCCTGAACGACGTATTAACCTGAAGGTCAGTGGTTTGCTTTT
>CM031620.1:21225174-21230174 GCA_018398815.1 Conus ventricosus | reverse complement strand
CCAATTTGAGTAGATAAGTGATTGTCTGGTCTTCAGTAGATAAGTGATTGTCTGGTCTTCAGTAGATAAGTGATTGTCTGGTCTTCAGTAGATAAGTGATTGTTTGGTCTTCAGTAGATAAGTGATTGTTTGGTCTTCAGTAGATAAGTGATTGTCTGGTCTTCGCTTTCATTGTCTTGAATGTTTGTTTTGCCTGAAGATGACCAAAGAGGTAGAAACGCGTAGTGTTTTGTCATGTGATTTTTTTTTTTTTCAATTTTTTTTTGTGGTCTCTTTTGTTGGGCAGAATAGCTGTTTTTCTTTTACGTTTCAATTTCTGCCTGCAGTCACTTCACTTTGAAACCAGATCTTGGAAAGATTGGATGAAGCTTTTGCAAAGGATGTCAAAAAAGACGAGGTCCAGACCAGTTCGTCACGATAACATTTAATGATCTTTACAAGCTCTACCCGCTTGTACACGTATCTCGTCATCTCTCCCTCTCCAAAATCCACCCCACAGGATGCAATGGAGGGTAGACATGGAGGCATGGATGTCGTCCAAACTGCGTGCCCAGAAACAACCCTTCATGATACAGAGGAGGGTGGACATGTGTCCTGTTTTGATGCCCTGTCCAAGACCATAAATCAAGCTACAGACAAGGGTACTCGTGTACATTTTTTTCGGTAGATCTTCAGGAAGTATTTCACTCTTCTTATCCTTCTATATCATTATGGTTTGGTGACTTAAGGTCATCTTATGCTCCATGTGTTACTAGATCATTGAAGCATTTCAGTAGTCTTTTCTTTTAATTGAGGGGGAGAGTCCTCATCGCTTTTCTTTGAAGCTACCCCTTCCTGATCACCACCTCCCCCTCATCCCATTTTCTTCTCCTCCGTATCCCCTCCTCTCCCGCTCTCTCCTCCACTCTTGGGCCAAAGGAGGGCTGTGAGGGTAAGGTAACGTCACAATCTACACCCGAACAAAAAAGATGAGCCCTTGAAACTCAACACACGTACGAACAGGGGAGTGAGAATACCGGTCGTTCCCTCTACCAATCAGAGGGCAGTACTGTTCATGACGCATGAGGGGAAAAAACTAATGACAGTACTGAGTTGGAAAAGAATTCCTTTCAAACCCCTAGCCCCTAACAGCAAAGTGATCTCGGTTGCATCCAAGACTATGTGGATTTTCAAATGGAAGGAAGCTGAATAAAAAGGCAAAATGAGTGAACTTCATCTGTGTATTTCATCATTGTCACTTTCTTTCAGATAAATTCTGTAAATTGCCTCGCGATTGGTGCCCACCCATACTGTAATCCACCTACTCAACAAGTACTGCCATGTCTGCAGCGGCTGCTTGTGTGCGTGATGCACGCTGGGAACAGCACAATACAGACAACATACACTTCATCCTACGCTCAAACTGACTCATGGACAAACAAATCAATGACCAAGCGAAGAAGGAGAGAGAAAGCAGGAGAAGATCCCTTAGGTGGTGTTGACGAATGGAGCGGCGATCGCACCGGCGGTGGAGGTAGACGACAAAACCCGCTATCAGGTCGGGTTACTCTGGTCATTCGTTCGCCCCCCCCCCCCCCCTTCACCCTCCCCTCCCTCCCTCCTCCCACCCCCACCCCCCACCCCTCCCACCCCCATCCACACTCCACCCGTTCACTTTCTATTCCGTCCTCCCTTTCCTCAAACCTCCCGCTGTCAGATGGTCAGTGGCTGCAAGTCCTTGTTAACACGATGGACACTGACCAGAGAGGCTGCTGGTGATGACCCCCACGGTCTGTGTGTGTGGGGGTCGGTCTGTCTGCCTGTCTTGTCGGTCTGCCTGTCTGTTTGTAGATTGCTTGATGGAGCTGGAGAAGGTTTAGGTGACGACGGACAAAGCCGGCTCTGTAACCTTACTGTCCTGCTGCCTTCTGATTGGCTGCTGACAGCCGGGGTAATGTAAAGACTGTCAACGGAACAGCGTAAAGTATGTCAACGCCGGGGTGTCAAGCGTGTCAGCCGCACAATGTAAAGATTGTCAGCAGAAGTGTGTCGAGTTTCTTTGGTGATGGGGCGCGAAGGACAGTTTAGCAGGACAATGTCAATACTGTTGAACCACCAGGGGAACCTACGTCAGCGGCACGATGTTAGATCTCTCAGCGAGACAACGTAAAGGTATTGTCAGGATAGTCAAAAAAAAAAAGGCTGTCAGCATACTGAATAAACTAAGTCATTATGGCGATGTTAAACAGTAAGTAGAACGATGCAGGCTTTAAAAAAAAATCATGTCAAATAGCAAAAAAAAAAAAAAAAAAAAAAACCCCCCCCCCCCCCCCCCCCCCCCCCCGATTATTGACAAGAAGACTTGTACCCATCGTCAGCACTACAATGTTTAATTTGTGAACACGACGACGCTAAGAAGACTTGTAACCATCGTCAGCAATACGATGTCTAATTTGTGAACACGACGACGCTAAGCTGTCGGAAAACGGTTTAATTAAAACTGGATACTTGCGGACCGCAAGACCTTGACCGAGTCGAACAGATCTTGGATTTGCTCGTTGAACCCGATCCACGCATCACGGATCCACGCAAAATTTAACGATTTCATATCTTGGTCACACTCCACCTTTCCACCAAGTTTCTTTAAAATCGATATAGTAGTTTTGTGTCATCTTGCTAAGGGGTCTTGCAACCAGTCTTTGATTCAACCTGGCACTTTGTATCAGCTCCAAGATATAATGGGTTAAGCTATGGGCCTTATTTGATCTTTTGATTAAGTTTCGTTGAAATTTGATAGGTGGTTTCTACGTCATTTTGGTGATAGACAAACAAACAAACAACATTTAGACACAGTTGAGAGCATCATCTCCCTGGCAGAAGCACACAAACAAGTAACTGAGGGGACAGTATAGAACGGTATAGATACATTCATCCTGGAAGAAGGTCTACATCGTAAAGTGTAAACAGTGTAAAGCTGTAATTAAAACAATGTGAAGAAAGTAAGACCTGTAGAAAAGGGGGAAAAAAGAGGAAATGCGAGAAAGAAAAAAAAAAGAGAGTAAAGGAATATGAGAACGTGAAAGAAAAGTCAGAACACTTGAGGTAAACTGACCAAGGAATATGAGGAGGAACAAAAATATGAGTGTGATGTGAAGGAAAAAGAATGAGGGAAAAGTGACGACAAAGGAAATGGGAATGTGAGTGAAGAAATCAATGTGAGATAATGAAGACGATGCAGGCTGAAGGAAGGTGGGGAACATCTTGAACGAACAAGAGATCAAGGAAGAGGGAACGTGAGCAGCAGGACAAGAGATTGAAGGGGAAAATAATAAAGAAATGTGAGGAACAGGATTAGGCCGAAAGAGGACATGAAGGAAGAGAAGTAACGTGATAGAAGAATGAGAGTAACATGTCGAGAGGATGCACGTAACAAGATAAGAGAATGTGTGGAAAAGGAAGAGAAAATGTGAAGAAACAGAATACGTCAATATAAGGGGAGAGGAAGTGGGAACGGCAGGGTGGAATATTTGAGGAGAAGACTGAAAGGATATGTCAATATAAGGGGAGAAATGGGAACTTCAGGGTGGGATATTTGAGAGGAAGACTGAAAGGATATGTCAATATAAAGGGAGAAATGGGAACTTCAGGGTGGGATATTTGAGAGGAAGATTGAAAGGATATGTCAATATAAGGAGAGAAATGGGAACTTCAGGGTGGGATATTTGAGAGGAGGATCGAAAGGATATGTCACTATAAGGGGAGAAATGGGAACTTCAGGGTGGGATATTTGAGAGGAAGATTGAAAGGATATGTCAATATAAGGAGAGAAATGGGAACTTCAGGGTGGGATATTTGAGAGGAGGATCGAAAGGATATGTCAATATAAGGGATAAATGGGAACTTCAGGGTGGAATATTTGAGAGGAAGATCGAAAGGATATGTCAATATTAGGGGAGAAATGGGAACTTCAGGGTGGGATATTTGAGAGGAAGCTTGAAAGGATATATGTCAACATAAGGAGAGATATGGGAACTTCAGGGTGGGATATTTGAGAGGAAAATCGAAAGGATATGTCAATATAAGGGAGAAATGGGAACTTCAGGGTGGGATATTTGAGAGGAAGATCGAAAGGATATGTCAGTATAAGGGGAGAAATGGGAACTTCAGGGTGGGATATTTGAGAGGAAGATCGAAAGGATATGTCAATATAAGGGGAGAAATGGGAACTTCAGAGTGGGATATTTGAGAGGAGGATCGAAAGGATATGTCAATATAAGGGGAGAAATGGGAACTTCAGGGTGGGATATTTGAGAGGACGATCGAAAGGATATGTCAATATAAGGGGAGAAATGGGAACTTGAGGGTGGGATATTTGAGAGGAGGATCGAAAGGATATGTCAATATAAGGGGACAAATGGGAACTTCAGGGTGGGATATTTGAGAGGAGGATCGAAAGGATATGTCAATATAAGGGGAGAAATGGGAACTTCAGGGTGGGATATTTGAGAGGAAGATTGAAAGGATATGTCAATATAAGGGGAGAAATGGGAACTTCAGGGTGGGATATTTGAGAGGAGGATCGAAAGGATATGTCAATAAAAGGGGAGAAATGGGAACTTCAGGGTGGGATATTTGAGAGGAGGATCGAAACGATATGTCAATATAAGGGGAGAAATGGAACTTCAGGGTGGGATATTTGAGAGGAGGATCGAAACGATATGTCAATATAAGGGGAGAAATGGGAACTTCAGGGTGGGATATTTGAGAGGACGATCGAAAGGATATGTCAATATAAGGGGAGAAATGGGAACTTGAGGGTGGGATATTTGAGAGGAGGATCGAAAGGATATGTCAATATAAGAGGACAAATGGGAACTTCAGGGTGGGATATTTGAGAGGAGGATCGAAAGGATATGTCAATATAAGGGGAGAAATGGAAACTTCAGGGTGGGATATTTGAGAGGAAGATTGAAAGGATATGTCAATATAAGGGGAGAAATGGGAACTTCAGGGTGGGATAT
>CM031620.1:21207674-21212674 GCA_018398815.1 Conus ventricosus | reverse complement strand
AGAGGGAGGAGAGAGAAAGACAACAGACGAAACAAACAGACTAGACGTATGTACTAATACGTAGATACATAATACTACAACAAACTACACACACCACACACCACACACACACACACTAAAAAATATTATATATAATATTTAAATACCCACACCACACCCACAACACACACCACACACAACACACCACACACAACCTTAAAAACGTGATGAACCACCCAATCGAACATGCAAAAACCCAAAAACCCAAACCCGGGGGCTTCTGAAACTACCCCACCTTCCAACTGACAGGAAACCCAAACTGGCTCTGACGCCAGTCTTTTTTTACCCCAGTGAAGCACGCTGTAGACTTGCACTAAATTTCCAAAAAAACCTTTTTTCCCCTATCAAGCCTTTGATCTAAATAAAACCCCAAAAAAACATTCCCCCCGAGATTTGTGGTAAACATACCCAAAAAACTTTAAAAACAGCTATCAGTGTCCACAGAATAGTCTGGGGAATAAGATCAGAATTCGTCACAAAGCAATATCCCCCCCGGCTGTCCCCCTTGGGAAAATTTAATCACTACCCCCTCTTTTCCAGAGAAAACCGTTACCACAAAAGATGTCGGGGTACCTCGCTAAAAACGTTCAGGGCCCAACCCCCCCAAACCCTTCCCTTTCACAAAACAAAGTTCCAAAAAAAAGTAGCCAGTGAATCCCAATCATTTTTCCCCCCACTCTCTGAAACAAATACGTTCCCTTGTTAAAGGGGGAAAGGTCAAAACCCGATTTGAGCCCCCGACACCCCCGTTAACATGACAAAACAGTCCTGCATTCCATGACCGTTTTTGGATTGGGGCTTACATATTCTGCCAAAATTTACCACCCCCTTTTTCCCGTTTTGAGAAACAAGTGTGTGAGTAGCGCGCGTGCGCGGCGCGCGGTGTGTGTGTGTTGGTGTGTTCGTGCGTGCTGATCGGTATATGTGCACGTGCGTGTGGGTAGAATTTTGCAGTTGCGGACTTGAATGGAGCCCTTCATTCTTTGCAGATTCCTTCTTTTTTTGCGGTTTTTGTACTGACCTTTTTTTTTTTTTTTTTAAAATTTTTAATTCGTAGCGTGTCATAGGACGTGTGCGTGCATTATTTTTTCCTAATTAAAAAGTAAAAGTGTTCTTTTGCTTTTTTAGGCTATTCAATTACTGTTGTTGCGTTTTTTTGAAAAAAGGGCCCCGTTTTCTACATTTTTTTTGTTGTTTTTGTTTTTTTTTTGTTTTTTTTTTTCTTAAATTTATATACAAAATTTTTAATTTTTTTTTTTTTTTCCCCCTTTTTCGGGGAGGAAAAAAACTTTTTTTTGGCGGACAGCCTATCCATTTTGACAAGGGTTTCACGCTTTTGTTGTTTTTCAGGTTTTGATATAATTTATATTGTTTCCACAAAGTTTTCCTTTTTTTTTTTTCCTTTTTTTTGTGAATACTTTTTCCCGGCAATTTCTGCACTTACAACTACATGATCTGTGTATTAACCCCCTTTGATTTGGATCAAAGAAGGGTAATGCCCTTTTTGTTAGTATACGCAGTGACTTAAATAGTATCATTCACTATTTAGATCATGGCCTTCAAAAGAGGGACTTCGATGGGTTTTAAATATAAACTCCCAAACAAGGACAGAAATCGCTGAAATATTCACAAAAATGGTAATAGCTTTCATGGTTTTGTATTGCAGGTCTTGGCTAACCGATTGATTCCAGATTCTGATATGTGCATGCCAAATTATATGCATCCGTTAACCCAAAAACACTAGAAAACAGGTTTACTTCTTTTTCCTTTCAAATCATTAAACCTTCAAAAAAAGGTTTCTTTAAAAATACAACGTAGACCGTTGGATAGAATTTTAAATTTTAAAAATGTAAAACCCTAAGGGAGGATTCCTTTCAAAACCCCGCAGAAACCACTGATTGGTTTGATAGGTTTTTTTAAGAGGATTCCGCAATACTGGGAATCAAAGGAAATTATTCTTTTTGGAGACTTTAAATGCTTAACTGTTCCTGGGAAAAAATGGAGTCTATTTGCAAGTAGGGTTGGGCAAATAACGACGTCCTACTCGAATCCTGACAAACGGACCCTCTTATTGTCACATTTTTCGTCAACATAAAGATAACAAGTGGAAATGGTTTTTGTACAACAGGCGTAGGACCATTTTTCGTTTGTTAACTGGGCAAAGAAAGGTGTCAAAATTCCTAAGTTGGACATAAAAAAAATTTTTTTTAGACGTTCACGCATTTGATAAAAAGCCTTCCTAAATGTTTTCTTCACCTGAATTTTGTTACATTTTCGATTGGAACCCCGGGGCGATGCGTGAAATTTTGGATCGTAATTCAATTTAGATATGATAAACAGCGCCGTTTGTAAAAAAAAGAGTGAAAATGCATTAAAACCCCCCTGGTTAACAAAGGAGATAGACATGGTAACAAAAGAGAGTTATCCCAAATCAAAAGGGTAAAGTGTGTTCAGAAAACAAAGGATAAAGTAAATTCCCATGAAGAAAAAGCAAAGAAACAAAATTTTCAAAATTTGTTTTCTTCTAAAAATTTAAAATTAAAATTTGGGAAAACTTCAACTTTGACTAACAATAAATTTAAAAAATGCAAAAAACCAAAAAAAGAAAAAATTTACCGAGACTTTAACTTTCATTTTTTCAAATATAACTAAAAATGTTATTGTAAAAAGATAAAACAAAGTACAATGATCTATGTAGTTGAAAAAACTGTCGTTAAAAAATTTTTTTCGGGTTTTTCTTTCACCCTTGCATTCCCTGAAGTATTTGATTTTTAACACCTTAAAACAGTCAGGGACAAGGACTTAGATGGAATTTATGGCAAGATACTAAAAATCGCTTCATTGACCATTTCTGAGAACTCACTTACGTTTAATTTGTTTATTTATAAAACCACTTTTCCCCCTTTAAAATTTAAAAAAAGCAAAGTTAACCTTTATAAAAAAAGGGGAGCCCACCAATTTTCCCAAACTATAGACCCTTTCCAAAATTATCCCGTTGTCTAAACCCCTCGAAAAACATGTTCAAACCACCTATATTCTCATCTTAAAAAATTTTCGTTTTATTCATAAAAAACAATCAGGTTTCGAGAAAATCACCTTGTCACACTGCTCTTTTACAACCATTTATGGTCTTTTGAAAAAATTTAACAAAAGACCCTGGAATTTTTTTTTTAAATTTTGCAAAGCGTTTTTTACGTTTTAAACCATCCTTCTAATAAAAAAGCTTTGTGTTACAAAGTATCGAATACACCTTTTAAAAATTTTTTACCCCGTTTCTCACTGACGTCAACCTTGTTGAAATCAACTCCAACGGCCAAATTCCTCCCCTTTTCAATTTTGGGCCCCGGGGTCGTAAAGGGCCCTACCTTTTTATTTTATATAAATACTTTCCCCGTTTTAAATTTTTTTGTGAAAGTTTTTTATGATACCCCATTACAAATTTACAGTGTAACCCTACTGAACTGGTAAATAACCTGCAGAAAAATTTTCAACAAGCTAATTACATGGGCAGAAATGAAAAATATGTCCCCCAATTTCTAGTAAAACCCAAAAGCAAGTTGTCACACACGCCAGAAACGACAGAAAAATGACTCCTCTTTGCGCCCTTCATGCCCAAGGACAAAAAATTTGAAGGGTTTCTCGCATAAAGTTTTAGGTGGTATCAATTTACAAGATTTTTTCTTGGTCTTTCCACATTGGGATCTTGGAAATTTTTTCTAAAGAGAAAAATCACTTTTAAAGATAAAATTTTTTCTAAACTTCACCAGAAAAATATTCTTTCATGCGCCATTCTTTTCTTTCAATTTTCATCCGTTTGGGGGTAATGCCAGTGAAACTAATCTGAAACTAGAAGTCGCGCATAAAAGGGCCATTAAATTAATTCAGTTGAAATCCAATACCTTTACAAAGGTGTTAAAACTTTTTAAAAATTTTTCCATTTAAAAAAGCCCATTCAACAATCTTGGCATGTACAAATTTTAAAGGATCAGCCCCCAAGATAAACTTTTTAGAGGCTTTTTCTTCAAAAGTTTCAGAATACAATAAATGCCTTCCCCGACCCCGATGTAACTTTATAATCAGTTTTCGTATCTGGAGGGGCCGCATGGAATAAATTTTCCCTTTTCCTAAAATTTGTCACTAAAATTTCATTTAAAAAAGCACAAAAGCTTTGATAGAAACTCTGGCTTCAATTGAGTCATTTCCATTAAACAATCCCCTTTTTCCCCGTCTTTACCTCTCTCCTTCTTCTCTCTCTCTCTTTTTCTTTGTGCTTGAACTTGAATTCCAACAAAAGTTTAGATTGTTTCGATTTTATGAAGGTTATGTTTTGCATGAAATTTGAAAGAAATTGTGTGTTTTAAAAATGTTTTTTTGGGTTTTGGGTTTTTAAAGTCCAATTATTTCTTTTTTGTTAAGGCGATTTACAAATTAATTTAACCTTTTTAAAAAATTTTTTTTTTGAAAAATCCAACAACAAACATACATACTACATACTACATACATACATACAACATACATAATACACACATACATACATGCATACGTGCATACATATATGCATGCATACATCACTCACTCACACACTCACTCACTCACTCATACATACATACATACATACATACAGACAGACAGACAGACAGATAGACAGACAGACAGACATATCTACATACAAACATATTAACTCGAAATCAACGCCACTAGTTCTAGCTAGTTTTCTTTCTTTTCTTTTTCTTTCTTTCTTTCTTTTTCGTTCTTTCTTTCTTTTTTTTCTTTCTTTTTTTTCTTTCTTTTTTTCTTCTCGCTAGTTTCAGACATGTTCAAATGACTGAATTCATGGTGCAACAAAACTTCTGCTAGCCTCAATTCATGCCGCTATAAAAATTACTACATGCCATCTAAAAACAAACAAACAAACAAACAAACAAACCAACCATCATCTATCTCATAAAGAAAGGTTTTAA
>CM031620.1:21183384-21202574 GCA_018398815.1 Conus ventricosus | reverse complement strand
GTTTTTTGGGGGGGTTTTTTTAATTTTTCCTTTGAAATTTTTTTTTGAATTTTTTTTACTTGCCCTTCGGGGGTAATTTTTTTCTTTAATAAAGATGGGTTTTTTACGATTAGAAAAGACTTAAATAACAGTTGAATTAAAATTTTTTTTTTAATTTATTTAGATAAAAAGGGCTGCCGAAACTTATGTATTGATTTAAAAATTGTAATACTATTTAACAACAAGAAAGCGTTAAACTTGATTTTAGTGAATCGGGGTTGAGAAGGGTAAACAAATAATAAAAATCATACGAATTTTTTAAAGAACAACCAAAGGATAACATTGATGCATGATTCAAAAAAGAAAAAATTTTGGGCGGCCCAATTGAAAGGTTTAAACTGTCTTAAAGTTTGCAACCTTGGGGGCAAGAAAAAAAGGTTTTTTACTTACTTTTATATTTTTAAATTTTTTTTTAACTACGTAAATATTTTGGTTAAAAAATACCTCACAAACACACGGGGGTTTGAAAACCCCAGCCAGCGCATTTTGGAAAGGTAGTAAAAACTTTTCTTGTTTGGGGAGTAGACATGGACACTTTTCCCCCAAAACGTTTGAAAGTGGAAGTTCTTAAAATTTTTTTTAAAACCGAACCCCCAAAAAATTTGTTGGGCTATTTTTTAACGCCCGGTCAAACAGAATCGGTTTAAAAAACAAAAAGGTTTTTCCCTATCACGCTTTAACTCTAGGGGGGATTCACTTAAAATTTAAATGAAGTGGGGAGGAAAGTTAAGGGGTTTTGGGGGGTTTTAAGGGGCCCCTTGTAAATTAAAAAAAATTTTTCCCTAATTGGAATTTTATTTTAAAAGAGTTAGTTTTTAAAAACCGTTTTCTCCTAAAACGGTTTTTTGGGGGTTGTTTTTAGCCCCTTTAAAATCCTTTAAAAAGAACGAAAAGATTTCCAAATTTAGAAAAATTATGCAAGACGAACTTTGATAACTAACCTTCCCAGTAAGCATAGAAATTTTCTCAGTTTAAAGCAAAAAAAAACCCAATCAGGGAAAACGTATAAAAGGGTCGGGTGAAGCGGGATATAGGCCTCAAAGGGGGTTTTTCCCAACGCACCTACTTTGGGAAACACTTTTACAAACATGAGACTTAATCCTGTTTACAGATAGTACAAAATCTTATGTATTAACAGAAAAATAAGCAACTTATGCATATACTACAAAGCATCCAGCTAAACAAGAGTTTTTGGGGAGAAATTTTTGGGTTGAATCCCACATGGCAGCTGCCAGTTTATAGAACCCATTTAAAAATTTTGAATGTGAAACCAAACTTAAACCCTAAAAACCCGGGGGTAAAAATTAGTTTTAAATTTTCACAAAAGCAGTGGCCCCGGGTTTTGGCGACTTTGAATCAAACTTAAAACCCAGACACGGCCCGCAACAGCAAGAAAAAAAACAAACCTTTTTAACCCACCTCAATCGTTCTTTTGCGTTTATTTTTTAGGTCAGACGGCCCCAAAACACAACGCCCGAATTTACAGAGGCCCCAACGCGCTAGTAGATTTCTAAGCAATAAAAAACCTTCCAATCAATTACCCAAGAACAAAAACTTAAACCCATTTTTTATGACTCCTGAAGAGAAAGAAGGGCTATGACTCTTTCTATCGCTTTTGGATAGTAACAGAAAATTTATTAGGAAACCCGCATAAGAACCATGATCAAAATTTATTTGGAAATTTCCGAGGGGCACGCACAAAAATTTGAAAATCTTCAGAAAAAGGGTTAAACCCAAAGACATGGAAACTACCTATCTCTTTCATAACTTACGAGCTACGATTCTCTTTTTAATCATGAAAAGCAGTGACATCGGGAAATATAAGAGGGTTCCCCTTCAATTGCACAGTCTTCAGAAAAGTAAAATAAACTTTTTAACTCTTGTTTGTTTACCCTTTTATGACTCGCCCAACATCGGGAGGGCTAGTTTGGATAAATTAGTGGGATTTTCTACAAGACTTTCCAATCCTAAACAATTTTCCCCCCCCAAATTTTTAGTTTTAAAAGGAGTTTTTTCCTTATGAATACATAAAACCCGGGGGATATTTTTAAACGAAGACTCACTTCCCTCCTAAAGGCGTTTTCCTTTTCAGCCCTTGAACAAAGACATAACGGGACTCTGACAAAGAAAAACCCCAAAGAAAGCCGGGCAGAATTACACTGTCAAACAAGGGCGTTATCTAATCAATATTTTTTTGGGCTCCCGTGTGTATATTGGCAAAATTTTTTCAGAATTACAGTTTCACATGCATGAAAAAAAGACAATTTAGACCATCACATTAAAAATCTCCGCTCTGGCTATTTTGGGGACCATTTTTAAATTTTAAAAACATCCAATTGACTTAAAAATCTGATCTACCTACATTTCAGAGTTTGGGAAGACGGGCTGAGGGGGGGCATTAGCAGGGCCTCCACCCTTTTAAACTGCAAAGCCAACAAAAAGTATTTAAAGTTTAAAAGATCCCACAAAAACCATCCAACTATCTAAATTCTTAATGCTAACAATCGGTTTTGGATGGGGCAAAGATAAACCGCTTCCTTACGAAATTTTTACAATTTGATAAAAGGGCCCCATGATGTTAAAACTGTGTTAGTATGTTTTTACAGTTTACGCCTATAATCCAATGGGAACAAATCTTGGAAGTAGACTTAGAATACCCCATATGAACTACACGATTTTCCATAAGATTACCCCCCCCTAGCCGCAGAAAGATTAAAGATGAGTCTATCGAACCGCCAAAAATTGGTTTCCTAATTTTTCGACACAAGACTAAATATTTTTGAAAATTACAGACTCCTACATTTTTTACATAAAGCAGGATAAATTTGGGAACAGCTGTTCATAGAATCATTGTTTTTGGGATAAAACCCCCCTTTTTAAAGGGGGGGCCAAACATTTCCAAAAAAATACTGATCTTAAAAACCCCAACCACTGACGCTTCAAAAAAGACTTTTTTTAAACTATGAACAACAGTTTTTTTGGGAAAATCATGGAGAACAAACAAAAACGCAAAGATGTTAAATTATTTTACAAAAGAAAACCAACAATTAATTTTTGCCTCTAAACCCAACTATAAAAGATTTTTAGAAAAATTTAACGACATTTGGTTGCCAATGATAAAAAAAAAGGATTTTAATTGGGAAAAAGGCCGGGTTTTTTATCGGCTTTACGAAATAGGTTTCAAAATTTTTAAATTTGCTAAATTTTTTCTGTAGACTACTTTAAACCGCGGAACCCAGAACAAGATATTTTAAACACAGACACGACTCTTTTTCTAACTTTCCCCAAAAAAAGACTTCTATAAAAAATTTAAAGAAACAAAGTGGCAAAAAGGAACGGGAGGGGTGGTACGACAAAAGACAATCCTAAAGCCCACCCCTTTACATAAACTGGGGAACAAGAAAGAAATTTGGAAAGATAAAGATGAACTTAATGGGACAGTTATCAAAAAAATATTTTGGTTTTTGCGGTCAAAGTTACAGCGTTGCCAGCCAGACTTCGGGTAATGAAGAAGGCTAAAGGCTTTAAGTAAAGAAGTTGTCAAAAAAAATATAACTCACGACAACTACAAGCAAGCTCTCTTTAAAAACAAAGAAATTTTAAACACAAAAAGGGTTAAAATCTCGCCCCTACTCTCCAAAAGAAAACCCCAACGCGTTAATAAAAAACACTAGCCTCAAACCCAATTAACAAGAGAATTTACGTCATTTCTGATTTTTTCCATATCGTAACTTTGGGAGAATTTTTAAAAAAAGATTAACTCGACAAACTACATCCAGCACTTTTTAACGCCCGGGGGACGGGGGGCCCTTACTATTTTTTCTAATACGATCTTCTATTTTTCCCACTCAAACAAAAAACCCCGAACAAACAACGGCTTTCCGTTTCCTTGGGGTTTTATTTTTCCCTCCAATGATTTATATCTAACCCAAATTAATTTTTTAAAATTTGGCTTGTCTCTCAAACGAATAAAACTGATAATCCAAAACCCCGCCCTATTTTGGTAGAAAAACCCTTTAAAACCTGTAGATGGAACCGGGCAAAAAAATTAAGCCATTTTTTTAAAAACTCCTGAAAAATGAACATACAAACTTTTGGGTTTTCCAGGGAAAAATCGACGGCTTTTAAACCTTTAAACTCAAAATGCCCCTTTTCTACAAGCCGTGGGGCTAAAGAATGTGTTTCGCCACTTTTAAATAAAAGCCCCAAATTTGAGCGAGGCTGCTAGGGAAAACGTACCCCCTTTTTTTTTAAAATTTCGGAAAAAACCCATAGAAATTATAAAGTTTTGCTTCATTAATTTTTAACAAAAATTTAAAATTTCTAAATTTTTTTCCCTTTAAAAGAAAAAAAATTTGTAGTACCATCAGGTTTTTTTAAATTTTGTTTTTAATAGAGGGGCCTTTGGGCCCCTTTTTTTAAAATTTAAACCCCTTTTATTTTGACCCTTTTTCAGTATGTTAGCCCACATAACTTTAAAAAAAAATTTTCCCAAAAGGGCAACCCTAAAAATTCCCCGCGCCTTTTGTCAATTGGGTACGTTAAGGGCCACTTTGTTTTGGGGTTTATTTTAGATGCCCCATCTTTTTTAAACTATTTAAAAAACAAATTTTAAAAAAGGGAAACCCTTTAAATATAACAAAGTGCTATTTTTACAATGGGGAGCTTTTTTAAAACCCCCAAATTTTTGGATTTTACGATCAACCTTTGCAAAATTTAATCATACGGTTCCCAAAGTTAGACTTTAAACCCCTAACTAATTTTTAAAAACCCCCCAAATAAAGAATGATAAATGCCATCACATGGTCATCCCACCCTAGGGTTTTTTTTCCAAAATCAGTTAAAATTTTGCCATTTATTTTGCGTAACAAGGGCTTGGGGTTTCATAGCAAACCTTTTAAAAACCATCCCAATTTTTTAGAAAAGGTCAGTATAAAAATTTTAAATGTTTTTTAAACCAACAGGCAATACTAACTGAACACAAGTGCCCCCCCCTAACGACATGCGTTTATCCATTTAATACCCAAAAGGGACAATAATGCATATAAAGAATCTGAAATTTTTTTAAAATTTGACTTAAAACTGATTTTTAGACAAAAGTTAACCGAAATGGGGGTTTACCCACATTGTATTTGGGGGGTAAACGTAGAGAAATACTTATGATTTCGGGCCCCGGGCCACACCTCTTTTCAACCAAACCCCACAAGTTCGATTGGGTCCATAAAAAAAAACCAACCCTAATGCCGGGACAACATTTATCTTAGATAAATGGGGGTCTAACAATCCCCAGGGGTGCAAAGACTTAATGACCCCATAAACGGACATATGTTTGGTGTCTATTGGGACACAAGCACAAACCAAGCTAAAAAACCTAGTTTTCGGTCAAAACGGGGTTTTGCTAGAAAAAATTTCAGCAAATTTTAAAAGATGCATTAACTCTGCTGTTGTTTTTCCTTCCAGCATAAAAGGGGTTATCAAACGTTCTTGCACATGCAAAGGTCAAGTTGACTTTTTTGGGAGGCCTTTGGTTAAAACATGCAACCCCTCTGACCTTAACTACAGTTTGGGCAAAAATACAGAATTATAAAAATTGAAATCCCTCATAGCGGGAAAAACGACCAAAACTTGGCAAATTCAAGGCTTAAACACAAGACCCCCCCCCCCTTTTAACAAAAAAAAATGTACCTGGGCCCTGAAGAAAGCGATCCATTTTTTAAAAGCGCCCCACAGCCAAAAACCCGCCCACAGCCGAAAGCCCCCCAAGCCAGAAACATCCCCATTAATGTGCCCACACTGACAGCACACAAGCGAAAAAAACGGGCCCTTGTTGTTTTTTTAATTTTCATTTGGATTACCATACTTTTTTTTCATTTAAAAATTTAATTTCCAGCGCTACACCCCAAACTCCCCCAAGGGTGGGGGCCAAATAACCCGCAAATTTGCCTATATAAAAAAACCCAACTAAAAAACACGCCTAAAAATCCCAGGAAAGGCCTTAAAGCGTTTTGGGCTGCTAACTTCTTTAATAATTTTTGCTAGAAAATCAATTGTTTTCAAATTTCCAAAACCTTTTACCGGGCTGAGGGGGTTGGAGGAGCTACGGGTTTCCTGTTGGTGCAACTCCCTGTTAAAGCATAAAACGAGTGAAAGATAAAAACCCCAAACACTTTAAAAATACTAACTATTGTAACCCCCCTGTTCCCTGAACAGAGTCCTTTCTTTCGCTAGCGTATTTTTTTCATAAGTTTTCTGTTTTATAGTTTCCTTACTCTGCTTTTTTGTGATGCTAGCTGCGCTCTGTTAAAAACACACTTCAAGCCTAGCTACCTTTGTAAAATTAAATCCTGTATTTTCCTCCCTTTATTCTACCTTTTCTTTTTTTTTGCCCAAAATTTTGTTTTTCTCTCAACAGCCAGTTTATTTTTTTCTTTTTTAAATTTTCCCTCTATCTACCTCGCCTTTTTTGGGCCAAATTGTTTTTTTGTTCGCCCCTTATTGTTCAAAAGGGCCTCTTTAACCCCCCAGGATTTCCGCATGGCCAATGGAAAAAATCTTAATTTTTTTAACGGTGCCTTCCCTCATTAAAACTTGTTTCAATTTCGGCTTTTATTTCTTCTCTCTTTTAATTTTTTATCTGCTTCTTGATTAAAACCCTTGAAGAGGAATTTTTGTTTTTTAAAATTGTGCGGGCCCAACTCTTCCCCAAAGCCTGAAAAAAGACTAACGATTTTCGGTTTCAAAGGGCTCTAAAAGGTTAAGTTTTTCCTGCCTTACAATAGGGATTTTTTCGCCTAATTGGCTTATTTTTAAAAACTTGTTTTGGGTTTTTCGTTGAAGTAACTTTTACGCATCTCCTGCACCATTCTTATATACAAATGGCCCCCCAACTTTCCCCAAAATCGTTAGGGGGCAACTACTTTTGGTAGGCCCCTCGTCCATGCTTTTTTAAAAAAAATATTGAATTTTTTTTTTCTCGCAATAGTTCTTTAAAAGGGTTTAGGGAGTGAAAGAACCTCCCTTTCTAAATTCTTTACGACTTTTAAAGGGGGGAAGAACCTTCTCCTTTTGGCCTTTTTTCTCAATGGGGCCCCCTTTCTTCTTCAATTCTCTTCCCTTTCAAAGAGGGGGCTAGTTCTTCCCTCTTTTTTCTTCTTCAATAGGATCAATCGCGTCAAAATCTTTATCCATAATTTTTTTTTTTAAAATTTTTTTTTGTTTTATAAAAAAGAACTCAAACGGTTTTGGGCCTCGATCCATACCGAAAAGGGGAAAAGGAAAACCCCCTGGGGTAAAGGGATTTAAACAGAAAACCCTTAAATATGTAAATACACCATCAACATTGAGCCTACAGGGCTTAACGGGCCCAATTTCCCTAACTTGGGGCTGGCGAAAAGTTATAATCCCCGGGCCCCCGCAAACTATCAATTTAAAAAGATAACATCAGCAGAACCTAATGCAAACCCTTTTGCCAATTTTTGGGAAGGGGAATCCCTTAAAAAATAAAGGGTTTTTTAAAACTGGGGCAAGAAAAACTTTGTACCAGGTTTAAGGGAGCATTTTTGCCCCTTTTTTCTGATCTAAGGCGCCTAAAAAAAAAAAAAAGAAATTTTCAGGGGGTACAAAGCCCAAAAAGGCCCTTTAAACAAAAAGGCCCTTTAAAACGGAGGATTTCAAAGAATGAGTTAAAGATAGGCAGTAAAAAAGCATTTTTGGGAAAAGATTCCCGCATCCCCTCGGGGTTTTGAAAAGCTAAAACGCAAAATCCCTATTACCAAGGGGCACAAAAAAAAAAAACTTTTTAGAAAAGAAAATTTAATCCCAGCGATTTTGTTTTTTTTGTCTGAAACCCTGAAGCTAAATACACAGTCAGCCACCCTCCTCCTTTAGTTTGATTTTTGTACTAACCCCGAACTGGCTAGAACAATTTTTAAAACCCCGTAATAAAAATAAAACGGTTATTTTTATGAAAAAGTTATTTTAAAACCCCCTTAAAAGAAAAAAAAAACAACGAGACACTCTCTGGGAAAAAAACATCTAAAAACATCCTGAAGTCTTAAAAAAGGAAATTTTTTTCTTTTTACTGAAGGGAAAAACTCCTTTTTTAGAGAGAAAAACCCCAAAAACGTTTTTAAATCCAAAAAATTTAGAAGGGCAACTGTGCAATAAATGGCAAGTTTTTACAGTTGTAAATTTAGGGGCGGACTTTTACCTCAAAACCCAAAACTTTTATTTAAATAAGAAAATTTTTGCCCCAAGGGGAGGCAAAGGGGTTTCCCGCAGTTTTATCGCGAAGTAAAAAAATTCCCCCTTTTTGAAAGTAAGACCCCAAAACTATTTAATAAAAAAATAGGGCTGTGGCTGGATTTTTGATCTACATTTGACAACCGGGTTTTTTTTGGAAGTGGAGAAAGGATAGGAAAAAACGGGATAAAAATAAATATTCACAAAAAGCAGACGGAAAACCCGGGCCCAAAAAAAATTTCAAAATTTTTATGGTTTGTGGGTTTCCCAGTTAAAAATTGAAGAAAACGGGCCAAAAGACGCGGGTCATTAAAAACAGAAGAAATATTCTAAAAAAACAGATGGAAAGGGTTGAAGTTTCTTCCTAAAGATCGCACTGTTCTCTTATCTCGGGGTTTTTGGTGTGGGAAAAATGTCTTCGTACTTTATTTGTTTTCAAACAAATGCAGGGTTTTATTACGAGCAAATTGTTTAATTCTGCACAACCATTAAAACACAACAAGTCCTTACAAAAAAAGGAAGTAATTTGGGCAACGAGAAAAATTTTTTTTTAGTTGATCCACGCAAACTGAGGGGGGAAATGTTTTAGAACATTACTATAAACTATTTTAGGGGAAAAGAAACCCCCTGTTTTAAATTTTTGATGAAATGTTCACTGAACCGAACTTTTTAAAAAAAAAAAACTCCTCAAAAGCTACCCTTTTGTGGCGTCCCCGCCTTTGTTTCTATGGCTCTTAACTCAAAAAAAAAATGCTGCTTAAAAACTTTGATCGCATTAAAATCCGGGTTTATTATTTTACAACCCAAGAAAAAAAGTTTGTTTTTAAGAAAAGTTTTTAATAAAATTAAAATAATACGGGCCAAAAATGAGCTAAAAAAAAAAAAAAAGAGCAGTTAGAAAAGTCAAAGCACGCAAACTTTGCTTACGGGCCCGGGCCCTCCGTTCAATAAATTTTTTTATGTAATTTTTTATTATTGATTTCTTAAACAATTTGGTTTTTTTATAATTTTAATATTAAAAAAAAATGTCTCAGGGGCCCAAAATTTAAAAGGGGGCTACTCCTAAATGCACTTCAGTTGAGCTAAAAACCTAGCAGACACAACTAAATTTGAAATAATAGGGGTGCCCGAAATGTTTTTGGATTTGAATTTTAAAAATACGGGTTTACAAACAACAAAATTTAAGACAAAAAACGGGCAGCATCCCTCCCTAGAAAGAAAAAAAATTTTAGGCAAACATTTTTGGCAAACGGGAAAACAAACTTATAAAAAAGAAAGCTTTGGGGGTTTTCCTGAAATTGACTGGGAAAAAAAAGTTTGAACTACGAACCCCCATGTTAAATAAAAGAAAAACAATTTTTTGAAAAGCCTTTTAAAACTTCCCATTTTTGTAAACCCTTTATCCCAGGAAAAAACAACAAAAAACAGATTAAATAACTAACGAAATTTTGAATATGTCAACAAAAAGAAGTCCTTAGGGTGAAGTGGGGGGCGACAAAACCCTCGGGTTAAAATTTTAAACCCCCAAAAATAAATCACTACCTACAAATGACGATGATTTTTCGCTAATTTTTTTTACTCCGAGGGGCGATACTAGTTTGCCAGAACATGCTTTATTTTAAACCCAAAAAAATAAAACTGAAAACTTGGGTTTCCCCCTTTTTAACTCGTTATTTTTTTACAAAAACCCGGGGATGAAAAAAACCCCTTTCTCACCAACAAGGTTTTCTTTAAAGGGTTTACAAAACCAAAATAACAGTCTTGACTTTATTTTTATTAAGTTAAAGTTGATTTTATTGCGTTTTATCCCCTTTATGAAGGGTCCCGAAGGGTTTCCCAAAAATTTGTTAAAAATAAATTTTTAAAAAAAAATCCCTTTTTTAAAAAAAGGGGGTTCAAAAAGTTTAGGTTTAAAAAAAAATAACCTTTTAAAAATTCCAAAAAGGGAAAAAAAAGCGACTTGGATAAAAAGAGGGTTTCAGAAAAAATTGCTAAAGCTTTAAATTTCTCTTTCTTATGTAATTTACTGCCCCAAACACTGTAGCAGCGTAAGTGCTGGGGCTGGCATTGCTGTTTTTTTCTACGGGTTGGGGCGCCAGCCTCTTTTTCATTAGAGGCCTTGGGGTTTTGGGGAGGGGCCAGGGCTATGGTTGTAATGCTGTTTTAAAAAAATTTAAATCCTAAATTACAAAAGCACACTCTATGTTGCCCCCCAAAATCACAAAACTTTGCTCAAAAAGAAAAAGAATAAGCCAATCAAAACCGGGTAAAACATTAAAGGACGAAAATTTTCCGAAGCTTTTGGCGACGGGGAGATTTTAGACCCAAAAGAAAATTTTAACTTCAAAAGGGGTGGGGAAAAACGTTTACATCACCAGGGAACACTGAGCAATTAAACAAAACAATTTAAAAAAAAAACCTTTAACAGTTAAAAACCCAAAAAAAGCAAAAAAAATAAAGGGTTTTTCAAAAAAATAAAGTTTAACAAAACTAAATACAAAATTTTTTTTTTAACAAAAAGTGTTTTGGGGGGACAAATTCAGCTCTTTACAACAAAAAGAACTTTTTGGGGCAGGCCTTTTAGGGCGTAAACCACCGCCCAGAAGAAAGAGTTTCTCTTAAATTTAAAACCCCGGAGGGGCTGTTTTCCATAAAATTTTTTCAACTTCATACACAACTAAACCCCATAAGGGGGTGTGGCTCTAATTTCCCAACATCACCTTCTGCCCCTCCAGAGCCAAAAAATTTTCTTAACTTTTTTGGTCCCAAAAGGGAAAGTTTTTTGAGTCCCCCCGCACATCCTTTGTAATCTAAATTTTTTTTTTAAATTTATCCGTTTTCTTTTAAAAAACCTTTGGGGTTAAAATTCTTTCATTGTTCAATTGGGGCGTTAAAACGCTGGCAACCCCCAAAAACCCTTCTTTTCTCCGGGACTTCTATGTAACTTCGTAGGGCCCTAATTTCTCTGTATATTAATTTGGTAAACAGCGTTCACTAAATCTTATTAAAAATTTTCCCACTAGGGGTTTTGATCGAAGGGTTTTCCTGGGGGCCCCCTCTTAAATGTAACATGATGTTTTAAAAAAAAAAACTTGGGGTTTCCCGAAAACCCTTTTAAAATCTTTTTTTATCCTCAACTTTAAAACGCCTAGGGTACTTTTTTAAAGGGCCCGCATGTATATTTTTTTTTTAAAGCCACAGCCACAGCATTGACTTTTTTTAACCCTTAAAGGTTTAGTTTCTTTATACCTTGAAACCATGTCAACAACTGTCAGACAAAATTAAATTTTTTCTTTTTAACTTTCATGGGGAAAACCCGCAAGTCCCTTTTTGGGGGGTGTCATTTGGAACTGAATTAACAAATTTTAGGGCCTTTTTTATTCTTTTGGGGGCCCGCAGTATAAATTGCCAAATTGCCGGGTTTTTTAAACCATCTTTCGCATCTGAAACCCGACACCCAAACCGCTTTACTCATTTTTTTTAATAGCAGCCCTTTTTCCCTTTTCCCAAAACCCTTTAGGGGAAAAAATAAGTTTTTTACACGTAATTTTACTTTGATTATGTCCTAAGAGGGGGTGTATTTTAATTGTAATTTTTTAAATTTTTTTTAGATTGTTTGGGGCAAGAAAAAAGATTTCCCCCCATAGCACCCAAAAATAAAAAACCCAATTTTTTGCTATTTTCGGGTTTTTCTACGTTTCATAAAAATCAAACATTCGGCGGGGGGGATTAGAAACTTCTTTCCGGGTTTACTAAAAATACCATTCATTGCCTCATCCAAAAATCTTTAAAAGGTTTTTCCTGCATGGGCCCCTCTCTTAACTTTTCATTAAAAAGTCTAAGTGAGCAATTCGTTTTTTTCTCATAAGCGTCCCCCCTTTTCCTTTGCTAAAAACTTCTATTCCTTTTATACGTTCTCCCCTCTTTTATCGACCGCAATTTTCAAACATAAATTGCTTCCCCAAAAAAGCTAATGCCCCCAAACCCAAAGCTCCTCCCCACCATCAAACAAAAACCCCCAAACCCTTTTTTTAAAACAATATTTTTTTTAGATTAAAACTTTCTATGAACTAACATTTTCGGGGTAATCCCCCCGTTTTAAAAAAGAAAACTTTTGACGCAATCCCTGCAGTAATTACAACTATAACCTTTAACAATGTCCTCAATGTCTAAAACCCTTTCCCAAATCCCCGGGTTCATTTTTTAAAAATGTTTTTTTTCTAACACCAAAAGCCTATACTAAGGCCACTAATCACAGCTTTTAAATCGTATTGATAATCTTTTTTTTTTACTCATCCCTTTTTTTAAAATAAAAAATAATTAAAATAATCATAATACAAAAACGGGCTATGTGCTTTTTAAAAACAATTTAAACTTTTTTTGTTTAAAACTAAAAAAAAAGGTTTCAACTAGTTTTTTGGAAACTTCCCATCTTTCCCTTTTGGGGGTTTTTATTCCTAACAAACTTTTTTCAAGGGGTTTAATAAATATAAACACACATTTCGCGCATAATTAAACCCCGTTTAACTCATGGTTTAAAAAAATTTTTATTTTTGTTTTGCTTTTTAAAAATGGGTTGTACGAACTATTAAAGTTTTGGGGGAGCAAGCAACTAAAAACCCCTAACCCCTGGGAATAAAAAAATTTTTATTTTCCCGGGGCTTGGGAAAAACTAGACATAAAATTTTTGTTAAAAATAAATTTAAAAAAATCCCCAAAAACTGGCCAATTTAAACGTTTAAAAAATTTACCTAGGTACGAAACACAGCCCAGGTCAAAAAAGGTTTGATCAGTGGGCAAACCAAAAAATTTTCAATTAAAGCTAATTATAAGTAAAAATAACCCCCCGTTTATTCAGAAGAAGATTTAAAATACGACTTTCACCAAAATCCGGTTTAAAAACAAAGGCCCTAAACCTTGCATTGACATTACCAATTTGGACGAAAGCTTTGTCCATTCATCTTGGGTTTTAAATTTCTTTTAAAAAAATTAAATTTTTTACAAATTAAATTTTAAACGCAAAAAAAAAATTTAGCGTTTAGGAAAGAAGACCCACAGGGCAATCCCGGAGCAGAATGTACCCAAGAAATGTACCACAATAATTTACCACATAGTAATGTTACTAATCTAAAAGCCCCCGGTTTAGGGTGGGGGTAAAATGGGTAATGGAAAAAACTAGAAAAACAAAACCCAAACACAAAAAAAAAATTATTAGATATAATTTCACATCGCCACCCACCCAAAAACACCCCAATTAACAACAACCCCAACAAACGATAAGATTTTATCATTATGAAAAAGGGGGCTGCTTTGTTGGGGGGGGTTTTTTTAGCATACAAATACCTAACAAAACCCTACCTAACAACAAAGCCCAAACCCCCCCCAGTAAAAAAAAAAAACCCCCCCTTCTCAAAAAAAAATGCAACCTCCTGCATAGACCCCTTTTTCCCTTTGGGAAAAGTTTTTAAAACTAATAAAGGGCCCAAATTAAGAACTAATAATACAAGTTAAGTTAGTTTTTCAAAAAACTTTTTAAGGGTTTAAAAACAATAAATTTACAAGTAAAGTGTAAGAAATTATAAGTTCTTGTTAATACTAGTTAGGTTCTTGTTATTTCTAAGTAATACTAGTTTTGGTTTTTAATTTTAAATACAACTAATCATCCCCAAACGTACTGTAAAACCATTAGATTTTTTTATCCCTGTAGAGAATGTAATATCTTTGTTTACAACACCCAAAAATTATCTAGCACGTAAGCCCCCCCTTTTTAAAATTGGGAATTTTTTCAATATTTAGAGGTTTTGCGTGTTTTAAATTTTTTTGTAAAAAAGGTTAAAATTTTTCAAAAAATGACCGTTAGACTGAAATTTGGGATGGAAAAGGGGGGGTTTTCGTGCAAAATAAACATTTGGGGAGCTTGAACAAAACTATTACCTTCTCTCCACAAAATTGTGGTTTTTGCAGCAAAAGAAAGGGGTTTTCGGGTTTGCCAAAAAGGTTCAACAAAGGAAAAGACTTTACAAAAATTTAAAAATTCCTTCATCCTTGTATGAAAAAAAAAAAGCCTTTTAGGGAAAGCACAGGGGTGGTGATTTGGAAGAAAAAAAGAGTTCCAAAAAATAACAAAGGGAAAAAAAGGAAAAATTTTTAAAAGCTTTTTAAAAATATAAAACGGGGCAAAAATCTCCACCAGGGAAAGACTTTTTAAAAGTCCGATCTTTAAGGGCTTTAGAAATTGATCATACAAAACAAAAAAATTTTAAAAATTTTCACTTGCATTTTGTGGGGCCCTAATATTACCATTCCACCATCTTTTCCCTTTTCAAATTTTCCCAAAAAAATTTCCTATTTGGTTTTTTAAAAATTTTTAAACCCCTCAATCGGAAATTTTTTGGGGCATTTTTTTGGGAAGAAACAACTTTTAAAAAATTGGGGAGGCCCAATTTTTAAAGTCCAGTTGGGGGCAAATTTTCTTTGATTCCGATTAAATTTTTTTGATTTTAATTTTCCCCTTTTTATTTTTAATGGTTAAAAAAGTTTTTTTTTCTTTAAAAATTTTCAAAAATGAATCCAGCTAAAGCCGTTTACCGTTATGCCGGAGCTTAGAATGGGGTTAATGTGTAATCACTTATTTGTACTCATTAAAAAAATAGACTATCATGCAAAGATTAGTAATACAACCCCACCTCCACACTCCATAAAACTTTTAATGACATTTTTTTAAAAAAAACACACCCCACTTTTACCCCCCCCCCCCCCCCCCCACACACACACCACACCAAAACAAACCGACATCCCCACACCGGGGCGGGCCCCTTTTTCAAAGTTTTTTCTGTTTTTTCTTTATTTGTTTTATTGGGCCCTTTTGTTTTGGGCTGTTGTTTTTGTCTAAAATCACTGAAAAATGGAAAGACATTAAATTAAAAAAACCCAACAACACACAAAACACACACAACACAGAAAGGTTTTAACCAAGCACATGCTCTGCCATTTCCCCTTTTTAAAAGTACAAATGCCATAAAGGGAAAGCAGCAGTCAGACACATTGGGAATTAAACCCCGCTCACCCCTAGTTTCCCCCTCGCAGCCCCCACAAGGGGCGTGAAAGGGGGGAAAAACCACAATTTTGGGATGGTTTTTACCTATGGTTTACCCCCACCCCCCTCCCTCGTTCCCTTTTTGTCTCTTTGTGACAGGCTTGAATTTGGACCCCCTTAGTACATCCATGTCAGACACTGGCTTTTTTCCATCTTGTTTTTTCTTTCTTTTTTCTCCGTCCCCCCCCCCCCCCCCCCTGTTTTTTTTTGTTTTGTTTTAGCTTTTTTCTTCTTCTTTTCCTTCTGCTTCCTCCTCCTCCTCCTCCTCCTCCTCCTCCTCCTCCTCCTCCTCCTCCTCCTCCTTCTCTTGGTGTTCCTTCTGCTCCTCCTGCCTCATTTCCTCCTCCTGCTCCTCTTCTTCCTCCTTTTCCTCCTCCTGCTCCTCTTCCTCCTCCTTTTTCCTGCTCCTGCTCCTCTTGCTCCTGCACCTCCTCCTCTTCCTCCAGTTCTCCTGCTCCTGCTCTCTCCTCCTGCTTGTCTTCTTCTTCTTCTTCTTCTTCTTCTTTACATCTTTTCCTTCTCCTTCTTCTTCTTCTTCTTCTTCTTCTTCTTCTTCTTCTCTTCATCTTCTTCTTCTTCTTTACATCTTCTTCTTCTTCTTTTTCTTCTTCTTCTTCTTCTTCTTCTTCTTCTTCTTCTCCTCCTCCTCCTTCTTCTTCCTCTTCTTCTTCTTCTTTACATCTTCTTCTCTTCTCCTCCTTCTTCTTCCTCTTCTTCTTCTTCTTTACATCTTCATCTTCTCCTCCTCCTCCTCCTACTTCTTCTTCTTCTTTACATCTTCTTCTTCTTCTCCTCCTCCTCCTCCTCCTCCTCCTTCTTCTTCTTCTTCTTCTTCTCTTCTTTCTTCTTTTTCTTCTTCTTCTTCTCTCTTCTTCTTCTTCTTCTTCTTCTTTACATCTTCTTCTTCTTCTTTACATCTTCTTCATCTTCATCAACATCATCATCATCATCATCATCATCATCATCATCATCATCACCATCACCATCTTCTTCTTCTGTTTCTTCTTCTTCTTCTTCTTCTCTTCTTCTTCTTCTCTCTGGAATCCCCTTTCTACATTTCTGTTTTTCTCCCACACTTTCCTGCACAACGCTCAAAGTGCTATCATCAACAACATTAGACAATGCACAGCACATCAGGCTGATGAGAGAAACAACATGAAAAGAGACAAACAAGGAGAGAGAGGTATTATGTAAAGAGGATAAGAAGGCAGGAGGAAGTAGAGATGAGAAAGGGAGACGGGGATGGGGGGGGGGATGCGATAGAGTGGGCAGGTAGAAAGACAACACACAGACACAGAGACACACACACACACACACACACACACACACACACACACACACACACACACACACACACACACACACACGTGCGCTCTCCCCTCTCTCTCCTCTCTCTCTCTCCTCTCTCTCTCTCTCTCTCTCTCTCTCACACACACACACACACACACACACACACACACACACACACACACACACACACACACACACACTTACGCGCGCTTCCCTGTTGACGAACAAGTCCTGACGAACCGTACCCCCAACACATCATCCCCACCTACCCCTCGATCCAAGAATGCCCGCGTCCACTGATGACAGCGTGCAATGAGAAGAACGCAGCGGTGCAGACAGCAGTGGATGTACCACACTGCATACACTCCCTGTGTATGTTCACCTCGCTGCCCGACAAGGAGGCTGTGAAAGGGAGACTGCCAGCAATCTGGCGGGTTGTATCCGACGGACTCCGGAGAAAGCTACTTTCTTGGCCCACTCTCTCTCTCCTTTTATTCCTGTGTGATATATACTGACTTCCATAAAAAACGCGAAAAATTGAAAGGCTATTTTTCGGGTGAAAAGGGTAAATATACAATATTGAACCATTGTGGCAAGTTGTTTGGGTCCAAGACTCACGTGCAGTGAAAAAATTGTGTGAGCAACACATCATTTCCGGCATTGGAGGTCAACAAAAATGGCAAACTGGTTGCTGCATGTGAGGCACGTGCACACCATGCAGAGCAAAGCTAACCATCGACAAGTACGCAGGCATGCAGCCTTTATAAAGCCGCGCTAAAAGGTTCAGATAACGACTTGCCGTCTGAGCGCTACAGAGAAGCCAAGACTACGAGCAGAAGAACGCAATCGTGCCCTAGGCCATATGGAGGCTGGTGTGGATGCCAGGCAGGTCGCCAACATATTTAACGTCCACATCTCAACCATCTATCGTCTGCAGCACCGCATGCGAGTCACTGGTACCACTGATGATCGTCCCCGGCCAGGCCGTCCTTGGTCACCACACCAAGAGAGGATCGCCATTTTGTTCGAACCCATCTGCGGGACAGGCGGCAAACAGCCGCTAACACTGCTCGACAGGTGCCTGGGAATCTCCAGCAACGAATCAGCCTCAACACTGTGCGGCGGCGTCTTCAGGAGAACGGCTGGCATGTAGGCGTCCTCACAGAGGTCCGGTACTGACACCAAGACACCAGCAGGACAGGCTGCAGTGGGCACAAGCCCGAATCAACTGGCGCAGGCAGCAGTGGGGACGCATGCTGTTCTCAGATGAGAGCCGTTTTTGCATTGACATGCTGACGGTCGTGTCAGAATATGGCGTCGACCTGGTGAACGCTATGCTGACTCCTGTGTGGTAGAGCGGAACCCCTGGGGAGGCCCGAACGTTATGATATGGGGTGCAATTGGCATTAACCACGCCATAGGACCAGTCATCTTTCAGAACATTGATCCTGGTCGCGGACAGGGTGTCAATGCACAGCGCTACATCCACCAGGTGCTCAGACCCCATGTCGTTCCTTTTTTTGTGCAACACCCAAACTGGACATTCCAACAGGACAATGGAAGACCACACACAGCCAGGGCCACCCAGCAATTTCTTCAGCATAACAACGTCAATGTGCTGCCCTGGCCAGCCCCAGTCCCGATTTAAACCCAATAGAACATTTTTGGACGAACTTGGCAGACGGTTGGACCTCCTGCGTCCACGACCAGCAACAGCGGCTCAACTTCACCAGCCATCGTCCATGTGTGGGCTGGTGTGCCGAGGGACGCATCAACCACCTGGTCCACTCAATGAGCCGCAGGTGTCAAGCAGTTGTCCATGCAAATGGTGGCCACACACGGTATTAGGACTTCAAGCTGGTTTGTCACGTGACCTTGGATTTTCCACACAAAGACATATTGCTGATGACATTTTCACACATTACCGGTGTAATGAATCAAATCACGTTGAATTCTCGCTTCCACTCTGTACAATTGTGACCAATAAAATTCGCCCCTAACCTTCAGCTTGTTTTGCTTTCGCGTTTTTTATGGAAGTCAGTATAGTTGAATTAACGAAACCCCTTCATGAATTTCCCAGGGACATTCTTATTCATATCTGTTTTTCTTCTCCTCCTTCTCCTCCTCTCTCAGCCCTGATGTGGCCCTTTGCGGTCGGCTGGGGTATAAGCAACATTATCTTATCTTGTCTTATCTTATCTCCTCCTCTCCTTCTTCTTCTCCTTCTTCTTCTTCTTCTTCTTCTCTTCTTCTTCTTCTTCTCCTCTTTCTTCTTCTTATCATCATCATTCTCCCCTCTGTTTGTTCTCATTCTCTCTGTTTCTTCTATGGATCAATGCTGCTATTGAAAGGAGTCAGACAAAAACATAAATAGGATGATATAGATCACGATCATGCCGATGTTGATGATGATTCTTAAGATAAAAAAAAGAAAAGAAAAAGAGCAGTGAAGAAGAAAAGAAGAAGAAGAAGAAGAAGAAGAAGAAGAAGAAAACAGGAAGAAGGACAAGTGGAAGAGTCTGAA
>CM031620.1:21173384-21175884 GCA_018398815.1 Conus ventricosus | reverse complement strand
ATCAGTTAATTTATGTCCACACCGTATCTTAACTTTAACATTATTATACATACTTTTGATGCAATTGTATAAATTACCATTTATACCATTTTTAACTAAAATTGACCAAAGAATTTTCCTATTAATGGAATCAAAAGCCTTCTCAAAATCTATGAATGCAAACTATAATTTTCTGTTGAAAGAGAACTGTTTTTGTATGATAGCTAACAAAGTAAAAAATATGATCAATAGTTGAATAGTTCTTTTTGAATCCTGCTTGATATTCTCCAGTAATATTATTTTCCTCAACCCACTCTTGTAAACGATGATTAATTACTGTACTATAAATTTTGCTACTAATGTTGCATAATGAAATGCCCCTGTAATTGTTACGGTTGTTGACATCTCCTTTTTTGTACAAGGGAAGCACAATACTTTCTGTCCAACTGTCAGGAAATATACCTTTCTGGAACAAAGCATTAAAAAATGTGACAAAGAAATCTGCAACACACTCACCTGCATTTTTTAACAACTCTCCAGTTATTCCATCCGGCCCAGCAGCTTTTCTAATCTTTATCTTTCTAACTGCTAAAATAACTTCTTCCTTTGATATTGGTCGGTTGAAATAAACATCATTACCATCAACATTCAATTCGTCGAGAGAGAGAGAGAGAGAGAGAGAGAGAGAGAGAGAGAGAGAGAAGAGAGGAGAGAGAGAGAGAGAGAGAGAGAGAGAGAGAGAGAGAGAGAGAGAGAGAGCGCTTGCGCGCATATGCTCGCTTGCTGATTGTAACTACCATCAAAGACATTATAATTTCACTTGCAGCTGTGATTGGTTTGTGTGCCTGTCAGAAAAAAAAATATGATAATACATGATGATGATGATGATGATGATGATGATGATGATGATGATGGTGATGATGATGATGATGCTAGATCATTAATATATGAACAGGAAATGAATAAATGAACAAATGAATATCTACATAGATAAATATTATAATAAAGAGAACAGCAACATAAGAGCAAGACCAAGAAGACTTTCACAAGAATCTTGGAACGTAAAAACTGCCATGACATTCTCAATATTATTATTGGGACCAGAAGAAAGAGGGGATGAGTAAAGAAATACATTTGAGTGCAACAGATATCTGTACTCCTTCTATACTTGTTTTCTATTTAGCCCTATAAAGGAAGAAATTGCCGTAGCAATTCATAAAATTCGTCCCGAACTTAAAATAGAATAATTAAAAGCATGCTGTGACTGTATTTCAAGTTTATGCTCACAATTATTGTCGTTCATTATCTCACCAGTCAAAATGCACCATGCGGTTTCACATACTCGAATCACTGTTATTTCTTGCTTGTCGTTTCAATGTTTTCATGATCACCATACGCGCTTACTAACAAAACTGAATCCAAACTCCCAATTTAAAACAACAAAAACTACTTAAAACAAACAAACAAACAAACAAACCTACAACCAGATAGATTACCAGCCCAATATGACGTTTCCAACCACTGTGAATGCTACAAACACTAGTTCCGATTCTTTCTTAGCGATGAAGTCATTCTGAAAACAGCGGAGGAGACGAGTATATGTGCGCACGTAAACGCATGTACTTACATACACACTCATTCAGTCATACATTTGCTCAATCGGTCCTTAGCGCGCGCACCCCCCCCCCCCAACCACAACACACACACACACACACACACACACACACACACACACGCACATAAACGCACACACACATTTATCTGTTAAAATGTTTAAGTTGGGTTGATGTCTTCAGTTATTAACACGTGAAGGCTGAATCTTTCATCCTTCTTTTTTGTCGTCATCTGAAGCGTCACTGGACACTGCGCTAAAGAACTAAACTGCATGACCATCATCGACATGAACGATAACTGTGATTCTGCTTTCTGTATTAGGCCTATATGTAAAGCGATCATTGAAATCACCTCTCTCTCTCTCTCTGTCTCTGTCTATGTCTCTCTCTCTCTCTCTCTCTCTCTCTCTCTCTCTCTCTGCATTTTCATTTCATTTCTCTCTGCGTTTTTTTCTTGAAACTTACAACTACACGTTCACCAACCGAGCTGTCACTGTTGACTTAACCACCACCACAACACCACCAACACCACCGCGCTAACACCATCACCACCACCACCACAACCATCACATTTACAACTACACAAGTACCTCTTCAAGGAGAATCCGGAAAGAAGATATAAGAGAGGGAGGGTTGACTGCAGAGGTGTGGGGGGTGAAGGTTTGTATGGGTAGAGGATTGGGGTGGGGGGGGGGGGGGGGTGAGAGGAGGGTGGACGGGGATGTAAACAGGTGAGGGCATTGTAAAGGACGAAGGCAATCAGAAGCCCAGCCCTGTTTACAGCCAGTGAAGTCTGCCCAGACCTGGCGCTGAGAGCGACAACTGCACAGACAAGGAGGAGATAATCCTCGGTTGGTGCCAATACCAGACGGATGTTCCCCGGACAGAACTGCTGACAAGCTCTCTCT
>CM031620.1:21118384-21165884 GCA_018398815.1 Conus ventricosus | reverse complement strand
CTCTCTCTCTCTCTCTCTCTCTCTCTCTCTCTCTCTCTCTCTCTCTGGAAGATACATTTCTGGTAACTTATATCGACAGTTCCACTAAGTGAACTGTCTTCACAGCTACCACCGCTGCTGCCATGTCAACCATCGCGACTGTCGCCGTCTGCGCAGCGATATTATGAACAGCAGGTAACAACAAAGCATAGACGTAGCAGAAAGAGAAAGGGGGTGGAGATAGCAGGGAAAGGATGGAACACGAAAAGGGATTTGTTTCAGAGAGGCGGGGATGGTGATGGTGGATAGAATGGTAGGGAAGACAGACGCCTTGTTTACAGAACGTGGAGTCGGCAAGAATGCGGCGTTAAGATCGACTTGGTTCATGTGGTGTAGTGGTGACCTCGGTTTTGATGTATTCTTCACTGATTTTCCTCTCCAAATGTGAGTCTGAGTCAAAGTCTCCAGTACAGGGGTTAGTAGGTTTTGTTGTATGAATGTGCTGTTGCGGAACCAGTGCCATTGAACACTACCGAAGTAATCTGGCGGCGGTGCAGTGTCTCCTCTTGGGGTTGCCTTGTGACAGCTTGATATTCCTTGCTGTCTGCGACTAGAAAAGTCTAATGTGGCTGTATATGGGGGCTTTGGAAGGAGCAACATGGAGGTGATACTATTGGTGAAACCAGGAACATGAGGGACACACACACACACACACACACACACACACACACACACACACACACACGCGCGCGCGCGCGCTCGCGCGCGCACGCACGCACGCACGCACACACAACACACAACACACACACACACACACACACACACACACACACACACACACACACATACACACACCAGAGGATGGATGGGGAGGAGGAGGAAGATGAGCTAGATGCGAGAAAATAGGTTTGTTCTGGAAAACCTGGGGATGGAGGAAGGGGGAAAGGGATTGAGGGAAACAGGTGTGGGGAAAGGGGGGAGGGGCGGGGGGGGAAAACAATCAGTTGTTTCTGTTCTTTAATGCAGGAGAACGTCGCTCAAGCACATGTAGAGTGTCTTTTTCCTGCTGCTAAAAGCATGTGTAGCTGGCTGGCTGTTCACGGTCCTATTAGTCCCAGTGCCTAAACGGAGAGAACTCGTTTGGACAAAGGACGTCATTGACCCAAAGATAGCAGTGCATGCTATGTTCCTAGACACGTACATTCCCACGCCAGGATCTGGTAACCTCAATAAGACCACATCAAATGTCCTGCAGAATCGGATCAGAGTCCACTTGCCTTGTTTGTGCGGTTCCCACTGTTGCTAAAGCAAATGGTTGGTTCTCCCTGCCCCAAGTATTAGTACCATCTCAACACAACATCATAAGCAACGTCTGTTATTCACATGTCTAAATCACAGCGTCACTGATATGCGCAAGTGGGATAAAGGGAGCTGGGAGTGTTACACCTGGAGTTCAAGAACAAGCAAAGACTCACGCTGCGCCAGTTGATGGAAATATGAACGTAAGCTTCGTTGCTTGTTTCGCTCAGACAGATGAGTAAACGTTTTGGGCACCATCGCACAGACAGCCTAAATTAACTTTCCCCTCTACATTCTTTCTATTTGTGTGCATCGGAAACCTGCATGTTATCCGATAACTAAAGACGTGAAGACGGTTGAACGCACATAGTATGAACAGTGAAGGGTAGGGATGGGATGGGATGGAGGTGGGAGGAGGCATTATAAGGACAAGGGCTACCAGCTGGGACTTCATTACGTTTTGCAGAGAATGGAGTCAGCACGCAGCCTGAGAACAGCTGTGCAGAGTCAGGAAATCATCCTTTTGTTGCGTCATTTCTTGCTGGGCCCTGCACTGTATTCCACCCAACACATCTACCCGACGATCGCTCAACACATCTACCCGACGATCGCTCAAGAAATCTACCCGACGATCGCTCCTATTCCTGAAAATAGACTTTCCCCTGAAAACCAGACAACCACACAAACAAACAAACAGCACAAACAAAGAAGCAAACAAACAAATAAACAAAACAGGGGTGCGGTAAATTAAAGATAGAACCATATGCCCATATGTATTGTTCGTCGTTCCACCAGCCAGGGTGATAGGCAGAAGGTGAATGAGGGAAGGGTTTGTGATACCTGCCCGTCAGAGGAGGCGGCCTGTCACTCCTAGAACAAAATAATGATAATTATAATAACGATAATCATCATCACCATCATCATCCTCATAATGATGACGATAATCATAATAATAAAAGGAAAGGAAAAGACAAAAAAAGGAAGAAAGAAACCTCTGGTGACAAATACTCTGGAATTAATTTACCTTTACGATTATCATTGAGATGATTTTCTGCAAGACCACAGCTCATCACGCCAGGGTACGACAACAACAACAACAACAACATCACGAATGCTTCACAACAGAGGTCAGTAGACCTATATGGCTCAGAGCGGCTACGTTTGTGACGACAACACTCGACACCATATGCAATACCAGGTGTGTCAGTTTCCCAGGCACGAGAAATCTCTCTCTGTCACTGGTCATGTCCGTCCTTCTCTATGCATCCGAGACTTGGACGCTGGATGTGGAATGTGAGTGGGAAATCCAACCATTTGAGAATTACTGCTGCAGTTGGAGTCTCATACCAGGGGCATAGAACAAGTCAGACAGGGCCTGGTTAATGCAAGGGGCATGGTACAAGTGATGGACGAGCACTTTGGGTCATACACCCTTTGAAACGTGGTTCTATTGACAAACACGTTTTACGTCATAGAGCGATCAACTGCTTTCACACATCTATTATGTCGCAGCCCTCCCTCCCCCCCCCTCTCTCTCTCTCTCTCCTCTCTCTCTCTCTCTCTCTCTCTCACCACCACCAACTCAACCATTATTAAAACATCTACCATATCCCAACACCAACTGCACAGCACGTACAGCATGAAGGTGGTGAAGTTAAAAAGAAAGAAAGAAAGAAAAAAACCCACTGTTAACAGCAGAAGACTCTGTAAAGACTAGAGATGCTGGAGCACTGCCCTGTTTACACAAAATTAAGTCATGACAGACCCCGTGGTGAGAGCAACAAGTGTATACAGGAAATAATCCTCCTGTGTCAGTCCTAGACAGTCCCCCCCCCCCCCCCCCTGACAAATTGACGCCCCGGGGATTTTCTAAAAAAAAAAAAGAAGTATAAATTGTCCCTGTCTACGAACTCTCAATTACAAGGGACAGGAGATTCTCGCCCTGGAAGAATTTTTCTCTAGTAATAGCTCACACACTCTCTCTATACCTTCAAGTATAACAATAGAGGGATTCTTGCTTTTGAAGTAGGTGAATAGCATAGAGACAGCAAGATTCTGCTGTTTCCACCGAATGGAGCACCATGGGTTTTCTTTATTACTGGAACCTTACGCTTTACTATTGCATAGTCCATGATCAGATTTGCATTTACCAGCAGTCTACACACACACACACACACACACGGTAAAACAGACACACTCAAAAAGTAATTCCTCGTTAACCCCATCTAATTTTGGTCGCCACAGTAACATAGAAACGTCATAAAGAACACTGATGTCATAGAACAATGACGTCAGAAAGAAAACTGACGTCAAATGATGTACTGAACTGAATACCACATAGTAGATAATGCCATACCCCCACCCCCACCCCTAATCACACGTTTCCAGGTGGCCTAACAATTACATGGCAATTATTTTCAGGAATGGCTCCTGTGATCGAGGATCACTATCTCGTATACATTACGGCAATAGAAACATTGCTGTGTCTGTCTGTCTCTGTTTGTCTGTCTGCGTGTATGTCTGTTCTCTTCTTTATCTCTCCCACCATCTCTCTCTTTCTCCCCCTCTTTCCCTATATTTATCTGTCTTCCTCCCTCCCTTTCACTCTTCTTCCCGCCATCTCCATCTACATATCTGTTTCAAGGCCGGATCCAGGGAGGGGGGGGGGGGGGGGGGGTGCTTTGGTACTACAGCAACCCCCCCCCCCCCCCGGCTAAATTTTTTTTTTTAAAAACCTACAGGAGATGCCACGAAACAGCTTTTAAAATGTCAAAAACCAATTTTCGGCCCGGGGTCTTTGCCCCCCTGGTCCCCCTACCGGGGCTTTGCCCCTAGACCCCACCGGGGCCAAGGCGGCCCCTGGACCTCGGCCTAAAACATTTACCAGCACCCCGCCTTAAAAAACTCTGTGATCCAGCCCTGCGTTTGTCTGACTGTCCGTCTGTCAGTCTGTTTGTCTCCATCGGTATGTCTGTCTGTCTGTCTATCTATCTATCTATCTATCTGTCTGTCTGTCTGTCTGTCTGTCTGTCTGTCTCTCTCTCTCTCTCTCTCTCTCTCTCTCTCTCTCTCTCTCTCTCTCTCTCTCTCTCTCTCATCGCCATGACCACACCTACCACCATCCAAACAACCACCTCTGTCTCAACAGCACCCCAACAATCACATCAACAACCCAACTGGCACGAAGGTGGTCAGTGTGGAGAAGCCAGGCGTGAACAGCGGAGGGCACTGTGAGAACGACGGATGCCAGAAGTCTGCCCTGTGTCCTGATATAGTGGGGGGGTACAGACCCAAAGATAGTGGAGCGGGTACAGACCCAAAGATAGTGGAGTGGGTATAGACCCAAAGATAGTGGAGTGGGTACAGACCCTGATATAGTGGGGTGGGTACAGACCCAAAGATAGTGGAGTGGGTATAGACCCAAAGATAGTGGAGTGGGTACAGACCCTGATATAGTGGGGTGGGTACAGACCCTGAGATAGTGGAGTGGGTACAGACCCTGAGATAGTGGGATGGGTACAGACGCAAAGATAGTGGAGCGGGTACAGACCCTGAGATAGTAGAGCGGGTACAGACCCTGATATAGGGGTGGGTACAGACCCAAAGATAGTGGAGCTGGTACAGACCCTGAGATAGTGGGATGGGTACAGACCCAAAGATAGTGGAGCGGGTACAGACCCTGAGATAGTGGAGTGGGTACAGACCCAAAGATAGTGGAGTGGGTATAGACCCAAAGATAGTGGAGTGGGTATAGACCCAAAGATAGTGGAGTGGGTACAGACCCAAAGATAGTGGAGTGGGTATAGACCCAAAGATAGTGGAGTGGGTACAGACCCTGATATAGTGGGATGGGTACAGACCCCGATATAGTGGGGTGGGTACAGACCCTGATATAGTGGGATGGGTACAGACCCTGATATAGTGGGATGGGTACAGACCCAAAGATAGTGGAGTGGGTACAGACCCTGATATAGTGGGGTGGGTACAGACCCAAAGATAGTGGAGTGGGTATAGACCCAAAGATAGTGGAGTGGGTACAGACCCAAAGATAGTGGAGTGGGTATAGACCCAAAGATAGTGGAGTGGGGTACAGACCCTGATATAGTGGGATGGGTACAGACCCTGATATAGTGGGGTGGGTAGAAACCCTGAGATAGTGGGATGGGTACAGACCCTGATATAATGGGGTGGTACAGACCCTGAGATAGTGGAGTGGGTACAGACCCTGAGATAGTGGAGTGGGTACAGACCCTGAGATAGTGGGGTGGGCACAGACCCTGAGATAGTGGAGTGGGTACAGACCCTGAGATAGTGGAGTGGGTACAGACCCTGAGATAGGGGAGTGGGTACAGACCCTGAGATAGGGGAGTGGGTACAGACCCTGAGAGAGGGGAGTGGGTACAGACCCTGAGATAGGGGAGTGGGTACAGACCCTGAGATAGGGGAGTGGGTACAGACCCTGAGATAGGGGAGTGGGTACAGACCCTGAGATAGTGGAGTGGGTACAGACCCTGATATAGTGGAGTGGGTACAGACCCTGACACAGTGGAGTGGGTACAGATCCAGAGACAGTGGAGTGGGTACAGACCCAGAGACAGTGGAGTGGGTATAGACCCTGACACAGTGGGTGGTTACAGACCCATTGCTGACAGCAATAACAGTGCACAGCGAGAAGATAATCCTCGTATGGTGTCAGTGCATGGCAGACACCCTGGAAAGATCCCCCCCCCCCCCCCCCCCCCCCCTGGTATTTTCTTACATAGCATACACAATGATCAACTAGAATAATTCCATGGCGAACATGCCTCTTTGCTCAGTCACCAAATTCTGTTTCTCAAGCTACTACCAGTAAATCAAGATCCATAAGTGAAAGCCATCAACAATCTCAAACAATTTATGAGCCAAACTCAACAACGTTTAAGTTACTTTCTTTTATTGGCATCCTGCCTATAACCATATTCGATATTCTGAACGTTCATGCCAGCAAAATTATTCTTTCTACCACTGCAAGACATGAAATTATTTCTTGATGTTCCACCGCCACCTTGAAATAAACCAGAGTCTCTAAAACTAGAGAATTTTACGCTGGGACAACAACAATAAGAGGTATTATAAAATTAGTTGTTTCTGAGGACAAAAAGGTACCAGAGAGGCGGACATAATTATGGAGCTGACACACACCCGTCCCCTCTTTCTCTCTCCACACACACACACACACACACACACACACACACACACACACACACACACACACCACAACACATACACACGCACACACGCACGCACACACGCACGCACACGCACACACACACACACAACACACACACACACACACACACACACACACACACACACACACAAACACACACACACGTATGCACGCATACAGGTACATATGCATACATGCACATACACGCGCACATGTGCACACACACACACACACACACATACACACACACACACACACACACACACACACACACACACACACACACACACACACGCGCGCGCGCGCACACACACACACACACACACACACACACACACACACACACACACACACACACACACACACACACAAGCTCTTGTTTCTATTTCCTTTTTTTAAAGTTCTGTTGCCCTGGAACTAACATAAAAAAGTCTTGACATTAAGTGACGTAGTACACGACATACTCAGACATGTTGATAAGATTTGTTCTCACATAAATTACTTTTGAGTGGCATGACTCCGAGTTACTGGGTAAGAATGCAGAATTACAACTTGATCATTATCAAGGTCAAATGTTGCAGTAAACTGCACATCCAGATTCCATGATGACGTTTTCCATTTTAGCTACGTAACTTCCGGTGGTGCAGCCTCCATATACCATGCAAGAATGCTGAATTACATGCTAGTTATGGACTGGAATGGCAGCTGTGATTGTAGATCATTTTCCTCGTAGGATAACTAGAAATGGACTCAAATTCTGTCTGTCTGTCTATCTATCTCAGTCCGTCTGTCTGTCTCTCTTTCTCTAGTAATGGACTCAAATTCTGTCTGTCTATCTCTATCCGTCTGTCTGTCTGTCTGTCTGTCTGTCTGTCTCTCTCTCTCTCTCTCTCTCTCTCTCTCTCTCTCTCTCTCTCTAAAGAAACGTATGTAGCTAATGTCCACTGACTAAGCTGTCCTCATTGCTGCCATCACTACTGACTGCCGCGACAACTATTTCAACCGTCTTGATCGCCGTCTGCATAGTGATAATGATGATAAACGACAGACAACAACAACAATAAAAAATGTTTTTAAAAAAACAGTTAGCAGGGGAAAAAAACGAAACGAAAGAGGATGGAGTTGATAGGCAGAGGGAGGAGTGCAGAAAGAGTTTTGAGTGATCGAGATGATTGAGGAGGGGAAGGTGGGGGTGGGGGGGGGGGGGGGGGTTGGGACGGTACATAGCATCGTGAAGACAAGAGACGCTTAAAAACAGAAAACAGAAAAATGATGTCAGCAAGAATGCAGCGCGGAGATCGACAGTTGTTTGTGTGCTGTCAGGATGACCTCGACTTCGACTTCATTTCCGCTGATTTCCCCTTCTGGGATGAGTCCGAGACAAAGCCTCTGGAAAGACTGTGTCAGTGGTTGAATGTGGTGGCACCCTCTTGATGGGGGCAGTCTGTTACTCTCTGTAGCTAGCCTCTGGAAAGACTGTCAGTGGTTGAATGTGGTGGCACCCTCTTGATGGGGGCAGTCTGTTACTCTCTGTAGCTTAGCGACAAAGCAATGTGTGTCCTCGGCAGAGGGGTAGTAGGAAGGTCATTCCTGTGCATGCTAGAGCAAAGTTGGAGTCGTTGAACGCCATCAAAGCCATCCAGCGGCAGCGCAGTGTCTCCTCTGGTAGGCTGCCTCAGGACAGCTGGGTAATCATTGCTGCTAGAAGACTGTCTGTACCTGGGCTGCAATGGAAAGAAATCTGATGCAGCTGTGTGTGGGGGGAACATGGAACGAGCCAAATGAAAGTAATGCCACTGATTAAGGATGGAAGATGAGGGAACACACGCGCGCGCGCGCGCGCACACACACACACACACACACACACAAACATACACACGCGCGCACACACACACCACACACACACACACACACACACACGCGCGCGCGCGCGCGCGCGCACACACACACACACACACACACACGTATGCACGCATACAGGTACATATGCATATATGTGCACACACGCGCACATGTGCACACACACACACACACACGCACGCACACGCACGCACGCACGCGCGCACGCGCGCACGCACGCAGGCGCGCACGCACACACGCGCACGCACACACGCGCGCACGCACACGCACACACGCACACACACACACACACACGCACACACGCACACACACACACACACACACACAGAGGTTGGATGCCTGGGTAGCGGAAGGTAAGTTGGATGTATGAAAATAGATTTGTTCTGAAAAACGTAGAGAAAATGGGCCTGGGAGGGAGGGGGGAAAAAGAGGGGGGGGGGAGGGGGGGGGGGCGTTCTGAAGAAGCCTGTAGGGTGAGTGGGGAACGAACAATCTGCTGTTTATGATCTTTAACGCAGGAGAGCGTCACTCAAACACACGTAGAGTGCCTTTTTCCTGCCGGGAAGAGCGTGTGTGCCTGCCTGCCTGTCCACGTCCTTGTCGGTCGCTGTGCCTAAATGGAGAGAACTCCTTTTCACTAGAGACAGAAACAGCGACGTGACTGTCATTCTGCCGAAGAATGCTATGTGTTTTATGTTTCTGAACGCTCTCATCCCCACATCAACTTTTGGCAGCGACATCAGAACAATGACAGACGTCCCATTACGCGCAAGCAGAGTTAACACTTGGATTGTTTGAGCAGTTTGTGTTGTAGCTAATGCGGATGGTTTGTTCTCCCTGTCCTAGGTATATCTGCATAAGCACATTCCTGTAATATCTCAATATAACGTCGTCTGTTATTCATACGCCTACGTCAGTGAGTCGCTGAACGCAAGTTAGATAAGGGGGAACTAAACGCGTTTGACCTGAAATTCAAGCACCAGCGAAGACTTACAGTGCACCAGCTGATGGAAATATGAATAAGTTTTATTGCCTGCGCAGCACAGACAGACGTGATGAATGTCTTGGCTCTATGGTACAGACAGGCTAAGAATAACCCTTTCCCCACCAAACATTTCAACATTTCTGCTTGCGTTGAAACACGTATGTCATTTGTTAACAACGTGAAGGTGGTTGAACGCAGATGGTGTGAACGGTGAGAGGTGGGGTAGGGTGGGATGGGGATAAGATCAGAAGATGAGAGAGGGGGGGGGGGGGGGGGGGGGGGGGGGGGGGGGGGGGGGGGGGGGGGGGGAATGATGAGGACGAGAGCCGCCAGCTGGGGCTTCGCTTCGTTCACAGAGAGCGGAGTCAGCACAGACCACGTGCTGAGGACAGCTGCATAGTGTCAGGGAATAATCCTTTGGTTTTTGTCATTGTTAGATGGACGCTGCATAGTATCCCCCCCCCCCCCAAAAAAAAAAAAAAAAAAAAAAATCCTGCCCCATGGTTTCTCGTATACGTCAAAACAAAACAGCAAGAAGAGAGAAACAAAACAGCAAGAAGAGAGAAACAAAACAGCAAGAAGAGAGAAACAAAACAGCAAGAAGAGAGAAAAACACAAAAACAAAGCAAAAACAAAAACAATAAACCAAAGAAGCAACAATCAAAACAAACCAACCAACCAACCATACAGGTGAAGTAAGACAATAATACAGTGGCTAGAACAGTATGACTGTATATAACATTTGTCTTTCCTCCAGCCAATTGTGATGGGCAGAAGGGGAATAAGGGGAAGAACTAAGATGCCTACCCATCTGACAACAAAGTCATTTAGATGACGGGTAATTATTGGCAGGTGAAAATAATCATTGGAGGCGAGGAGGACTCCCAAGTTCGAACCTTTCGTTCATGGTCAAGGGCAGACGACTTAACCACTCAGACCTCGAAGTATCAGGTATGGTGCTAGGGGCTCCATCAGCTGAAGTTTGTTCAATAAAGGTAAACAGATCGAATTCATGACAATTCACTTAAAGAATAGCTGTCTTTTGCTCGTTCAGCTGGTATTGCTCTAAGGCACTGTGCCGATGCTATTGTCAGGCTGGTTTGAATGCGTGTGGACGATGTGCCCGTTAGCTTTCTATAGGATAATTACTGTGTGTGAGTGACCTCAGAAGTTGCTGGAGTTTTTTTTAATACCCATCTGGTGAGAAGCGAGTGTTTGTTAGGCTAACATTTTGGAAATGTCTGTGAAGGCTGGCGTGTGGAAGAAAGCGAGAGAGACTCAGTGAGGATGTGAACACGGTGGCGGAGAAGCGACGTGCACAGGAGAATGTCCCAAGGGAAATTCTTCAAAGCTCAGTATGAACGGAGAACAAACGAGAGAAAGAACAACAACATGGCACGACGGGAAAGGAAAGAGTGAGCTGGTCGGACTGGGGTTGGACAGAACGTGGTTTGGGCGACAGAAGTGGAAGCAAGCAGGAAGAAAACTCTATGGAGAGCCTGACAGCAGAAGGTCTTCAGAGAAGAACACCCCCCACCCCTCCCCTCAGACAAGTGTTTCAGCCCTAAAATCTTTACACTCTAAGGTGGCCGGGTTGCATATATGTCATGACTCCCAGATGTCCTACTGCCAACATTTTTTTCTTGCGCTGCCGGGATTCAAACCCGCAACTTTCGGATAGGTGGCGTACCTCAAGGTGTGTCTGTTAGATGGATGTTTTACCTCACTGCTAATGAACATCTGTTCTAAGTTAAGAAATTGAATCCTTATGACTTTCACTTTTGTCCCCTCTCGACCAGATCCTGCTGGAACTCTTTTCAGCTGCCTTTGTCATTGCCTTCAGGATTCTGGTCCTCTTTTTTTTTTAAACCTGAAACCCGGAGATGTTTCATGAGGCCATAGGCTGATGAGCCTGCGAATCCCCTTGCTCCAACTTCTGTGGCAAGAACCTGGGCCTGAAAGCCAGATTCCCTCAAGCTGCTGGCTAGACTGGCATACTTCTCAGTCTTGTGGATGTGCACTTGTTCCATTCTGCTTTCGTATGGCGCATTGAGTTCGATCAGAATCAATTTTTAATCAACATGAGTAGAGAACACTGTCCAGTCTCATGCCACTCTTCCCGATGATCTCTGGATGCTTCTCCCATTCTAGAGCGTCTACTGTGGGTTAACAGCCATCTGCTCCATTCGGTAAACACCGCTTCCATGCTCTTGACAATCACAGCTGTTCCAGACCAGGGAAAGGCGTCCAAGATAGGCTGAGGAACAACGATTAAAGTCCGGAACCCAGAGGTTGGGAAAGAAGAAAAAAAGACTGTTGCGTCGGAGAAGTCCTCAGAGACGACCACGCAGACCCAGTCCCTAAGCTGGTTCCAGACAACTCAAGGCGTCACTATAACCTGGTGCCGAGGCATTTCCAGTGACCTGTGAGAACTGTGGTGTGGTGTGCATGTGGCCAGCTAAGAAACTTATCCCGATATATGAACTGGGATTAGGAAGCACGGGTTTATTGTGTTTGGGTTCTATTTGTGTGCATTCGTATTTTTCATGTCTGTATCATTAAGTAGGTAGGAAACCATGTTCCTTGTTCTCAGGTCGTGTCAGAAGAGAAGCGAATATGTGACGCACTATTGCCAGGGAGTGGAATGTTTGGTGGATGCATGAGTACACATTGATGTGTCGAGCCCGATTCACAACACACTTATTTCAAAGATAGGGTCACGGGTGAGCGCGAAGGCCTGAAATGTGATGTCATCGTGGAAATCCCAAAAAGCAGGAGCGGTGGGTGGGAGGTCTTTTGATCAATTTCAGTTTAATCCCAAATGCTGGCTCAAACTGATACCAACCTCAGAACGGTTACACGCATTGTGCGGTGATTTAGAGCCAGATCCCAGAACGGTTTACACGCATTGTGCAGAACCCTGGCCTCAGAACGGTTACACGCATTGTGCGGTGATTAGGGCCAGAACCCAGGCCTCAGAACGGTTACATGCATTGTGCGGTGATTTAGGGCCAAAGCCCAGGCCTCAGAACGGTTACAACGCATTGTGCGGTGATTTAGGGCCAGATCCCAATCGTAGCGTGTGGCCTGCAGCATTCCTATTTCATGTATTTGCGTGGGTGGAAACAGGGAAGGAACTGATTGCCATGTTTCTTATCTGCCCCGATGAACCTGCCCACTTTCCTTTGATGTGCTCTCAGACCAGCACTCCCATGTTCAGGCTGGTTTACGTCCGTCAGCGCGGTCTGTATTATGATCACCCCCTTTGGCCTCTAGCTCCCCTCCCTCACTGACTCTTCCCTTTCCTTCTGTCTCGCCCACTTTTTGTGAACTCCAATCCCTCGCCAACGGCCATACCATGTTGAAAGAAACCGGTTCTCGTCCGACTCCTCTTCCTAATTAACCAACGCCTCAGCCACCACTAATTTTTACTTGACGCCTTATCTTCCTTCGCTCTTGTCGATATATTAACCTGGGCTTTGTTTTACTCGCATTAAAGAACACAGGATGCAAGAAAGAGAGGTACTAACACATGCACGCGCGCGCTTCCGCTCGCACGCACCCCCCCCCCCCCCCCCCCCACATATATATTTGTGTGTGCGCGCGCGCGCGCTTGTGCGTGTGTGTGTGTGTGTGTGTGTGTGTGTGTGTGCGTGTGTGTGTGTGTAGAGAGAGAGAGAGAGAGAGAGAGAGAGAGAGAGAAAAGAGAGAGAGAGAGAGAGAGAGAGAGAGAGAGTACATCCGCGTGAACGCAATTATTTTCCCCCATACGAGATATCCTTTTTAATGGTCGATTCCTGTCTTGTGAATCAATTGGATATCAGAAACATCTAACATCTCTTGAATTCTTTAACAGCGGCTATTATTTTACGAAGGCGAACCCGAACTGGAAACATCTCGCAACCCCAAATAATATAATCAACAGAAGTCCCTCAAATTTTCCGCATACCTTGTAAACAGGGGCAAATGAGGGATATTTAAGATAATTTACAAACTTTCAAGTAATGGTTTGAAAGTGCATAGTTTTGAACCTTATAGAAGAGAATGAACAATCTGAGCATCAAAGAAGAATCGCCCACGTTATAGCATACCACGTTTTTAACGTGTCCAAAATTTCAAAGGCAGTCTTTCTTGGCATGTATTACATGATTGTATCGAATGGCAACATCAAAGGGGAACTTCTGCTATTTGAGGATACTGCCATGCTTCTGTGCACTGGGTTTATAGTTTGTCATCGATTTTCACCGAAGAGTTAACATTCATCAATGGCCACCTTACCTTTTCAAGAAGTGGAGAGAGGGGGGGGGGGGGGGGGGGGAGGACCTCGCACCCATGCACACACACACTCACGCACGCAGCAAAAGTATGCGCTAAATATGGAGCAGCATTCCCATCACGAACTCCGCCAGGAGACGCTTTTGGGAATCATGCCGGTCCCAAGCCCGGATAAAGGAGGAGGGTTGGCGTGGGGCCAGCTACCCTACCCCATAAAACAAACCACAGCTACAGAAACGCCAACCAAAGAACAAATCGACACCGCAGCCCTGGGAAGGGATGGGTCTTCGACAAGAAGATGTATGACGCCATGTGGTGAAAGCCTGAAATCTCGGAAGCCACAAGGCAGACCGCCTTCCTTTCAACCAGGGCTGTCAACGTCGCAACATGGAACGTTAGGACCATGTACAAGACAGGAAAGACATTCCAAGTAGCGTCAGAGATGCAGAACTACAGCCCAACGCTGCTTGGAGTCAGTGAAACCCGCTGGACACGGTCCGGACAGAAACGATTGACCTCGGGAGAGATGCTGCTGTACTCGAGACATAAAGACACCCCCCCCCCCACCCACCCCCATACTCAAGGAGTTGCACTGATGTTGTCTAAAACAGCTTAGAGAACGCTTATTGGGTGGTGGAAGCTCATGGCCCAAGATTCATCACAGCATCCTTCAGAACCAAGAAGATCAACATGAATGTAATACAGTGCTCTGCACCTATAAATGACCGATAAGGACCAGTTACACGATAGACTGCAGTCCATCATAGAAAAGTACCCAGAGAGAGAAATCACCATCCTGATGGGGACTTCAACGCCAAGATCGAAAGGACAACACTGGGCACGAGACCATCATGGGAAGCCATGGACTGGGGGACATGAACGAGAACGGTGAACGACTGCAGACCTATGTGCACTCAATGTCATCGGTGGCACCGTTTTCCGCAACAAGAACATCCACAAGGCCTCCTGGGTTCAACCAGGTCACACAACAGAAAACCAATTGACCACATCTGCATCAACAAGAAATGCAGAAGATCCAGGCAGGAATGCGAGGCAAAGAGGAGCAGACGTGGCTTCAGACCACCACCTCGTTGTGGACAGGCTTAAGGAGAAGTTAAAGAGGAATTGGATGATGGCACATGCAGTACACCACAAGTACAAACACAGCTCTCTTGAGAGATACTAACAAGATCCAAGAATACAGAACAACTCTAGGCAACAAGTTTTAATACTGCAAGAACTACTGAAGAGGGAGACGGTACACTAGAGGACAAGCGGAAGGAGATCAAGGAGACCGTAACATCAACATGCCAGGAAGTGCTTGGCCACAATAAGCACCAACACAAAGAATGGATGCATTGGACAGACGAGTCCGGGCGCGAGTGCACGCTCCTGCCAACGAGCTGTTCACCGCCCTCCAGGAGGAGTGGGACACCATGCCAGCAGGTGATCCACAATGTGATCCTGTCCATGCCAGCGCCAGGTGCCGGGCCGTTGTTGCTGCAGGTGCTGGACATACCCCTTACGGACTCCTCGCTACCTGGAACGGTGTGCATCGACAGTGTGAACTGTACAAACACTGGAAATGAAACTGGAATTGATTACATTGGAAACAAAATTCTGTTGTGAAATGGTTTCAATCGCGAATGTTGGCTAAATTGATTTAATTTTGAATAGATTTTCTTCGACCAAAGTATTCTTTTTAAATGTATATATATATATAACAGCCTAGGAAACGCAGATACATGCGTGTATACGCGTGTGTGTGTGTGCACGTGTGTGTGCGTGTGTGCGTGTGTGCGCGAGTGTGGGTGAGAGAGAGAGAGAGAGAGAGAGAGAGAGAGAGAGAGAGAGAGAGAGAGAGAGAGGTCACGCCGAATATAACGAAGCAACCAGATAAAAGTTGTTATAACCGGTGCGTCGGTTGTAACCAAAGCCGAATATAACGCAGGCCATTTTGAATGTCCACGCGATTCGTTATTAGCGGCGTCAACTGAAAATATGTGCGTGTGTATGTGTGTGGGTGCGTGCATGCGTGTGCGCGTGTATTCATGTGCACTCATGCAGAGAGAGAGAGAGAGAGAGAGAGAGAGAGAGAGAGAGAGAGAGAGAGAGAGAGAGAGAACACGCACACACACACACACATGCCTCCACATGCGCACAATCACATGCACATGCACACATGCGTGGAGTCACATGTACACGCACAAAACCAAAACTGAACTTTATTTCTAAGAACACATAGCCGAACACACCGACAAACATAAAAAGCTGTGTATGTACTCTTCACAACATGGTATGTTGCTGCAATATTTGCAACAGCGTGCCAAAGGTAGGCCATTGCAAAGACTGGACAGCAGCATGACGCTTATATTTCTGTTAAGTATAACACTGTATCCGACAGTAAATACGTCATGAAACAAGAATACACAATGTCAGTCACAGTAAGAACACCATCATTCACATAACATCGGTATGTTTTCATCAAAATTGCATCATGTAAAACACAATTCATAATATTGCAAATCATGAGAAAGGTAAAAAAAAAAAAAATGAATTCAACACATTTCAATATAAAAAACAAAAATATTGATCAGCTGTCCTCTCTTTGCCCTCCTCCCCTCTCCTTAAAAATAAAAAGGTAGGCAAACCAACTCCACACACCCGGCCACCACACACCTGACACACCATTCCGTCCGATTTCTCCAACATTATTTCCATGAGGGAAGAAAAATGGAAAAGTGTGAAGACAGCTCAATGGACCAGAAAGGCTGGAAAACAATGAACGATAGTAAGGAATACGAATAAAATGTAAAAATAAACTTACAGGAACAAGTAAAGGCAGAGTCTCAGAGAAGCACAGAAAAGAGGAAATCACCAGCACATAAATTCCAGGTGTGTAGAAGAGTGAAAGACCCCAACCCACCATTGCCACATACAACGCATGAGAACACACATACACCCAATCCCCGCCCCCCGCCCCCACGCTTCCATATGTCCAGTCATACGTGCACACACAGAACCAACACAAAAGCTAATTTTTAAGAACACATAGGCAAACACACCGGCAAAAAACAAAATTGCTCATGTATTCTTCACAATATGGTACGTTGCTGCAATGTTTGCAAGAGCGTACCAAAGGTAGGCCATTGCAAAGACTGGACAGCAGCATGACGCTTATATTTCTGCAGAGTATAACACTGTATCTGGCACTAAAGGGGTCACGAAATAAGAACACAATGTCAGTGATAGTAATGATACCATCATCCACATTCTCCAAAGCATTGATTTTCATTAAACTTTCATTAAGTGAAGAACACTGGACACTATATCATAAGGTAAAAAATAATTCACACACAAAATCAAAATAGACAAAAATATCGATCAGCTGTCCCCCCCCCCCCCCCCCCCCCCCCCCCCCCCACTTGAAAAATAAACATAAACTGCACACAACCAGGCCTCCGCACGCATCCACCCACACACAGCCACCATCTGGGACGTGGGGCAAAGCTTCATGAGGGAAAAAAGATAAAAAAAGTAAAGACACCTGAAAGGAGCAGAAAGCCAAACAATGGACGATAAGGAGTCAAATAAAATGTAACAAATGATTCAGAACCAAAAAGGCCAAACCCACACACATATGATTTTAATTTCTCACTCGAGTGTGCAAGTTTCTTTGCCTATTGTTTTACTTTTTTAGGGCGTGTGTTGGGAGGGGGTGGGGGTGGGGTGGTGGGGGAGGGGGTAAATGGAAGCCAGCTGATCAATATTTTTGTCTTCTATAATGAAATATGGGTGTGTGTGTGTTTGTGTGTGTGTAGCGTGTTGCGCTGTGAGCGCTGTGCGCGTGTGTGTGCTTGTGCGTGAGTGCGTTCGTGTTGCGTGCATATAGCTCGCGGGGGGGCGGGTTTTTTTTTTCTAACTTTTTCCTCTGACATTGTAAGGAAGAAAAAATGTGAAAATAACATTACAGCTTCAATATAGACAGTTCACAGATAACAAAGATATATAGATAGATCAAAAGATATAGTATTGGATTATATAAAGCCGCTGCTGGGTATCATCAATATTTCATTAAGTGAAACAACCCTAGACACGGTCATAAAGGTAAATATATACATATATTCAAATTATTCAAGAACACATAAGCAAACACACTGACAAAACCAACAAAAAATGCTTATGTACTCTTCGACAATATGGTATTTGCTGTAATATTTGCAACAGCGTACCAAAGGGCTAGCCATTGCAAGATTTAATTGCAGCATACGTGCTTATATTTCTGTAAAGTGTATCACTGTCATCTGCACAAAAGACGTCAGAAATAAGATATACACAATGTCAGTGATGGTAATAAAACCTGATTGAAGGTATTAAACCATCAACACATCCCCAAAGCATTGGTTTTCGTTTCAATCAACAAATCTCAAGTGAACAATACAACACTGAATACCAGTCATAAGAACGGTTTTACAAAACAAAATTGCAAAGCACACACCACCGTTTTGATGAGGACGAAAATATTGATCAGCTGTTCTCCTCCCTTCCACCCCCCCCCCCCCCACCCCACCGAAACAAGCAAGAAAACTGCAGCACTCACCAGGCCGCCACAACACACCGTCTCAGACACGACACACACACCATCCGTCCTGATTTATCCATCACCAAGTCCATTAGTGAAGAAAAAGATGAAACATTGTGAAGAACCACTGATGGACCAGTAAGGCAGAAACCAATGACGACAGAAAGGAATAAGAACAAAATTGTAAACATATGATTTAAGGACAGGTTAAAAGCACTCAAGGAAGCACAGAAAAAGGAAATCACGCAGCACATAAATTCCAGAGAGTAGAAGAGTGGAATAGACCCCAAACCCACCAAAGCCATACGACTCCTGAGCATCGAACACGCTCCCATCCCACACTCATACATGCGCACACACAACCACATGCTCCCATATTGCACAGACACATTTACCACACACAAACCCAACAAAAAACTATTTATTAAGAACGCAATAGGCAAAACACACCGGCAAAAACCGAAACAAATTGCTTAACAAACTCATCACAAATGTTATGTAGCTGTAATTTTGCAACAGCGTACCAAAAGGTAGGCCCAATGCAAAGATTAGACAGTAGCCGACGCCTTAAATTTCAATAAAAGTATAACACAGTATCTGCACCAAAGATGTCCACGAAATACCGAATACACAATGACAGTGATAGTAAAGAAACCAATCATACACTATCCCAAGCGATGGTTTTCAACCAAACGTTCATTAAAGTGAAACACTGGACACTGTCATACAGGTAAAAAAAACAATCACACACTCAAAATAGCAGGCAAAAATGTCATCTGTCCCCCCCCAAAAAAAACAAAAAAACTGCACACTCACCAAGCCTCCACTCCTCTCTCAGACACACCAATCTGTCCGATTTGTCCATCAACATGAGGGAAGAAAAGATGAAAAAGTGAGAAGACAACGAATGGAGCAGAAAGCGAAAAAGCAATGACGAACAGTGAGGAAAAAGAATAAAACGCAAAAAATATGATTAAACGAAACACAATAGGCAACCACAAACGCACACACTTATTTCATACATGATTCGTGAGCAGTTTGTTTGCCTATTGTTTAAGAGTTTATGGTGTTTGTGTGTGTTTGTGTGTGTGTGTTGTGTGTGTGTGTGGTTGTGTGTGTGTGTGTGCGTTTACCTGCACAAGCGCACAGTCGCATGAAAACACAACAAAACGAACGCAAATGCTAATTTTTTAAAGAACACGTAAGCAAACACACCGACAAAAACAAAAGAAATGCTTATTACTCTTCACAATAATGTTATGTGCTGTAATATTTGCAACAGCGTACCAAAGTTCGGCCATTGCAAAGATTCGACAGCAGCATGAATCATACACTTCTGTGAAGATAACACTGAATCCTGACATTAAGAAAACATCCATGAAATAAGAAAACACAATCTCAGCGATAGTAAGAACATCGTACACAAACCCAAAGCATTGGGTTTTCTTTTCATCAACAATTTCAAGTGAAAATACAGCACTGGATACCCAGTCGAAAGAAAGTTTACACACACACACACACAAAAAAAAAAAAAAAGTGCACACACACACAAATATAGAAGCGAAAATATAGAACACCTGTCGCTCCCTTCCCACCCCGCCCCCCATCCCCCAAAAACCAGAAAAAACTGCACACTCACCAGCCGCCACACATATATCTCGGACACACACCATTCCGTCCGATTTGTCCACCATCAACCATTTTCCATGAAGGAGAACAGATGAAACATTGTGAAGACAGCTGAATGGACCAATTAAAGGCAGGGAAACAATGACGACAGTAAGGACTATGAACAAAATTAAAACATATTGAAATTTAAGGAACAGTAAAAAGCTGAGTCTCAGAGAAAGCACAAACAGGAAATCACCAGCACATCAATTCCCGGAGAGTAGAAGAGTGAAAGACCCAACCCACCAATACCCATATCAACGCAAGCGCATGCGAACACCACCCTCACCTATACCAACCCCCCCCCCCCCCCCCCCCCCCTGCCACCTACACGCCCCAACACATGCGACATACTCACATGCCTCATATGTGCAAAAGCACATGTACACACACAAAACCAACACAAAAGCTAATTTGTAAGAACACATAGCAAACACACAACCGGCAATAAAAACAAAATTGCCATCAATGTATTCTTCACAATATGTTATGTGCTGTTATCATTGCTACAGCGTACCAAAAAGGCGCCAATTCAAAGAATTGACAGACAGCCTGAAGCTATATTTCGAAAGTATAAAGACCTTAACGGGCACTAAGATGTCACGAAAAAAAAAAAACACAAATGTCATGAAAGTAATGATACCATCATACATTCCCTGACGCACTGGTTTTCATCAAACTTTCGATAAGTTGAAACGACACAGGACACTGTAATAGTCATAAGTCAAAAAAAAATTCACACAAACACAAAATACAGACAGATATTGAATCAGACAGTCATCCCTCCCCCCCCACCCCCCCAAAAAAATACGAAAAACTGCACTCACCAGGGCCTCCAAACACTGTCCTCAGACACACAAACACCAATCTGTCCGGATTTGTCCTCGTCTGGAAGAAAAATGAAAAAGTGAAAAGACAACAGAATGGACCAGAAAGCCAGAAAAAAAAACAAAAACAATGGGCGATAGTAAGGAATAAGATTAAAATGTAACAATATGATTGAAGAACACAAAAGGCACACACACATGATATTTTAATCATGACTTAGTATGCAGTTTGCGTATTGTTTAACTTTTTGAGTGTGGTGTGTGTGTGTGTGTGAGGGGGGGGGGGGGGGGGGGTGGAGGGGGGTAGTAAAGGACAGCTGATCAATAATTATGTCTTCTGCATTGAACTATTTCTGGTGTGTGTGTGCGTGTGTGTGTGTGTGTTGTGGTGTGTGTGTGTGTGTGTGTGTGCGCGTGCGTGCGTGGTGTGGTGGTGTGGGGGTTGGGGTGGTATGTGTGGTGTGTGGTGTGCGTGAGAGTTTTTTGTACTTACGACTTATTAAGGATTAGAAGAATAAAATGTAAAAAATAACATTACAGCTACAAGTAAAGGCAAAGTTACAGAGAAGCACAGAACAGATAATAATGTATATGTAATACCTGCACAAGCGCACAGTCACATGTATACACACAAAGCCAACGCAAAAGCTAATTTTTAAGAACACATAAGCAAATACACTGACAAAAAATGCTGATGTATAACACTATCTGACAATAAAGAAATAATGTCAGTGATAGGAAGAACATCATACATTTTCCCCAAAACATTGCTTTTCTTTCATCAACAACTCAAGTGAAAATACAATACTGGATACCAAGTCATAAGAAAGGTTAACAAAAAAAATTGCACACACACACACCAATATAGAGGACGAACATATTGATTCTGCTGTCCTCCCGGTCCTTCCCTCCCCCCCCCTCCCCCCCCCCCCCCCCCCCCCCCCCCCCCCCCCCCCCCCCCCCCCCAAGAAACAAGCAAGAAAAACTGCACACACACCAGGCCGTCACACATTTATCTCAGACACACCATTCTGTCCGATTTGTCCATCATCACCACTTCCATGAGGGAAGAAAAGAAAAAAAAATTGTGAAGACAGCTGAAAGGACCAGTTAAGGCAGGGAAACAATGGACGACAGTAAGGAATAAGAACAAAATGTAAACATATGATTTAAGGAACAGGTTAAAAGCAGAGTTCAGAGAAGCACAGAAAAGAGGAAATCACCAGCACATAAATTCCAGGAGTGTAGAAGAGTGAAAGACCCCAACCCACCATTGCCACATACAACGCATGAGCAGGCGAACATGTGCAAAATCACATGTACATGCACAAAACCAACACAAAAGCTATTTTTTAGAACACAAGGAAACACCCGGCTAAAACAGAAACAAAATTGCTCATGTTCTCTTCACAATATGTTATGTTGTAATATTTGCAACAGCGTACCAAAGGTAGGCCATTGCAAACATTGGACAGCAGCATGACGCTTATAATTTCTATAAAGTACAACACTGTATCTGGCACTAAAGATGTCACGAAAAAAGAATACACAATGTCAGTGATAGTAATGATACCATCATACACATTCTCCAAAGCATTGGTTTTCATCAAAACTTTCGTTAAGTGAAAACGCAACACAGGACACTATGTCATAAGGTTAAAAAAAAAAATTACACACACACACGCAATCAAAATAGCAGACAAAAATATTGATCAGCTGCCCCCCCCCCCCCCTACAAAATGAATAAAATAACTGCACACTCACGCCTCCACACACCTCTCTCGGACACACATTCTGTCCAATTTGTCCGTCATCGCGAGGGAAGAAAAGATGAAAAAGTGTGAAGAGAACTGAATGGAGCAGAAAGCCAGAACAATGGACGACAGTAAGGAATAAGAATAAAGTGTAAAAATATGATTAAAGGAACGCAATAGGCAAACACACACACACATGATTTTAATGTACGACTCGAGTGTGCAGTTTGCGTATTGTTTAACTTTGAGTTTTTTTTTTTTTTTTTTTTTTTTGGTGTTAAATGGACAGCTGATCAATGTTTTGTCTTCTATATTGACAAGTTTCTCTCTCTGTGTGTGCGTGCGTGTGCGTGTGCGTGTGTGCGCGTGCGCGCGCGCGCGCGCATTTCTTTTATTTTTTTAAAACTATTCTTATGACTTAGTAAGGAATAAGAATAAAATGTAAAAATAACATTACAGTAAAGGCAGAGTCAAAGAGAAGCACAGAGTATATACATGTATATGTAATACCTGCACAAGCGCACAGTCACATGTATACACACAAAACGAACGCAAAAGCATTTTTTAAGAACACATAAGCAAACACAGATAAAAACAAAACAATGCTTATTGTATTCTTCACAATATGGTATCTTGTAATATTTGCAACAGCGTACCAAAGGCAGACATTGCAGAGATTGGACAGCAGCATGACGCTTATATTTCTATGAAGTATAACACTGTATCTGGTACTAATACGTCAAGAAATGATAATACACAATGCCAGTGATAGTAAGATCATACACATTCCCCAAAGCATTGGTTTTCTTTTCATCAACATTTCAAGTGAAAATGCAACACAGGATACCAAGTCATAAGAAAGGTTAGCAACAACAAAAATTGCAAACACGCACACCCAATATAGAGGACGAACATACTGATCAGCTGTCCTCCCTTCCACCCCTCCCCCCCCAAAAGAAACAAGAAAAACTGTACACTCACCAGCCTCCACACACCTCTCATACACACACCATTCCGTCCGATTTGTCCATCACCACCATTTCCATGAGGGAACAAAAGATGAAAAAGTGTGAAGACAGCTGAATGGACCAGAAAGGCAGGAAAGAATGGAGGACAATAGTAAGGAATACGAATAAACTGCAAAAATATTATTAAAGGAACAAGTAACAGCAGAGTGTCGGATAAGCAAAGACAAGAGACTTTACTAGCACATAAATTCCAGGAGGTGCAGAAGAGTGGAAGTCCCCCACCCACCACATACAAACGCGTGCGCAGGCGAACACACCCACACAGACACACACACACACACCATGTGCGCGCGCGCGCTCACACACACCACACACACACACAAAATACCTCCACATACGCACAAAATACTCCACATACGCACAGTCACATGTATACAAATAAAACCAACACAGCTTACTTTTAAGAAAAACACCAAAATTGCTTATGTACTCTTCACAGTATGGTATGTTTGCTGTAATATTTGCAACAGCGTTCCAAAGGAAGGCCATTGCAAAGATTGGACAGCAGCATGACGTTTGTATTTCTAAAAAGTGTAACACTGTATCCGACACTAAAGATGTCAATAAATAAGACACAGTGTGATAGTAAATAACACCATCATACACATTCCCCAAAACAGGTTTTAGTATTCGTCAAAATTTCATCCAGTGAAAAACACTGGACACGGACGTGCATGTCAGTGATAGTAGTAACACCATCACACACATTTTCCAAAGCATTGGTTTTCCTTTTCAAATTTTCATTAAATGAAACAATGGTGGTGATACTATCACTAACATTATTATTTCTTTCAACATTTCATCAAGTGAAAAAACAACACGGGGTACCAAGTCATAAGAAAAAAAAAATTGCAAACACATACACCAATATAGAAGACTAAAACAAATCCACAAAACACATACCAATTTAGCTTCAAATATTGATCAGCTGTTCTCCCTTTGCTCCTTCCCTCTCTAAAATATAAAAAATAAGCAAACAAACTGTACACTCACCCGACCTCCACCACCTCTCTCGGGGACACACAATTCCGACCGATTTTCTCAATCGTCGGCATTTTCCATGAGGGAAGAAAAGTTGAAGAGTGAAGACAGCTGGATTGGCCAGAAAGGCGGGGAAAACAATGGACGATAGCAAGGAATAAGAATCAAATGTAAAAATAAAATCACAGGAACAAGTAAAGGCAGAGTCACAGAGAAACACAGCAACGAGGAAATTACTAGCACAGAATTTCCATATGTAGAACAATGAAAGACCCACCCCCACTCCACACACACACACCCTCAACATGCACACAGTCACATGTACACATGCGTACAGTCACAAGTACACGCACAAAACTAAAACAAAGCTTAATTTGTAAAAACACAGACAAACGCACAGATACAAACATAAAAGAAATCATGTATGTACTCTTCACAGTATGGTATGTTGCTGTAATATATTTGCGACAGCGTACCAAAAGTAGGCCATTGCAAAGATTGGACAGCAGTATTACGCATTTATTTGTATAAAGTAAAAAAACAACAACAACTGTATCTGGCAATAAAGATGTCAAGAAATAAGAACAGACGTCAGTGATAGTAATAACATAATCATACACATTCCACAAATTTTTCATCAACATTTCATCCAGTGAAATACAACACTGGATACTATAAGTCGAAAAAACGGTTAAAAAAAAAGTTCACATGCATACAGAGAGAGAGAATTTTTTTCCCTCCACCACCCCAGTCTTTACAACTTTTTTTTTTGCCTGTGTTTTGTATGAATTTTTCTTTTCCTTTTTTCCGGTAAAGAGTTTTTTTTAAAAAGTGAGGCTTACATCGTTTTTTACCTCCCATCTTTTTTTTCTTCAAAGCCTCACACCCCATGCATTGTCTGCGTGTGTTATTGCCGATGGACATTCGCTTGCTGTTTTAGTTTTTTCGAGTTTGATACAAGGCGTCTGGGTTTATTCATGTTCTAATGTACGGTGCGCTGTCACTTTCGCTCCGTTGTATTTACCACACACCGAAAGGAACAATTGAACAAAAGAGCATTGCCGGCAGTACTTGTAATATTTAAAAGGAAAATAACCAACCACCACCAAAACACACATAATGCGAGTGTACGCTCGCGTGTGTGCGCGCGCGCACGCGTGAGAGAAAGACAGAAAGACAGAGTAAGAACTCGCGCCGAACGAGTATTTACATACGTGTCAGGAGAGAGAGAGAGGGGGAGAGAGCGAGGAAGAGAGCGGGGGTGGGGGAGGACAGATAGAAACAGACAGACGGTGCATGACAAACAATACGACAGGAAAGACAAACCTTTTTATCATCTGTCCTCCCTTTGTCCCCTCCCCCCACCCCCTCTGAAAAAAACGGTAAGCAAGCAAACTGCACTCACCCGGCCTCCACACCTCTCTGACACACAACTGCCATTCCGTCCGATGCGTCCATCATCACCACTTCCATGAAGGAAGAAAAGATGAAAAAGTGTGAGGACAGCTGAACGGACCAGAAAGGCAGAAAACCAATGGATGATAGTACGGAAAAAGAATAAAATGTAAAAAATATGATTAAAGGAACAAGTAAAGGCAGAGTCACAGACTAGACAGGCACTGAAAAGACGAAATTACAGATACACAATTTCCAGAGAGAGACACACAGACAGAGAGAGAGAGAGACACAGACAGAGAGAGAGAGAGAGACACACACACTGCCTCCAAATGGGCACAGTTATATGTACACACACAAAACCAACAAGCTAATTTTTAAGAACACATAGGCAAACACACCGACAAAAATACAAAAACATATGCTTATGTACTCGTTACAATATGGTATGTTGCTGTAATATTTGCATCAGCGTACCAAAGGTAGGCCATTGCAAAGATTGGACAGCAGCATGACGCTTACATTTCTATAAAGTATAATACTGTATCTGGCACTAAAGACGTCAAGAAATAAGAACACACAATGCAAGTGATAGTAATAACACCATCATACACATTCCCCAAAGCATTGGTTTGGTTTTCATCAAAACTTCATCAACTGAAACACAACACTGAATATAAGTCATAAGAAAGGTGAAAAAAATTCAACACATTTCAATATAAAAGATATGCTATCCTCCCTTTGCCCCCTCCCACTACCCCCCTGGGGCTCCTTAAAAATAAAACATTAGGCAAACAAACTGCACACTCACCAGGCAATAAACAATAGGCTAAAAAACCGCACACAGACCTCTCCGACACGCACACCATTCCGTCCGATTTCTCCATCACCATTTCCATGAGGGAAGAAAAGATGAAAAAGTGTGAAGACAGCTGAATGGACCAGAAAACCAATGGACGATAGTACGGAATAATAAAATGTAAAAATTAAATTAAAGGAACAAGTAAAGGCAAAATCACAGAGAGATGGAGGCGAGAAATGTGGCTGGGAGAGTGGATAGTGCTGTATTAGCGTTCCTCATTATCCGAAGGGAAAAGTAAACAAACTTCTGGTGATGTCGTAAACTCTGTGCAAGCGATTTAAAAGTACGTTCACTAATCTGATGACAAGGAATCGACATGACAAGCTCATTTACCAACTTGGTCAACTCCCTGAAGTATAAAACACAAAAATGCATGCCCTGATGGGTACAAATGCCCACTTTACCACCATTTCATGTATTGATCTATCTATCTCTACATGTATTCGTGTCCTAATTATTTCATCCGAGAATGTAGTTGTCCTAATTTAACCTTTTGGGGTTTACTGGCCGTGTGACTGGTACCTTTTCTCTGGTCCGTTGTTCAATGGACTTCTAGTACACTGATTCTGTCACACACACACACACACACACACACAACACAAAAACTAGCAACTTATCTTGACAAAGCAAGAGTCATTAAACGCCCATTTCTGTAAATACACATTGACGCTTGAAACAATACACGAAATCCCTACAAAGGAGGACACGCCAAACCAAGAGTAAGAATACACTAAAATCCGAGAGAAAAGCCTAGGAAAGAAGATCCTCATCGCTAAGAAACAGACACTAAACCCTGTGAACGAAGACTTTTTTTTGGCTGTGAAAGGATCTACATGTTGACTCTGATCACCACGTCCAGCTTTCTGAGGAAGAAAGGATGCTCACATCAGGAGGAACCAGGTGATCACAAGGAAATCTGCTAGGAACAGGATCAAAGACTTCCTCGCCAGCTCTGCAGCTCAGCCCCAAAGGATCTGAAAACATGCGTCCATGTTCCAGACCTCCGAGGCATCATATGCTACATCACTGGAGTGAAGATTTGCCTTTCCTGAACCACTCCCTCTGGCACCGCCTGTTCTGCACCTTTGTTCAACAGAAAACTAGCACAGGAAACCAGAGCTGCCATGTTGATCATAAGATGTACACTTCATCCTGGGAAAGACCGAGACTTTAAAACACGTGGGGAAAAAAGACCCTCTCTAAACCCTGGGGAAGACAAGATACTAAACCGTGAAGGAAAGGCACCAAATCGTGGGGAAATATATGCGAGTGAAGAATACTCTAAACCCTGGGAAAGTAGACTTAAACTCTGTAGCAGAAGACGACCCTCAACACGGGGGTACACAAAACAAGGCATTTGATCATGGGAAACAAGATACTAAACTCTGGCAAAACGACATTAAACCACCGGCATGCAGAAGATGCTAAACCATGGCAAGAAAACGCTACGATCTCTGAATAGAGAAGACGCTACGCCCTGGAAGAGAAGGCATTAAACACGGGGATAGAAAACATTTGTAAATTTAGAAGGCACTGAACAGCAGGCAAGAAAACGCTTAAACTCGTCAAAGGAGAACACACAGCCATTAGAAGACAATCCTATGAAAACAGAACAAAACTCTTTGGAAGAAAAAGGCACGCAACCCTGTAAACGATAACGGTGTCGGTCAATCCCTTTCAAAGGGCACTAAACCATAAAACACACACACACACACACACACACCCGTTGAACCCTGGTGATAATGCGAGAGTAACATAGGGAGAGTATATAGAAGACGACAGAAGAGAAAGTAGAACGAAAAGACTACTGTGGTAAAAAAAAAGCTTCTTGATGACGGCATCCGTCTGTCTCGAGAGACAATGGTGTTGCGCCGTGAAGTAGTACTGTTGCAGGAGGTGAAGTCTCGGTCATGAGTGTCTGTTGGTGCCGACGCGATTTTTTGCCATCTGAGGCGCCTCCGTTCTTCCCTCTGGGCCTCTCTCCTCTGCTCTGTGTGCTTGATGCCGGCCTTGATGGTGAATCGCCAGCTGACCCGGTCTGAAGCTGCTGTCTCCAGGCCTGCTGGGTCGAGGCTGCCTGCCCTGAGGTCACGCTTGCATACATCCTTGCAGCGTTTGGCGGGCAGTCATGTGGGTCTGGAACCTGTAGCCAGCTCACCGTACAGCATGTCCTTTGGTCCATGCGGCTGACGTGTCCAAGCCAGCGCATCAGTCTCTGCGTCAGCATGCCGAACAAGCGAGGCATCCTTGCCTGGGCCAGGACGTCCTTGTTGGTATTGCGGTCCTGCCAAGTGATGCCCAACGAGTCTAATGAGGCAGCGCAGGTGGAAGGCGTTCAGTCTGCCTTTTTGTCTGGAGTACAGGGTCCATGCTTCACTTCTGTAGAGAAGACTGCTCAGCATGCAGGCTTGGCACACTTTCATCTTAGTGTTTGACGTTAGCATGGTGTTGTCCCAGATTCTCCTCGCTAGACGGGCCATCGCTGTTGCTGCCTTGCCGATGCGCACGTTCAGCTCGGCGTCCATAGAGGTTGCTGGAGATGGTGGAGCCCAGGTAAGTGAAGTCGTGGACCACTTCGAGGTGTGAACGCCGATGGAGATGGCGGGGAGTGCTGATGACGTCTTGGCCCTTGAGTTTTCTTCAAGCTGAAAGTGAGGCCGAACTCGGTGCAGGCATCAGCGAAGCAGGTGATGAGCCGTTGTAGCGCTTCGTCGGTGTGGGCAGCGAGGGCGGCGGCGTCTGCGAAGAGCATCTCCCTGACGAGGACCTTCCCTTAAAAAGCTGCATGCCCCAAATTCACGTGACCTGGTCTCCGTTGTCTACGACCTGATGTCAGTTTCTTGTCCTGATGACACACAAAATCGACACTTTCAACATGAGTACATGAAGAAAGTTAGCGATGAGATTATTTTAGTATCCAAGCATGTATTGAAGTATTGTGAAATATGAAAAAAAAATCCCAGTCGATTTTTTTTGGGGGAGAGGGGGACGAAGGTCAAAGTCCTTTCTGAAACGGCGCGCCAATGGCCTTCTCTTTCCGTCTCTTTTCTTCTCCCGCTCGTTTTCGTTTGTCCCAGTACTAGCTATAATGATTGGAGATGACGAAACAATACAGGGATTCAAGATAAAGTGGCGCAGAACATATAGTATCACAGTTTGCAGGTAATTCACAGGTAGTGACTACTCGTGATGTGACTTCATTTAAACGGTCAATATTGTTCCTAGGCAGAGTGAAAGTTTCAGTCTGCATAAATGGTGATAGAAACAAGCATTCTGGTGATCAAAGTATGAAAGCATCACATAAGATGTACGGCCCGAGAGTAAAAATGGTATGGAATCTGCCCAGATGCAGAACTTTGGTGGTTTACTCAGGATCTCAAATCATTGTGACACCTGTAATTACAATAACCATTTCGCAGAAGCAACAGTGCTGTATAAAATCTGGTCTCAAAGACGCACGACCATGTGTGGACAGTGGCTGTCCTAAAATCCCTTATGTCTGAATCAACACACCTTTGAATTTTACCGCCAGATCCTTCCGACATTTTATTGAAAACCCTCAAAAATATCTTTTCAGTTTCCTAAAAACGGAGCACGTGAAAAGAGCGGCATGAAAACGGACCAAACGCTCATTTTACCGCCATTTTTCCTATACAATACGGTTGTTGCAACTGACGTTTCATGTATTGATCTACCTATCTCTATCTCTTCATATATTCTTGTCCTACTTGGTTCATCTAAATGAGAATGTTAATTATCCCGAGTTAACCTCTTTGGGTTTACTGGCCCAGTAGAGGTGGTACCTTTTCTCTGTTCTGCAGTCCAATGGTCTTCTGGAACACTGGCACTGCTTCCTGGTGTGTGGTCACCATTTTCGATCCTGCCCACACACACAAAAATAGGCTCAGTTCACATCTTGACAAAGGAAGAGTCATTAAACACCAATTCCTGTAAAGTACACATTAACACTAAACGATGCATAAAATCCTTGCAGAGAAGAATGCACAAAACCAAGACGTCACTTGAAGCCGACAGAACAATCTACTTCAGCCCTAAGGAACAGACATTACACCCTGTGAACGAGGACATTTTTTTCCTAATGAAAGGATCTACGCGTTGACTCTGATCACAACGTCAGACATTCTGTGGACATCAACCTGCCAATCTAATTTAACAGGACAGGAGTGCGCACAGCTGAGCAAGAATGTGTGTGTGTGTGTGTGTGTGTGTGTGTGTGTGTGTGTGTGCGCGTGTGTGCGTGTGTAGGCGTTTTTGTTCGTTTACATAAACTTAACATCCGTTGGCAATACTGTTACCCGAACAGGGCGGGCATGAACATGTGCGTATCTCATAATATATGCTCTCTCCTCCATAAAAGCTGCCTTGAAAGGTATCGCCCTGTAACTTTAGAACTGCTGCCTTACACACACACACACTGTCTCACCTGCACCTCAGAAAGGGACTCATGTTGCCCGCCGTGCCTCGGGTGGTGGTCTCCCTGTCAGCAGTCCTGTTACTGGTGGTGGCGGTCTCCCTGTCAGCAGTCCTGTTACTGGTGGCGGTCTCCCTGTCAGCAGTCCTCTGTTCCTGGTGGTGGTCTCCCTGTCAGCAGTCCTATTACTGGTGGTGGTGGTCTCCCTGTCAGCAGTCCTGTTACTGGTGGTGGTGGTGTCCCTGTCAGCAGTCCTGTTACTGGTGGTGGTCTCCCTGTCAGCAGTCCTGTTACTGGTGGTCTCAGTCCTGTGTTACTGGTGGTGGTCTCCCTGTCAGCAGTCCTCTGTTACTGGTGGTGGTCTCCCCGTCAACAGTCCTGTTACTGGTGGTGGTCTCCCCGTCAGCAGTCCTCCGTTACTGGTGGTGGTGGTCTCCCTGTCAGCAGTCCTGTTACTGGTGGTGGTGGTCTCCCTGTCAGCAGTCCTCTGTTACTGGTGGTGGTGGTCTCCCTGTCAGCAGTCCTCTGTTACTGGTGGTGGTGGTCTCCCTGTCAGCAGTCCTCCGTTACTGGTGGTGGTCTCCCTGTCAGCAGTTCTGTTACTGGTGGTGGTCTCCCCGTCAGCAGTCCTCTGTTACTGGTGGTGGTGGTCTCCCTGTCAGCAGTCCTCTGTTACTGGTGGTGGTGGTCTCGTCAGCAGTCCTCTGTTACTGGTGGTGGTGGTCTCGTCAGCAGTCCTGTTACTGGTGGTGGTGGTCTCCCTGTCAGCAGTCCTGTTACTGGTGGTGGTGGTCTCCCTGTCAGCAGTCCTGTTACTGGTGGTGGTGGTGTCCCTGTCAGCAGTCCTGTTACTGGTGGTGGTGGTGTCCCTGTCAGCAGTCCTGTTACTGGTGGTGGTGGTGTCCCTGTCAGCAGTCCTGTTACTGGTGGTGGTCTTCCTGTCAGCAGTCCTCTGTTACTGGTGGTGGTGGTCTCAGTCCTCTGTTACTGGTGGTGGTCTCCCTGTCAGCAGTCCTCTGTTACTGGTGGTGGTGGTCTCCCTGTCAGCAGTCCTCTGTTACTGGTGGTGGTGGTCTCCCTGTCAGCAGTCCTCCGTTACTGGTGGTGGTGGTCTCCCTGTCAGCAGTCCTCCGTTACTGGTGGTGGTGGTCTCCCTGTCAGCAGTCTCCGTTACTGGTGGTGGTCTCCCTGTCAGCAGTTCTGTTACTGGTGGTGGTCTCCCCGTCAGCAGTCCTGTTACTGGTGGTGGTCTCCCCGTCAGCAGTCCTGTTACTGGTGGTGGTCTCCCCCGTCAGCAGTCCTGTTACTGGTGGTGGTGGTCTCCCCGTCAGCAGTCCTGTTACTGGTGGTGGTCTCCCTGTCAGCAGTCCTGTTACTGGTGGTGGTCTCCCCGTCAGCATCCTGTTACTGGTGGTGGTGGTCTCCCTGTCAGCAGTCCTGTTACTGGTGGTGGTCTCCCTGTCAGCAGTCCTGTTACTGGTGGTGGTGGTCTCCCTGTCAGCAGTCCTGTTACTGGTGGTGGTGGTCTCTCCCCCCCCCCCCCCCCCCCCCCCCCCCCCCGCCATCGGCTGTCCACGTTCCTGGTGGTGGTCTATATTGTCGCTGTCCCTACTGATCCTGATGCTGGTCTCCCTCATCGGCTGTCTTCCCTGTTCCAGGCTGTGGCCCGTTCCCTGGGACTGCATCTGGTGTCTACGGCTGACCGCTCCTCGTTTCCCGTCTGAAATGATTTTTTTCTTCACATTTCATTATAAAAGCAGTTCTTACAACGTTTTCATCAGAAGGCAGAAACGAAAGGATACAATACGTCCGTCTAGGAGTAAAACCCACTCGAAGGATGAAATGCTCAGAATGAAATCTATGATGCAAGACAAGGAAACATCCCATTTTTATTAACAATTTCTTTGCATTTGGTTGTTCAAGGCCTTTCCATTTATCAGCTTGTTTTTCAGAATGATGTCTTTGAGGTAGAGATTTGGATGTGCACAGATGTCGAATATCTCTTCGCCTCTATTAACGGTGTTTTAAGTAGTCGCCCTCAGACCGAGGTCACCAAGTCTGGTGCAAGTGACCAGCCGCCCTGGTACCATGGTTGCTATTGCTATCTGCAGGCCACAACGTGACTTTTTACCTTTAGCTGAATTTGCAATAAAAGCAGCGAATCGACAGCAATACAACACTAGTTCAGTTATCAACGTCACAAGTGCAAACATGGTTACATCAATTCACGCCAATACTCGTCATTTTTTTTTCTCTCTCTCTCCGTGTGTCAGCTGTATTTCACTTGTTCATTGGTCACTCGTCCTGCCAAGCTCGCGTGACCTGCCGGGGTTGCGAGCGCCCCCTGGCCAATTTTAAAGCAGCACAATGAATTATGTCCCCTTTATTTTGTCATTTCATTAATGTCATTTTCTTTTGCCGGTGATCAAGTGAATTATGTCAGTACATAAATTTGTTGGATTCATTTTTTTTTCGCTCAGTTCCATGTAATTCTTACAAGACAAGAAAAGGCAGCATCACCTGATGATTTTGTCAGTGCAATATTACCAAATCATAACTTTGTACGTGACGCACAAAAAAATGTCGATGTATTTAGTTTGCATGTTACGCTGCTGTTTCGTTCTGGTCGAACCACACGTGCACCGACAAACACTTTCACCAACTAAAAGAGAACATCAGTTTACCTGCTTCATTTGCATCTTTGTATGGGGTTTCTCTTGTGCTGTTGTTTTGTTCATGGCAGTGCATCTCACTGTAGTTGTCCCTGGAGCATCGTCTCCCTTGGTGCCGTTTTTAGCACCGTCGATCCCCACGTTCATGACGGATACATAAAAACAATCATGTTATGAGTGACAAAGGCTAAGGTTTTGTTTGGTGAACTACATAAATGTCTCAAATCCAGGCCATACTCAAAACTGATAAAATGTCTCAATTCTGGGAATAAACACAAATGAATACATAAAATGAGTGTATAACCTGATCTCAACTCTTTCGGGCACTGAAAACGGAGACCTAAATCCAAACATGCCTTTCCAACTCGGCTGCCATGGTACCAAAGCATACCCGAGATTGTTACATTTTGGCGATTCATACTGAATTATTTACACTGGCTCTGACCGTCGTACGATGCAACTGCGTATGTGACGGTGGATACGCACGGTCTTTAGTTGTTTTTATTTTACTAGCCAAGCCAACAAAAAAAAACCTCCACAGAAAACACTGAATAACCCATTGAAAGTTTACTGCCGGAACTAGTATACCTTGTTCTCCCCGGTTTGTATGAACTCGACCATGTGGTGCAACGGTCCTTTGTTAGACTGGCACCGCTCCCAGGAGAGTGCTCGTCCTCTGCGATCCTGCCACAATGAGAAACGAACTATCGAATCATGATAAAAAAGTAATCGAACCTGTGGAAGAAAACACTAATCCCTGTCACTGACACTATCAATCATAGGAAATGATGCACTAAATCCTTATTTTTTTCATATACAGACACTAAACCCTATGACAGGACATTAATCCCTATGAAAGGTAGACACTAAACTGCTGACAGGACAATAATCCCTTTGAATGGATAGACACTAAACCTATGACAGGACATTATTCCCTATGAAGGGATAGACACTAAACCCTATGACAGAAGAACATTAATCCTGATGAAGGGATCGACACCAAACCCTATGACAGAACATTAATCGCTATGAAGGGATAGACGCCAAACCCTATGACAGAAGAACATTAATCGCTATGAAGGGATAGACACCAAACCCTATGACAGAACATTAATCCCTATGAAGGGATAGTCACTTAAACCTATGACAGAAGAACATTAATCCCTATGAAAGGATAGACACTTAAACCTATGACAGAACATTAATCCCTATGAAGGTATACAATAAACCCTGTGATAGAACATTAATCCCTATGAAGGTATACACTAAACCCCTATGATAGGAAAATCATTATGAAGGGATAGACACTAAACCCTGCGACAGGACATTAATTGCCATGAAGGGATCCACATGTCGATTCTGATCACCATGCCATCGCTTTCTGTGGAAGAAGCGATACTCACACATCAGAAGGTACCAGGTGCGCACAAGGAAATCTTTCAGGAACAGGATATCAAGACTTCCTCTGCAGCTCAGCCCCGAAGACATGCGTCCATGTCTCGAGTCATCAGACCCGCTACATTACTGGAGTCGTCATTTGATACCCCCCTGAACCATCCCCTCCGGTACCGCCTGCTCTGTACCCTTCTCCAACAATAAACTGGCACGGGAAACCAGAGCTGTCATGCGGGTCATAGGAAAGGGCACACAATCCTGGGAAAGGCACCAAATCATGGAAAGCAAGCAAGCATAAAACTGAAGGAGAGAAGACACTTAAACATGTGGATGAGTAAGACAAGTAGACTCTGGGAAAGAACACGACACTAACACCCAGAAAAGAAGACGCTAAACCTTGTAGAAGAAACAAGATTTCAGCAAATAAGTCCAATCTTTGTGAATGATGAAGACACTAAAACCTGGGGGGGAAACACTAAACTCTGCGCATGAAGAATGCGCTAAACCCTGGGAAGAAAACGCTAAACTCTGCGAAAAAAGAACCTAAACCCTGAGAAGAGAACGCTAAAGTTTGTATGAAAAAGACTAAACCCCGAAAAACAAGAAAGCCCTCTGTCTCGGGAAAGAATACAAACCTTGGAATATACAAGTCAATAAATCAAATGTCACGACCGACCCCTGGAGGTCTGCCCTGACAGGATCGGTCTAGATGGGAGTGAAGGGAGTGACTGAACTCACACGCCCCGCAAGAGACCACACAAGAAAGATTACGATACAACACCCAATTTATTCACACCAACACACAGACACAAATAAGCATTCCAACACACACAACATGCACAATCACACTCAAGCATTTTTAACACTCACGACATACACACAATTAAGCATTTCAACACACACGACATACCCATAGTCGCAAACAAACATTTCAACGCACACAATATAACTATAATCTTAAATAAGGATTTCCAGCACGCATTCCCCTCCGTGCTTCATGTGGTTCCCCCACATCCCTGCCTCCCCAAAGTCCACTGTGAGTACCGAGTCGCACCAAGTGCCCCAAACCGGGTCGGTTCCTGAACAAAGTGTCTTTCAACGCCGACACCATTGACACACACACCCGAATTGCACGACGCACAACGAACCACACTGGTGACACGGGCTGTAGGAGGTCCGAGGACCGCGGAGAACGCGTCCCGTGGGACGAGGCGTTGTCGCTGAAGGTCCCGGACAGGGGTCGGGATCCTCCAGCAAAGTCCTTGCGCTCCTCAACCAGTGCGTGGCCCCAACAGCGCAAGCTTCGGGTGAATCCCCCCCCCCCCCCCCCCCGGGAGGAGATGACACGGAAGGAACTGGAAGGAAAGGAGGAAGGATACTGGAACCCCGCAGTCAGTACGGTCTGGCATATGCTGTCAAATCCTAACAGCCCCTCGCATGATGGGCGAGGGGAGGTTTGCTGAATACACCAGCTCAACACAGACCGGAGCATAACACAGTAAATAAACCAACTGAGGAATATTCGCTAAAGGTCTCCTCACACGAAACAGGTAAGAGATTACATTCGCAGGCTAAACACACAAATTATATCTTCATCCTTCCCTCACTCACGTTCAACATTTTCCTTTCTTAGGAACTGAACTAATACAGCAACCATTGGTTTATAACCGCCACCACATTTGCAAATAATAATTCAACGGCACAATTATCCCCACATTTTATAGCAACATTTCAAAATGACACAATTCTCCAACCACGCATCCAAACGACTAATCATGCGTTCGCACGCTCGCAAACATAGAACTCGTTCCCCTTGCACACACAAACAGACGGTGGCCGAAGAATAAGAGACCGGTGATTGTGACAGGGGCGGACGAGCGAGACCAAGCGAGTCCCAACCCTAAATCACCAGGTTCTCCCCCATCCCCACCGACTACCGCATCACCAGATGCATAAAAAGAATAAAGAATTTTGGATATAATTTTGACTGGCCAGGTTAAAGATTGAATTAACCAGAGAAAAGTGGTCTCAAACAATATTTCTTTTATAATTTTGAAAACCAAAAGAAATTGCGAAAAAGAGAAAAATTAGCCGGCTAACAAAAAAAAACAACAAACAAACCACGAAACTGATGCTTACCAGCTACCCGTGGTTGACCCCAGTGGCGGGTCAAGCGACTCTCTACCCTCTGTCCGGTCGAGAGGACAGCAGAGCAGATGCGGAAAAGAGTTGACGTGATGTCCCTCCCCTACAGGCCGACTGTAGGAATGAAGGTACCGACCGTACCTTCGACGAAGAGGTGTAGAACCAAAACCGGAGCAGGCGCTCCCAGAGACATCTTCCCCTCGAGTGAAGAGAAAACCTGCCTCAGCGATGGCAGCCGACATGCCACACTACGTCACAGTGAGAATACCTCAAGCTTAAGAGGAATAATGCACGTGCGGTAGGTAAAAAGACAGGCGAGAGGCCGATAGAGACAGCCAGTTCAAGCGAAAGGTGCCAGCCACCCGTGAACTTGCAGGATGAATTGCACGGACAGTGGAATTAGAGAGAGAGAGAGAAAGTAAACCTAACCTGAGCTGAACGACATTAAGGTGCAACCGCACCACAAGCCACCTCAAGGGACGGATACACGACAACAACAACGACAATAAATAAATGAATAATTCCACCACCCTAGATGGGCCAATCGTCATAGGCCTCGTGACAAACTCGTGACATGAAGGAAGAAACATTGAGAAAGAACGCCCTAAAAACCTGTGAAGGAAAGATGACAATCCTATCAAAGCGCATCAAAACCCTTGAAAGAAGGCACACAATCCATGAAAGGGGCATTAGTAAACCTCTATCAAAGGGCACTGAACCATGTTAAAGAAAAAGTTAAATCCCTCGACAAAAAAACGCTGCAACTTAGAAGACGACGCAGAGAGAGAGAGAGGAGAGAGAGAGAGAGAGAGAGAGAGAGAGAGAAAGAGAGAGAGAGAGAGAGAGAGAGAGAGAGAAAGAGAGCGAGAGAGAGAGAGAGAAAGAGAGCGAGAGAGAGAGAGAGAGAGAGAGAGAGCGAGAGAGCGAGAGACGAGAGAGAGAGAAGAGAGAGAGAGAGAGCGAGAGAGAGAGAAAGAGCGAGAGGCAGAAGATGATGAAGACAAATACTCTCCATATATTCAATTGCATTCTCCGAGTTCACGTGACCTGGCGTTTGTTTTCTGTGTCCGTTGATGCCACAGTTTGTTGGTCTGTTGAGAAAAAAAAATTCTGTACAAATAAATCCGATCAACTCACTATACCTGAAAAAAATTAGTTCAACATTCAATTGTTTTCCTGTAATCTGACAATGTGATTTACATGTACTGTGTGAACTGCATATTGGCCAACTAATGCCATCCGTGACGTTGAAGGAAACATGTTTCACCTCGCTCTCTATTTCGAACACCTTAAAATCACCGTCGAAAAATTGTTACTTTGCATTTTCAGGGCAGAAAATTAACAAGGTATGCGGTAAGTGAGGTAACAATGATGCTTTCTATCACTCGCAACTTCTGACATTCTTGTGTATTCTTTTGACTCATGAGGCACCTTGTCGCCCCTGCACCGACTCCATTCTGTACCCGACTGTCAATAACGTGTTCAGTCGTTCGGTGTAGATTTCAAACACCACACGCACGGAGGGCTGCTATGATAGTCAACACTGGTCCATTGAAGATAAAGTATTGTAAACCAAAGTGAAAATTCAAGATACTCAAGATTACAAGTCAATGAATTAAAGAAGGAAAACCATGTTTCGCATTGTTCAAACACACAGGCAACAGGTACACGGAGGGGACAATAAATACAAGCAACGCATATACTTAAAATGGTATGCAAAGTGGGCCAAAAATTATGACAACAGAGTGAAAAGACGTTAAATTTCGCGCGTGCGCGCGCGCACGCTTAAAGCGAGTCTTTAAAACTGCAGTACACTAACTAGGATGGAGGGGTGGGGGGGGGGGGGGGGGGGAGACATGCTTGATAGACAAGACTACAGATTAGTAGTTTAAATAGTCGAGTCGGATAAGTTCTTTAGCCGGTTTGTTTTGCACTTCATATCTTAGTAGGCCCACCTTCTCCTAGAATGAATAAGCTGGAACAGATGGTTGGTTGGGTGTCTGTTATAGGCTATGATGGGTTCAGCTTTCCGCGTTGTGCGCATAGAGCCTATCTAAAGGTATTAGCTCATTATCTTCGATTTCCTTTAAACGGCCTGCAACTGCCCAAAACGATTCAAATGATGGAATAAACGAGCATGAAACCGACTGCCATATCTGCACCGTTAACTGTTGGGACCGCTTTGTGTGAAAGTGACGCCAAACCCCGTCACGATTATCGAAATTATGCAGTATCTACTGTTCTCACGACGTCCAAGTGGCCATACCGACTAGTCTATGGGAAACGAGTTACCCCTCGATTTTCATGACTAAGAACTGAGATCGTCATGTCGGCCAGTCACTGAACGTGACTGTTTATGGTGCAAATTCTGGCTGTACGCTATTGGACAAGTTTCCATTCAAGTTGCTAGGATTTTTTTTTTACATTGTGAGATAAGCGAAATTTTGACAAATGATGTGGAATTGAAACAGAAGCCAGCACAGATTTCACAGTTTGAACATGAGTTTTTCATCTTTCCCCCGAAGCTCGGTCAAAACGGATAGTAGGTGCTAAGCGGGAATGAACGTAAATCCATTGACTCTTCGTTTTCTTTTGCTTATCCTCGATACTTTGGGATTCTTTATACACAGAGATAGAGAGAGAGAGAGAGAGAGAGAGAGAGAGAGAGAGAGAGAGAGACAGAGACAGAGAGAGACAGACAGACAGACAGACAGACACAGACAGACCGACAGACAGAGACAGAGAGACAGATACAGTCAGTTGGCGGCGTGTGTGGACAATCTGCGTATCTCATGTATCCCTTCACCTTTACCTACTGCCCCAAGGAGTTGCCATCAAAGTTCAACATATTAATTTGTGTATGCTTTTGATGAAAACTCAACAAATGAATCAAACATTTGGGAGGGGTGGGGAGGTAACAGACACATACACACGTGTGTTCCGAGTCTCACCTGCACCTCCGTATGGGGACCTCTGTGTTGTCGCCCCTGTCCCTGATGGTGGTAGTCTCCCCCTGTTCCTGGTGTGCTCCGCTGGGGCCTGTCCCGCCAGTTGTGGACACTCCCCTGTGGGTGGTCAAATCAAATCATGTTGCTTTCAGCCCTGCCGACCACAAAAGCCACATCAGGGCTGATACACTATGGGGAAAAAATGAAGTGAGAGAATTAAAATGCAAAGTTAAAACTCAATACCAGTTATCTGTGGGCTGTCCTCCCTGTAGTGACCTCTCGCTGTGGGCTGTCCTCCCTGTAGTGACCTCTCGTTGTGGGCTGTCCCTGTAGTGACCTCTCGCTGTGGGCTGTCCTCCCTGTAGCGACCTCTCGCTGTGGGCTGGCCGCCCTGTAGTGACCTCTCGCTGTGGGCTGTCCCTGTAGTGACCTCTCGCTGTGGGCTGTCCCTGTAGTGACCTCTCGCTGTGGGCCGTCCTCCCTGTAGTGACCTCTCGCTGTGGGCTATCCCTGTAGTGACCTCTCGTTGTGGGCTGTCCCTGTAGTGACCTCTCGCTGTGGGCTGTCCCTGTAGTGACCTCTCGCTGTGGGCTGTCCCTGTAGTGACCTCTCGTTGTGGGCTGTCCCTGTAGTGACCTCTTGTGGACTGTCCTCCCTGTAGTGACCTCTCGTTGTGGGCTGTCCCTGTAGTGGCCTCTTGTTGTGGACTGTCCTCCCTGTAGTGACCTCTCGCTGTGGGTTGTCCCTGTAGTGACCTCTCGCTGTGGGCTGTCCCTGTAGTGACCTCTCGTTGTGGGCTGTCCCTGTAGTGACCTCTTGTGGACTGTCCTCCCTGTAGTGACCTCTCGTTGTGGGCTGTCCCTGTAGTGGCCTCTTGTTGTGGACTGTCCTCCCTGTAGTGACCTCTCGCTGTGGGCTGTCCCTGTAGTGACCTCTCGCTGTGGGCTGTCCCTGTAGTAACCTCTCGTTGTGGGCTGTCCCTGTAGTGACCTCTTGTTGTGGACTGTCCTCCCTGTAGTGACCTCTCGCTGTGGGCTGTCCCTGTAGTGACCTCTCGCTGTGGGCTGTCCCTGTAGTGACCTCTCGTTGTGGGCTGTCCCTGTAGTGGCCTCTTGTGGGCTGTCCTCCCTGTAGTGACCTCTCGCTGTGGGCTGTCCTCCCTGTAGTGACCTCTTGCTGTGGGCTGTCCCTGTAGTGACCTCTCGCTGTGGGCTGTCCCTGTAGTGACCTCTCGCTGTGGGCTGTCCCTGTAGTGACCTCTCGCTGTGGGCTGTCCCTGTAGTGACCTCTTGCTGTGGGCTGTCCCTGTAGTGACCTCTCGTTGTGGGCCGTCCCTGTAGTGACCTCTCGCTGTGGACTGTCCCTGCAGTGACCTCTTGCTGTGGACTGTCCCTGTAGTGACCTCTCGCTGTGGGCTGTCCCTGTAGTGACCTCTCGCTGTGGACTGTCCTCCCTGAAGTGACCTCTCGCTGTGGACTGTCCCTGTAGTGACCTCTCGCTGTGGGCTGTCCCTGTAGTGACCTCTCGCTGTGGACTGTCCCTGTAGTGACCTCTCGCTGTGGACTGTCCCTGTAGTGACCTCTCGTTATGATTTGTCCCTGTTGTGACCTCTCGTTGTGGGCTGTCATCCCTGTAGTGACCTCTCGCTGTGGACTGTCCTCCCTGTAGTGACCTCTCGCTGTGGACTGTCCCTGTAGTGACCTCTCGTTGTGGGCTGTCCCTGTTGTGACCTCTCGTTGTGGGCTGTCATCCCTGTAGTGACCTCTCGTTGTGGGCTGTCCCTGTAGTGACCTCTCGTTGTGGGCTGTCCCTGTAGTGACCTCTCGTTGTGGGCTTCCCTGTAGTGACCTCTCGTTGTGGGCTGTCCCTGTAGTGACCTCTCGTTGTGGGCTGTCCCTGTAGTGACCTCTCGTTGTGGGCTGTCCCTGTTGTGACCTCTCGTTGTGGGCTGTCATCCCTGTAGTGACCTCTCGTTGTGGGCTGTCCCTGTAGTGACCTCTCGTTGTGGGCTGTCCCTGTTGTGACCTCTCGTTGTGGGCTGTCCCTGTAGTGACCTCTCGTTGTGGGCTGTCCCTGTAGTGACCTCTCGTTGTGGGCTGTCCCTGTTGTGACCTCTCGCTGTGGGCTGTCATCCCTGTAGTGACCTCTCGCTGTGGGTTGTCATCCCTGTAGTGACCTCTCGTTGTGGGCGGCCATCCCTGTAGTGACCTCTCGCTGTGGGCTGTCCTCCCTGTAGTGACCTCTCTCCTGGGATGTCCTCTGGTGTAGGGTAGTGGCCGCTCCTCTTGGCCGTCATCCTTGTTCCCTGTGGCAAGTGAAATCCTTGCATGATGTTTTCTGCTTATGTTTCATAGTCCAAGCAGTTCTTAGTACGTACAGCACTTCTGTGATGAAGAGGCAAAGTGATATGTACACATCGTATGTCGTCCCCGACTCAGCAAAACCAGCCCAATATAAAATCTATTATCCCAAGGCAGGAGAGGAGACATGTTTTGTAAAACAATTCCAAATGATTTAACACTTTTTTCCCCCGTTCGTTTCTTAGAGGCCGTTTTCTTTCTGGAACGCGTTGTTTACCAGTTTATTTTTTTTAAAATCAATCTACTCTGAAGTTTTGAGATATGGACATGTGGAGTTCTTGAATATCCCTTCGCCTCTTGAAAATACCCTTTGGTAAAACTGCCTCTTGGTAAAAAGAAACAAAAAAATGAAATGGTTCAAAATAAAAACAGAATTCTGGTCAGAAATGGTAGATTAAAGAGAGTAGTCTTAATCTTGAGCGATGACTGTCCTTTTTATACCAATGAAGATGCCATTCACCGTTATCTTGAAACCCATAACTTTAAACATTTTTAAATGGAATTGGAAAAAGAATCAAAGAAAGATGACCCTTGAACTGCTTTGACTAGAACATGTGGAAAATGTACAGTTCAAATGATCATGTCTGTGTATAAATTTTCACACCAGATAGGTGTTGAGTTTTTGTGACTGTCGCTAAAAGTTTCACAGCGAGGTTTTTCAGATCTGATTGAATCGCATATTGACCGTCTTACCTTCAAAGTCGTCCCATGGGATCTCAGGGTGGGGTGGGGGGTGGGGGTGGGTCCTGCCTCCAATCGTCTGCTCCTTTCATTGCTGGTATTCTGAACAATCATAGCCATTGCGCATGAGATACTGAACATACTTCATTCTTAGGTAAAAGCAAGGTGTTTAAAAAGTATCCCAACTGACAAAACGTCAATGTTCATTTACCTCTAATCATTCCACTATTCAGCGACTTCGAAACCTACCACTAGAACCTGTGCCGTAAATATTTGTCTGCCCTTGGCGGCTCCTTCCCAAAGAGGAGTGCGCTTTAAGTTCCAGTAAAATGACTTCACACAGTGCCGTAGCCTCCCTTTGGTTGACACCGCTTATAAGTTATGAAAAGCGTAAAATTCAAAGCGCGGTACTAGCGCTTTAGACAACGCCATCGCATTATCTTGGCCAATTTTGTTATTACGGATCACCCTAAAATTTTGAGCGCGCGCGCACACGCACGCACACACACACACACAGACACACACACACACACACACACACACACACACACACACACACACACACACACACCGATTCTGGGTCCTCTCAGCTTTGCTGTCGTGATCTCAGGTTCCGCTTCATCTCCCAGGTCACGCCCGTGGTGTCTTCAGGTCAAACGTTATTGACGTTGGCAAGTTCCTAAGAACTGGAGTTGGGTGGACTGGGTGGCACCATTGATGTGGCCAGCACTGGGAGCTCTGGAATGAGCACAATGTGATCAGTGCCTTCGACAGGAAACAGAAGAAGAGATGCTAAACTACAAAGAAATAAAGACATTGGATATCTGGTTATACTAACTACGTTGAAACATGTCTGGTGATAGAAATTAAGTTAAAAAGACATGGGTATCTCATAACTGAAATTATGTTTTAAAAAGTGTGCTGGAGATGGAAATTACATTTTAATGATTGATGTCTGTCTGGTGACATAATTTAGATAAAAAGAAGACATGGACGTCTGGTGATAGAAATTAACTTTAAATGACATGGACGTCTGATAATAGAACATTACTTTAAAGCCACGATCTCTGGTGATAAGATATTACATTTAAAAAAAAAATGAGGCATTGATGCCCGAAATAGAAATTACTCTAAAAGGATATTGTCACAGAAATTAGATGAATGTCTGGTGACAAATCACATTAGAACAAGACATGTCTGGTAATAGAAATTACGTTAAAGACGGCATCGATGTCTGTCTGGTGGCAGAAAATTACTTTGAAAAAGACGTGTATGTCTGGTAACAGAGATTACGTTTTAAAAAAAATATATTCTGATAGAATGTACATTTTAAAACAGGACATCGATGTCTATAGAATTATATCAAAAATGACACTGTCAGGTGACAGAAGTTACTTTAAACAAGATGAAACAGTGGTATAAAATACCTCGTCATGCGAGATATGTACTGTACTATGTGAAAGTACATGCACTCATCAGGACTGCTTTAGCTAGATTTGATATGCATGTGAACGCTATGACTTTAATAACAATTCAGATCAAATAATCATTGTACAAATATTTTTTTCAAGCACTATTTTCTCTTTTCTCTTCTTACGGTGTATCTGATCGTTAAATTAGAACATTAAAGAAAAAAAAACACTTGATCTCAATGGCTGAACACTTCAAACGATAGCAGCATTTCACATACCTGGCCATGATCTCAATGGCTGAACACTTCAAACGACAGCAGCATTTCACATACCTGGCCATGATCTCAATGGCTGAACACTTCAAACGATAACAGCATTTCACATACCTGGCCATGATCTCAATGGCTGAACACTTCAAACGATAACAGCATTTCACATACCTGGCCATGATCTCAATGGCTGAACACTTCAAACGATAACAGCATTTCACATACCTGGCCACGATCTCAATGGTTGAACACTTCAAACGATAGCAGCATTTCACATACCTGGCCATGATCTCAAGGCTGAACACTTCAAACGATAACAGCATTTCACATACCTGGCCATGATCTCAATGGCTGAACACTTCAAACGATAGCAGCATTTCACATACCTGGCCATGATCTCAATGGCTGAACATTTCAAACGATAACAGCATTTCACATACCTGGCCATGATCTCAATGGCTGAACACTTCAAACGATAACAGCATTTCACATACCTGTCCATGATCTCAATGGCTGAACACTTCAAACGATAACAGCATTTCACATACCTGTCCATTTCATACTGCAGGCCACAGGGCTCCTGTATGTCTTCCTGGCAACGTGGTCCCTGGGCATTCTCAGTGACAACAGTTCCAGTTCCTTCAGGTATTTATTCTTTGCCAAAGTGACAGGCCAGAGCATGACACAGTGGTGAACATTTTCCAGCATCTGACATCCATCACAGAGTAAACCGCGGTCACGACCTCAGCATTTTCCCAGCATATTCTTCAGACCCTATTTCAGCCCTGTTCCCCAGAATATCTGCACTAAGAAATGCATCAAGAATACAGACCTCAGGGCTCACTTTTACATGCACCGTCTCAACGAAAGGAATCAAGATGAAAAGAACCGACCCTTGAGGAACTTCCCGGCCAGAACAAAAGCGCTAAAGCTTACCATTCAGATGGCCGCGCTCCCCTGACACACGAGCAGCCTGATCACCACGTGGCCGACGGCCGATTGATGCTTGCCATTCTTTTGCCTCACAGTCTGTCATGGAGCGATGAAGATCCCTTGCAGACTGGTCCCAGGGTACACAGCAACTCCCTCAACTGCATCTATCGGTGCGACACAACAGAAGACGACCAGCTACTCTGACAGTCCAGGAATCGCCAACTCGACTGATGAATCGTTAGAAAAGGGGATCGGGTCCAGAGCGCGTGACAATGGTAACGCTAGAGATAAAGGTTAATTTATCTATCTATGTGTTTAATAATATCTGCCTACCTATCTTTCTGTGACTATCTAATTATCTATCTGTATGTCTACTTTATTTATCCAGTATCTGTTATCTATCTATCTACCCATCCAGGCCTCTAGGTACCTCTCAGCTCATTCACTGATCCAACTCATCACCCAGCCACTAACAGAACTAATGATACGCAGTGGCGTTGTTGAATGATCCGTGTGGATGAGAAAACCGATCTGTGGTAGCCAGTACTGCCACAAACCAGGGCGACACTTGGAATTCCTTGACAAACGCCACGATAGTGGAAACCGTTCCACAGCGCGTCCTGCATTAGCCACTAGCTGATTCTGATCATGTCGACAAAGGACACTCAGAAAGTACCAAGTGATCACAAGAAAACACTTCAGGAATGGCATGCCTGTCCTGAAGCGTCTCCTCTGGTACCGCTGTTCTGTGCCTTTGTTTCACAAATACCTGTCACTGAAAACCAGAACAGCCACGTGTCACAAGGTACGCCAGTGGCTTTGTGCTGCCTGCATCACAGCTTTGGCAGCTCAAGCGTCCACCCCTAAACAGCACCCACAAGCAGGAGCTTGTTCAGCTGGTCCACCGTAGAACAGATCTCTTGGGAAAACCGTAGAGATCCATTCAATCGTTTGATGTGAATACTACACCGGAGACACCTCTCTCTCGATATGCGTCTCCAACTACGCAGGACCAAAGTTCCTCATCCACGCAGAACTGCAACAACACAGCACCCTGCACATCTTCAGCCTTGCCAGCAGCCAGATGATGCATTCGAACAGAACATGGACTCTCAGGTACCTAAAGGCCAACCAGTGCCACCACTCTATGCAAGACCTCCTGTCCTAACAACCCACCATCCGAGATGATGAGCCGCCTGGGCGTCGAAGTGGCTGAACATCCCCTGCTGTATCCCACAGACAGGTGTAGTCAAACAAGACACCGCACACCATGGTCCCTGCTTACAGAAGACCACCATTCCATGACAGACTGAGACAAGAGAATTTAAAGACCTCAGTAAGACGTGCCAGCGACCAGCGGTAAATCTGACTTCACACATCAACAGAATGTGACTGCTGCCAGAGATCTCCCACACACCCTCTTCCCATCTCCCCAAGACAGACTTCCCAATGACTTCAGCACTGGCACCAAGATACTGCAGTCGACCGTAAAACCTCAGGTCTGAACGCCAGACATACTGGTCGGTTCAGACCTCAACGAACACAGAAC
>CM031620.1:21089493-21105784 GCA_018398815.1 Conus ventricosus | reverse complement strand
TACTCCTAGACGTTGTCAGGCCAGTTCTCCCCCTGTTCCCTCCCTTCTTTTGCCTCCACACGGCCCAAACTGCATCATTTACCCTTTATCCTATTGGGGTAAGACAGGGCCCTGGGAACCACCAGTGACATTCCAAAATACACCACTTTGATTGCAAAAGTCACACATCCCCTTTTAATCTGTTTATGGTACTTTTAAAAGTTGTCCAAACCAGTAAAATTTTTAAGCTGAAAGCCATTTTGCGTTTAAAAACCATTAGAGCTTGCTTAATTTTGTTGTTTTCCCTACTTTTTTAATTTTTAACTCTTGAAAATGGGTGGTTTTTCTTTATGACGTGACATTAAAGCAAATAAAAACACTTTTGTGCGGCAAAAAAACATTTAGCAAACAACTTTTAAAATCCCTAAATTTTCACGATGGTTCTTTCTTTAAAAATTTGTGGGGCTGCGCTGCTTTTTTCAATCGCGCGCGCGCGTGTGTGTGTTTGTGTGGTGTGTGTGTGTGTGTGGGTGTGTGTGTGTGTGGTTTGTTGTGTGGGTTTGTGGATATCAAGGGCCTTTTGAGTTCAGGGAATTACCATGTTCTTAGCTAAAGGGGTTTTTTAGACTCCCGTAACCCTTTTTTTTGAAGTCGCTTTTTCATTCTCCACAGCGGCAATGTATTTTTTGGGTGACCATCGGGACTGTATTTCTCAGTGTCGCATCACGCAAACGAAAAGACGCAGCCCGCACTCAACCAGTCACTCACTGCCGTGGGGGGTCGGCATTAACCCCCGGTTTTTCGAGGTGTGGGGGGGGTTTTAGCCCTGCACCCCGCCCTTTTTGCTTCATAATAAGCCCATAAACTCTCGTCTCGAAGCCGCCGGTGCTGAATAAAAAATACCAATGACATTTTGGGCCAGGGTTTTTTTTCCCCAATATTTTTTGCTAACATTGACAAAGAAAGGGAAGAAAAGTCGGAAACCCCCAAAATTCAAGATCACTGCAATCTTCCATCTTTTTAAAGCTTGTGTAAAAGAATTTTCTAAAGCAGCTTGTAAACTGTCTTAAAAACTCTTTGTGTCATTCTTTGGGGTTTCCCTCATGTTATAAAAGCGCTACCCAAAATCTTGATGGCCGGTGATTTTGGGGGGAAATTCTACCTTCAAATCATCTTATTCTCTTTCCCCTTTTTTTGAATGATGACTATGAAAACGAAAAAACAACCACAACAATGAAATAAAAAATAAAAATAATAATAAGGGTTGAAAATAATAATAATTAATAAAAATAAAAATAATAACAAAATTATGATCGCGACGAAGGTGAAATGAAAAACCCAGCAACTTTAAATGGGTTGTTATGTTGATGGGGGTGATGATAAGCTTTTAAAGATTGCCCCTGTTAAAACTTAGGAACCATGGAAAAAAAAAAAAAAGTAAACAACAATAAAATAAACAGAAAAAACAATAAAAAACAAACCAAATCAACCAAAAAATTTACTAACATCATTCTTTTTACATCATCCGCCTTCCCCCCTCCTGGGGTACAGGCCCCAACCAGGACCCCCGGCATCCTGTCCGGGTTTTTTTTTCCACGGGTTTCCCAAAGTACCCCATTTTCCCTGATGTCGTTTTCCACCCCTTCCCAAGTGGGGTGACATTTGATCTTGGTTGGCGTTTTCGAGCTGTGGTTTGTTTTAGGGGGTGGGGTACTGGCCCCACCCCCAACCCCCCCCTTTTATTGGGGGCTTGGGACCCATGATTCCCAAAAAGGGATTTCTGGGGGAATTGTCAACCAAAAAATCGTAGTGAAAAACAAACCAGATCAAAAACCAATTCCAGTTAAAAACATCCTTTAATCCCGTTCCATCTGCTTGCCACCTTTTTTTTTTCCACGCCCACCCTCTTTTTTGTCCCTTTCCTTTCGTGAACTCTTCAAATTCGTTTTTTGTTTGTTTTTTAATACGGGTTTGCTCCTTTTGTTGGGGAAAACAGTCGGTTTTCCATTTGTTTGCCACATCTGTGTGTCTCGTTGAGAAAACTCTGGTTTCTATTTGTTTGCCACACTGTTTGCCCTTTTGTTGAGGAAACAGTCTGTTTCCTTTTTTTGCACATCGTGTTGCCCTCTTTTTTGGTAAACATACTGGTTTCCTTTTGTTTGCTACATCTGCTTTTGCTCCTTTTTGAGGAAAAACAGTACGGGTTCCATTTTTTTGCTCTCTGGGTTGCCCCTTGTTGAGGTAAACAACGGGTTTCCATTTTTTGCTACATTCATAGCAGGGCTTTCCTAAAAATACCTCCGTTTTTTTTAACCTCTCGATCTTGTAGTTTTTCATCTTAGCCTTTTTGTTTTTTAACTGTAAATTTTGGTTTTAAATTCTGTTCGTTACCACACTCGGGGGAGTTTTTAATTTTTTCCCCCGAAGTTTCGCTACTGTGAAAACAACCTAGAAAGCAGCCGTTTTTTTTAAGGATTCATAGATAACTGTGTTTCGAATTTTTCAAATACCAGGAAAGTTTTTGGGGGTTTTTTTTCCAAAAAGGGGGGGGGGGGGGGGGGGGGGGGGGGGGGGGGTTAGGGGGTCATGAAAACGAAAAAAGGGGAAGGGCGCTTAAAAAGGGAGGGGGTGGGGTGGGGGGGGGGGGGTGGAGATCCTTTTTGGCCCTGTCTAAATTACGCCCCCTGAAAACATGGCAAAAATTTCAATGTATTCCGGGATCCAAAATCAGAAAGGAACTTTTCCCTCCTTAAACCGCCCCCCCTATGCAATGCAGCCTTTTTCGAACATTACATTCCCCGTGGTTTTCTCCCCCGGGTCGTATTTTCTCCCTCCGCGGAGTTTCGGCTTTGCGGCTATCACAACGCCAGTCTAATACCTGCGTCACTCGTACCCACCTGGCCTTCTGGGTATGAGGGTAAAGCACTTTTAAGGGAAAAACGACTGGGGCAGTAGCCCCAGGGATTAGGGAATTGGGATTTGTTGCGTAACAAAAGGTTTTTTCACGTACCAGGTGGGGGGGGGAAAGGGGTACTATCCCAAAAGGGGGGGGGAGGTGAGGGGGGTTTTGAGGGGGAGGTAAGATGGATTAAAGGGGAGGAGGGGGGGGGCGGTGCGCTGCAAAGGGGAATGTAACCGGGGAGGGGGGGGGTGGGGGGGTGGGGGGGGGGGAAAGGTTTTAAAATGGCGGGGGGGGGGGGGGAGGGGGGGGGGGGGTCGTTGAGTGAAACAGATTTGGACACACGGGTTAGCAGAGGTACTCCACTATCTATGATTGAGTATATCTTCTGCGTAAGAGTGTCTTTTTAAAATTGGTTCTTTTACTTCGCTTGGCTTTCGTTTTTTTCTTCTTTTTTTTTTTTTTTTTTTTTCCCCTTGCATAGAAAAAGGGGAAAACCTTGTTGACGGTCTCCGACGCTCCCCTCGTATTAAAAATTTTTTCATATTCGGGATGCAGGGGTTATAACAGAATTTTTACGCTTTCCAACCAAAATGCCTCTCGCATGCACCGCACCTGTCACCCATCGGGCCCGCAAAAAGGGAGGGGGAAACCCAATAAACATTTCAAGAAAATAATCAACTTTATTAATTTCTCCGGCCCCCACCCTCCTACACAACACAACTACTGTATCATAAAACAATTAAACACATACAGAAAAATTTAAATCGCATCCCTTTTCTCATTTTCTTATTAGCCGGAAAGACAATGTTCCACTTTGGTTTGCACACTTAAAACCTTAAGACAAATAAACGTCCTAACTTGCCAAAATTCCTTTGGGTTGACCGCTTTTTCTTTCCCCCCACTGTGCCTACGGTGAAGCTGCCACCCGTTGGTCCTCCGATCCCCCAAACCCCGGGGGGGGCCCGGAAAACGTAGCTTGAGTCGCACCCCCGCACTGATTCTCCCACCCCACCACCTTCGCCCTCCCCCCACAAAAAGGGGCTCCTGTGGGCCCTCTCCCCATCTTCTCGCTAAAACACCCCCCTTTGTCGGGCTCCCTGTCTAGCCCCCAAAATTCACGTTTGCTGTCCCCCGTCCCCACAGGAACAATTTTTTTCCGTGCCCTCCGGGTACAGCAACCTCCACGTCTTCGTCCCCACCAGAGAAACACGACAGCTAACCCTGCTTCACGCTGTTTTTCTTGGGCCCAAAAACGGGCGAGTTCATTTTTCCCTTAATGATCCCCACTCCGGGTTTTCCCCAAAGAAATTTAATTTCTTTTAAAGAAAAGAGAACCCGATTTTAACGGCTAAACCCAATGAATCCCGGCACACACACTCACACATTTTACCAAAAAATCCCCAAGTTATTTTTATCCCCCAAATGAATCGTAGTCACCTAACAACCACACCACCACAGCTGCTAGCCCAACAAAGACTTGGGCACCCATGGTTAATGCATAACCTTATTCAAACTCATGTTCGACCCCCCAAGTACCCATTGTAAAAAACAGCCGACTTTACACCAGGACTGGGCTTCAGTTTTTTACTTCCTCTTTAGATAAAAAGGTGCAACACTCAATGGGCCGAACCCTTCCTTTCATTCCTCAAAACAAAGCACGGATGGTCGCTGTACTTCCCTGCAGGGACGTCACCCCCCCGTGACGGTCACCACACGATCCTTTTCCCTTCGGGGCCCACGGGAAAACCCAGTGATTCCCCCCCGGGGCGGACTGGACACCCTCTACCCGGGAAAACGGCTCGGCAACTCCTTGTAAATACCCCCTTGGGGACATGCGAACACTTCCCAACTCCCCCCCTTCGATACGACTGGGGGTACCCCCCCCGGTGATGCCTGTTTCGCAAAAATTTGAAGCCCAAGGACGTGCCCCAAACAACAAAAACACCCTAATTTCCCAAAAATGCCGAACTTCGGCCGATCTTAACCCCCGACCTAAGAATTTTTTCCAAAATCAAAATTTCCTCCGGGACGAATGTTCTCTTTGGGATAAAACAAACTCATTGCATAGGCGTATAACAGTACACCCCTATCTTCAAGACATCTTCCATCAACATCTCTAACAGGGAAAAAAAGTCCCCAAATTAAAACACTAAATCTAGATGCCCCAATTGAATCATCAGCGAAAACTGCTCCATAAATCAAAAACCTCTCTATAACGTTAGTTTTTCAATTCCTATACATTTTAATTAATCTTTCCATTCACTTCTAAATGACAACCAAAATTTTGGCACAAGATCCAAATCGGGTGGGGGCCCCAGCCCCCTAAACACAAAAATCAAATTCAGGCGGGGCCCCCAAACCTACATAACACAAAATAAAATTCAGGCTTTTGGGCCACAAACTGCTCCCCGGGGTCTCACAACAATATCAAACAAACATTCACCTGATGTCAAACGAAAATAAAACCCTTTTTACCGAGCTGGACAAAAACAACATAGCAAAAGAATAAAACCCAGAAAAATCAAAAATCATAAAGTGAGCATATGACCCCTGCTCCATGGGGGGCAATGAAGAAAAACCATCAATAAAATATTCAAAAAAAAAATAACTAAAATACTTAAACCCCCCAAACCCAACAATCAAATCAATAACACAACTGGCCAGCTACATTATTTACACAGTAGCTGTCCGTAAAAATGACTGCCCCAACCACACCAAAAAACACACCCAGCTTGCCCTACCTTGTCTATTTTTGTGTTTACAATACAACACAAACCCGGGGACATCCCCAACCCTTGACCTACCCTGCCCCTCTCAAACTTTACCGCCCTTTTGTGGCCGCCAATGTACCCGGGCGTAGTTTGCGCTTCCCCGGTTTACAAAGAGTCAAACACCTTTTTCCACAGTTTTGTCCTTAAAAAACGCGGAAAAAACTGCGTCCTCTTCTGCCTGTCCACCCCGACGACGATATCCCCCTTTTCAAAATGTTTGAATATCCCTCACTATCTTTTTCCGAATGATTTTTCCCTTTTCTCTGTGGAAATTCCTTTGGTTCAAATACTCATGGTTTGCCCCACTGATACCTTATTTTCGTTCCTTTTTCCCACATTGTTCGTGCTCCTGTGAATGCTTTCTTGGCATTTCCCAACGATCTGCTCCTTGACCTTTTCCATCTTTTACAGCCTCCCGGTCCCAACCCGCTGCGGTTAGTTACTCTTGGTCCCTGTTGGCCCCCACCCCGAGGGCCGCCCCCCGTGGCTCTTAAATTTCGACTACCCCGCAACGCCAACAATTTTTTGAACCACCCCCTAAAAGGGCCCCCATGGCCCACAAACCCCCCCCCTACGGCCCCACCCTCCTTTTCCTACGGACCGCCACTACGGGCCCCCTTCTGGCCTACGGCACCGCCCTACGACCCATTCTGGTCCCTGCACCACCCATGGCCACCTTCGTGGCCCACATACTCTACTGCTAGCGGGCCTGTCACTCCACCTCTTTCGTTTTCCTTCCTACCCTGCACTGCCCGCTTTCCCACTTGACTGGGGCCTGGTTGGTTTGGGGTGATATTCCTACCCCCCAACAAAGCTGGATAGGGAAAAATTTTTTTTCATGCTGCAGGAAGTATCCCAAAAACCCCTTGACTCACTCTGACAGGGGCCAAAGGGGCCGATTTAACTTCTCTGCAACCACGCAGGTGGTTTCCCCGGTATAGTCTGTCTCTTCCCCCAAAACCGGGGGTCTAAACCTGCCCCTGACAGTCCTGTACTAATAAGCGGTCACCCCCTTCCCCTTTACTTTTCTGCCCAAATAGTTGGTGGGGGGACCCTGCCTTCCCGTTGAAATTTATACAGAAAAAACGGAATGTATTCGCACTCCCCTACTTCCTTTGGGGATTGACCCTCTCGCCCCCCAATTTGAAACATTGCGTACTCTAACATTTTTCTTGAGTCCCACTGTTGCCCGGGGCTTGAAAGCTTTCTAACTGCGGGCTGCCCCTTTTGTAGGGGGGTCGGCGAATCACTCCCTATGTGTGGGCTGGGGGTTACGGTCGAGTTTGATCCTTCCCCATTACGCTGTCATGGGGAGATCAACCGTCTGCAACTTCACAAATCCTCTAAAATTCCTAATTCTCTTTCCCCAAGAATACTGTGAGATCCCTTTCCCAATGGAGAGAATTTTTTTCCTTAAAGATCTCCTCCCCTAAGTTAAAAATTTGTTCGATGTTCCCTAACCTTTTCCATTTGTCAAAGAGCCCTAAACCCATAAGAACGTACTGGGTCTCACCCGATTTACGAACGGTTTCTCGAACAATTTCCATTCTATCGGGGTTACCTGGGACCTCTGAAACAAAGCATCGCGCACCGATCAAAAATGTTTTTTTCCCGGTGGGGCCAAAAAAAACTCCCTACTTTGGGGGTCACAGGCCGACAAAATTTTTGGCCCCCGTTCTTCGGTAACCCCGATCTTTGCAATCCCTTTTAAATTGCGAATGAAGTCTTTTAAATGGTGGATTATCATCGAACCTTGGATATTTACAAAAGGGGCTTTACCTGGGTGCAAAGTTCCTTGAGGTTTTCGTCATCCCGTTCTTTTTCCAATTTTTTTTTTTCAACTCAAAATGCCTTTTCTTTCTCTTTCTCTCCTTCTCTTTCCCTTCTCTTTCTCTCTCCTCTTTTCCCCTTTTCCCTTTTTTCTCTCCTTTCCCGTTTTCTCTCCCCTTTTTTCCCCTCCCTTTCCCTTTTTCCTTTCTCTTCCTCTTTTTCCCCTTCTCTTTCCTCTCCCCTTTTTTTCCCTTCTCTTTCTCTCCCTCTTTTTCCGTTCCCCTTTTTCTCTCCCTTTTTCCCCTTCCCCCTTTTTTTCCCTTTTTTCCCCTTCCCTTTCTCTCCTCTTTTTCCCGTTCCCTTTTTATTTTGGGCCCCGATTACCGGGCCAGTTCTTCTCCCCTATCCTTCAGTTTTGGGCCCTTTGCCCCAAAGCTTTCCTTCTCTAAGTCCTCTTTTTCCCCGGACCCCTTTTCTCAGCACCCCCTTTAGTCGACATTTTGAAAGCTAATTTTAAACCCCCGTCATAGTTAACACAAACCCCAGAAAGGAGATATCCACACGATCATTTAAAAAAGCGATCAAAAATTGGCTACACACAATAACCCAACAGAACCAAATAAGCAGTTCAAATACAAGGCCCTATGAAAAAAAAAGATCAAAACAATCAACACATGACTAACGTCTTCCCGAAAAAGAAAAAACAATCTTTGTTTTTCCCCAATTATCAGATTTCAAATCAAATTTCAATTGAAAAAAACCCAGAAACAAAACACTTATGAAATCTTTAGTTCAACCCCCGGGCGACGCCCCAATTTGTGAGGTCTCCGCGCTCCCCCCCGTTATTAAAATATATTTTCTATTCAGGGGTCAGGGGGGGTTTTAGACAGAAGTATTTACGCTTTACAAAACCAAAAAGCGTCTCCCCATAGGCACCGCACTCTGTCCTCACATCGGGCCCGCACAAAGGTGACGGAAACCCAAAAACATTTCATAGAAAATAATCAACTTTTTTTTCAACTTTACTCCGAGCCCCACCCCTCACACACCCAAAAAAACTACTGTTTACAACAATGTAAACAGCAACGACAAAATTTTATAAATCGCATCCCCTTCTTTAGTTGTTCTTACTTACCAGGAAAGACATGTTCCACTATTCTGTTTGCACACTTAAAACCTTTAAAAGAAAAAACGCCCTAACTTGCCCGCTTCCTTGGTTTACCGTCATTTTTTTTTTCCCCCTGGGGCGATACGACTGAAACTGCACACCGTTGTGTCCTCCCGAAGGCCAAATCCCCGTTTGGGGGACAAAGGCAACGTAGCTTGATCGACCCTCGCACTGATCTCCCCCGGGCTCCACCAACTTTGCCCCCTTTCCCCAAAAGGCTCCGTCGGGCCCCTTCCCCCGTCTTCTCTGCTGCAAACACCCCCCCGTTTTCTGGCACTCCCTTCTCTCCCCCAGGTTCCTTTGGTCGCCGTCCCCACCGGGGGACAAACTTCTCGTCGTCGGCTCCGAGCTACAGGCAACCTCCACGTCTTCTCCCCACCCCGGAACAAGAGGGAAAGCTAACCTTGCTTCACGCGTATTTTCTTTAGCCCCACAAAACGGGCGAGTTCACTTTCCCTTTAATGAGTCACCCATTCCTGGTTTTCCAAGACCTTATATTTTTTCTCAAAGAAAAGGGGAAACCGATTTAACGGCTTTTAACCATGGAATCCCGGGCACACACACACCAACATTTTTACCAATAAAACCCCAAATTATTTTTATTTTCCGCCAAGGAATCGCTAGTCACCTACACAACCCCACACCACAGTGTCGCCAACAAAGCTTGGGCCCCTGGTTTAAAGCATAACCCCTATTCAAAAATCATGTTTGATCCCCAAACTACCCCTTGACAAACAGCCTGGACTTCCTCACCAGATGAGCTTCGTATTTACTACCTCTTAGTAAAAGGGGGGAATCACTCAAAAGGCCGAAGCCTTCATTCATTCCTCAAACAAAGACGACGAATGGGCGCTGACTCGCCTGCAGCTGACGGCACCTTCCCGTGACGGGCCCTGCACGATCGCCTTTCCTTCAGGACTGGAGAACCCAGTAATACCAGCCAGTTCGGACGGGCACTCCCTACCCCGGAACGGCAGGGGAACTCCTTGCAAAATCCCCTTGGACTGCAAACACTTCCCGACCTCCCCCCCCTTCAGTTACACTCGGGTATCCCCCCCGGGATGCTGAATCGCAACTTGAAGACCCCAAGGGAAAGTGCTCTCAAAAACAGCAAATACCCCTTAAAATTTTCCTAAAGCTCGAGAACATTCGGCCGCCATTTCACGTGTTTAAAAATCGGGGTAAGCGAATGAAAGAAGAAGGAATGTGTACCCCCAGGGATCCAAGCAAAGAAGGGGCAATGAACGAACGAGGAATAATGGATTTGTGATTAAAAACGTAGAAGAAAACGAACCCAAGTGAATTAAAAAAAAAAAACTCATTAAACACGGAAACAACCCCCAAAGAAATTAAATGAAGAAAATTTAGTTTAATGTTGTTCCAAGGATAGTGATTTTTGACACCATGCAAAGTTACCCCCTCCCCCCCTTTAAAAAATATAAGAAAATGAAATAAAAATTTAAAGCAATCCCTTTTGGGTGGGTAAATAACTTTTGCAATCAAATGTCCCTTTGTTGTCAACTCGAAAAAATCCCAAATTTTCAAACGCTTTTTGCAAGCAAAAAGGGCTTTTTTTAATGAAGTGATGAATTGTTAGTTTAAAATTGCAAATGCAATTAACTTTTGCGTCTTTGTTTTCCCGAGTTTTTTTTTTGTCGTAAACAATTTTAGGTCTACATATGTCAAACTTTAGATCTAGAACAGATGGGTGTAACGTGGTTTTTCCAACGGATAAATTTATTGTGATAACGCCGTTTCTCATTTTAAACGTGTCGAGTTTTTTGAAAAACTCCCCTTTAGGGGACTCTACACAACCTCATTCCAAAAAACCCAGAAAGAATGACCCCGCAAAAGTCAATACCAATACCTTTTTAGCAATACGATGAATTAAATACTTAATTTCAAGACAAAAACTTCGACGTTGCAGTATTTTGCTTTGGCGTTTGTAAAACCCCCAAAGAGAATGCGGGGCAGGGGAAAACCCCAAAGAAAACGGGGCAGGGGAAAACCCCAAGAGAATACGGCAGGGGTAAAACCCCAAGAGAAATAGGGACGGGGTAAAAACCCCAAAGAGAAAACGGGGGGCAGGAAAAGGACAAAGTTTTAGGCCTTTTGAACCCGATGCCTTGTTTTTATTATTTAAAAAATGCAAAGCAGACTAAAAACCATTAGACTTTTCCGAGGATGCGGCCAGATTGAGGATTAATAAAAGGAGGTAACTAAAGGGGCTTCCCAAAAAAAAATTGGAAAGTAGTCCCGCGTTTTTAAACCCAAAACACCCCGTGAACAACACTGAGCACAAAAACTACATGACGATTGACAATAAAAAAGAAAAAAAAATAAGTAGTGAGACAGTTTTGTATGTATAAAAACCCCAAAAATGATTATGGATAAATTTAAAAAAAAGAAAAAGAAATGAAATAAATAAACGAATGATTTTAAGATACTAAACAAATATGTGTAAGTTTTTGCCAACAAAAAAGGATAAAACTTGCTTTTTTTTTAAAAATGTTGAAAGTTATGGGAAGATTAAAATATAACAAAAATAAATTTTAAATACAAGAAAAGAAACTACTATGTGAAAAAAAAAATAAAATTTGACAAAAAATTGTCCCAAAAGTCCGTATCTGAAACATTATTTTGAAGGGTTCACAGTAAACCCAAATTAATCTAAAGCGCCCTTCATTGCTGTTAAAAGATATTTGTTCAATACAAATCTTCCCTCTCCTCTCTCTCTCTCTCCCCTCTCTCTCTTCTCCTCTCTTTTGCTTGGAAGTGAAACTAACCGCAATAAAAAAAAAATTTTAAAAACACAGTTTCCAAAGATACCATACTAGGCCGAACCAGGAGAGAATGTAAGTGGGTCAGAACAGAACAAGACCTATTCCTTCCAAGTTCGCTTAAGACGAGGGTTCAGAATTTAAGCGTGGCGAGACTTTCTCTTAGTCGTTCCTGGGTTATGCCTACAGTATATTCCTCAGTTTCAACTTTATTTACTTCCATTTTTTGGCGCTTTTTCATGAGAGAGAGAGAGAGAGAGAGAGAGAGAGAGAGAGACAGACAGACAGACAGACAGACAGACACACAGACAGACAGAGAACGACAATGACAGCGATTCTTTATTGTAAAATGGTAAACGTATTGGCTTAGTTAGCCATTTTTTTTCATACTGGCCATTACTATTCTACAAACTAGTGTTACAACATATGGACCAGTAGACAGAAACTCGTGGAGAGCGTGGCAGCAGAGAGTCCTCAGAAGAGAAGCCCCCTTCAAGCAAGTGTTTCGGCCCTTATCTCCTGACACTCTAGGGGGATTGGGCCACACCCGGTTCATGACTCCGGATGTCCCTCTGCTGCCCCTTTTTCCCATCTTGGGACGAGCCATGGCTGGGATTCGAACCCATGACATTCTGGACATGCTCATTTTCCACTTAATGACTCGCACACTAACCACTGAGCCACTGGGACACCTGATATTTGTAGGAAAGTTAAGCTTTATGAAGTTCACTTTTGTTCCTCCTTGACCAGATCCAGCTTGAACACTTCTCTGCCGCTTCTGCCATTGCTTTCAGGGCTCTGGTTTTTTCCCTCCCTGCAACTGAGAGTTGTTTCATGAGGCTGTATGCAGACGTTCCTACAAACCCCCTAGCTCCAATTTCTGCAGTGAGGACTTTGACCTGATAGCCTTCTCTCCTCAGGCTGTTTGCCAGATCAGCATACTTTTCAGTCTTGTAGATTTGAGCTGCCTCCATTCTGTTCTCATATGGCACCGTGAGCTCGATCATGATCAGCTGCTTGGTTGACTTAGAGTGGACTACTATGTCTGGTCTCATGCCACTCTTGCTGATGATTTCTGTGTGACTCTTCCATTCTGGGAGGTCTGCAGTGCACTCCCAGTCATCTGCCCCGTCCAGCAGACTCTGCCTGCATATTCCGAGTGGCACTGTTGTTCTTGGCCATGATTTGCCGCCTCCTGCCGTGAAGAATGTTGCGGGTGCTTTCGGAGTCCTGATTTTCCCTTTTGTGGTGTTGGTACCAGCCCAGACTACTTGTACAATCTTTTTGAGCACTTGGTTGTGCCTCCATGTGTACCTGCCTTGAGCAAGGGCTACTTTACATGAGCTTAGGACATGCTCCACTGTTTGCTTTTCATGGCAGAGGGGGCATGCAGGATCGTCTGTTTTCCCCCACTTCACCAGGTTTGCATTTGAGGGCAGAAGGTCATATGCAGATCTGAGAATGAAGCTGATCCTGAGAGGGGCCATGTGCCAAATGTCATTCCAAGTGAGACTTCTTTGGAGTGCATTCTCCCACGTTGTCCATTGCCCTTGCTGGCTCTGCTGGACTGCTTTTTGGAGTCTTTTTTGGTCTTCTTTTCTCATCTCCAGAATCGTCATGTCTCTTTTGGCTTTTCCTTTGGCCTTTGACCACCATTCAGTTTTGGTCACCCCAGTCCTTGTCTGTTGGTCTGTGTGTGTCCTGTTATTTCTCTGATCTTGAGACTTTCTTTTGCAGAATCCATCGCAACATAGTTATACAAAACATAGTTATACAACAAACAACAACAAACCAACCAAACAACAACCATCAGTAACCAAGAAACAAACACTGACATCAACGGTGAAGTAGGCGAATGCTAACAACGCAGTTTAAACAGAGAGAGAGAGAGAAGAGAGAGAGAGAGGAGAGAGAGGAGAGAGAGAGAGAGAGAGAGAGAGAGACAGTCAGTCAGACAGACAGACAGACAGACAGAGACCAGCTGCTGCCGTTGTCCCAGCAGTTGGAGCAAAAATGCCCAAATCACCGCTTCGCGTTCATGACGTTCACAGATCCACATCACGTTATCTGGATCTAACTAGCACAGCTGCTCACCCATCACCATCACCCTCTCGCGCCATCTGACGCGCTAAGTGGGGGGGGGGGGGGGGGGGGGATGACGTCACGAGAACAAGGAACGACAATCCCGACCGCCAGGCCCCTGCGGAGGGGCGACTGCTCTCCCTTCCCCGGAACATGGATAATTGATGGCCGGCACGAGGAGCGAAGGGAGACCCGCGCGGCGTGTATCAGGAGAGGTGACTGCGTGATGAATTGGACCCCGGGATGGAAGAATCCTGTCAGTATGTGACGCAGACACCTGTGCAAGATGGCGCACAGGTCTTCACGGCTCCGTGGAATGTGGGACAGCGTGCCAGCAGCTTCCTTGCGACGTGTGTGTGTGTGTGTGTGTGTGGTGCGTGCGCGCGCGCTTGTGAATCGGGGGGGGGGGGGGGGGGGGGGGGGGGGGGGGGAGTTGGTGGTGGTAGAGGTGGAGACCGGTGAGTTAGAGGGGCAGACACTAGTGGTCTGCAAATTAATGCAGAGGAAAAGATTGTTTGATTAGTTGAAAAAAATGCAGTTAACAACAACAAAAGTCATGAGAGAAAAAAGATTTAAGATTGGTAGACAAAATCATAATGCAGAGAAGAAGAACAACAACAACAACAACAACAACAACAACTAAAACAATAGCAGCAGCAGCAGCAGCAGCAGCAGCAACGACGGCGACGATGACGCAGACGACCAAAAAAAAAAAAGACAAAAAGAAAAAAGAAAGAAAGAAAACAACACCAAACCCGTAAACCGCTCGCTCTCTCTCGCGCTCTGTTTCCCCCTCCCTCCCTCCCCCCCCCCCTTCTCTCTCTCTCTCTCTCTCTCTCTCTCTCTTGATTCCTTTCACAAAGAGATCATATCGGTGACAAGAAAGTTAGACACCACAACAATTTATGTACATAGACTAACTCCTTTACATACAATACTGCCATCACCCGTGACTTTGCTTCCCGTATCGCCCGAATACCTCAAGACACCAACCAGTCCCCTTCCCCGGCCCTTTCCGCCTCTCATACATTCTTTTCCCAATCTCTCTTCGATCCACGGCTTGTACTCCTTACCCTTCTGCACAAAACCACAAGGGGACCGTAGAGCCTGTATCTATGACTTTGCGTGCGGCTTTTCCATTTCTGTTGGCTGTCCACGAAGCGTTTCTGTGGGCTGCCCAAAAGCCACCTCCGTTTCACTCACCCGTATCAACCACATCACCGACCCGCTCTTATCTCCCTCTGCATCTCCAAGGCGGCCTCCTACGGCGATGATGAAAGTGGACAGGAGACAGGGGGGATCACTGGAGTGAAGCCGAGGAATCACCTCCCACGCTGGTCCTCCAAGCTGTGGGAGTTTTGTGGTTGAAGTGTTGCTGTTTCGCCTGAAGAGTTATTTGTTTGTCGGAGGCGCCTCGAGGGGAGGGGGAGAAGGGGGTACAGACGGAAATGGGAGGAGTGTTGTCAGTTTGTGTTGAAGGTAGGGGGATCCAGGGGGAACTCAGCTGTGAGAGGGGCGATGGTGGTCCGTGTTCTATGGGGGAGGACATCGATAAGAAGGGAAGGTTTGTTTACTGCCTGTGAGAGGATTGTGGTGGTGATAGGGATAGACTGGGTCACCGTTCTGTAGGAAACAGCGGTCAATGGGAAGGTTGATTTCCTGTTTTGTTGTAAACCATGATTATTGGGGAAAATCTGCTCTCTGTCCTATAAGAAACTGGGGTGGCAAAGCATAACTAGTTTCTGTTCTCTGGGAAAGTAGGAGGATGTAGGAAGGTTGTTTTACAATTTCATCGCAGGTAGTGATAGCAGAGAAGGTCTCTTTCCTGCTCTATGGGAAACTGTGACGGTTGAGAAAACTGGCTTCTTGTTCAGTCGATATAGGGAAGGCTGGTTTGCTGTTCTGCTGGAAACGGTGATGATATGGAAGGTTCGTTTACGAAACTGTCGTATTATGGAAAAGTCGGTTTGCTGTTATTCTATGATTATAGGGCAAGTCTGGTTAACTACTCTGTTAGGAACTGTCGGGGTATGTATGGCATATGTAGTTAACTGCTCTGTGGGAAGCTGAAGTGGTAGGAAAAGTTGGCCGATGATTCTGCAAGAATCTGTGGTAATAGAAGAAGACTGGTTTACTGTTTTATGCAGGGGACTGTTGTGACAGATGGAAGTCAGTGTACTGTTCTGTGGAATACTCATGATGGTGCCAGATTGGTGGTTAACCGTTATTTCCGTGGGGACACCATTAACGATACAGAAACATTGAAAAATTCTGTTACAGAACTACCTTCTGACTCATCTATGCTCTATATTGTTAATGTCAATATACAATAACTTTTAAATGATAATTTCTCAAAGCAAAATCTGCATCTGTCGAAACGAATACGCATTAGTGGTCAAATAACGGTGACCTTTGATGTCTCCACAGTAGACATCAGAGAATGTTTCTCTTGCCCGGAGAGTAAGTCTCATCCTTCACAGCATGCCCGACACAAGTGATCGCCTGCCCTTGGCAGTCGGGCATCTCTTACAGTCTTTCCATGAGTTGGACGTGACATTTTTTTTTTTTTTTAAACATTTCTTTAATGAACAGATGTGTACATAAACAACTTGTTGAACTGAAGCAACAACAAGCAAATGCTTATAATGTGCTCAGTGACGGAAAATTTAACAACAAAAAACACATCGGCGGATTGCATGATCAACATTGACAAGTAAGACAGAAAGAAAAATGCTGAATAAAATGCTATATAAGTATTCATTAATAATAATAATAATGAATATCAAAATGGGAAAATACATAGAAATCTTACCTTAAATTAAAAGACAGGAAAGAAGAT
>CM031620.1:21049493-21076993 GCA_018398815.1 Conus ventricosus | reverse complement strand
TGTATTTGCACGCATCTGTCTTTAATTACATTATTAATCGCGTTTGAGAGCAGTTGCACATTTGTCACTGTAATACTCCAGGTTCTTGCAACATAACATTTGTACGAAAATGTCTGAATCTGAAACTCAGTTTTTACGTCATTTATTTACGTGCCGACAGAAAACGTATTTTACCGTCGAAAGTATCTAGTAACTTCGATTCCCATTTGTCAGAATCTTTACGTCATTTATTGGTTCATGCAGAATTTTTTTTTCTTAAACCCCGTAATAAACTTTTGTATTCATTGCTGTTTAGGATAATACTATATTCCCTTATATAATCATGGATAGAAGAGTAGCTTTCCGCAAAAGTGACAAAATCTACATCTAGACTATAGTTTATCTTTAAAACTGATATAGGATAGAAGTTCTCCATTACAGTCAAAACAAAACAAAACAAAACAAAACGAAACAAAACAAAACAAAACAAAATAAAACAGATTAAAACAAACAAACATAACAGAACGAAACGAAGCGAAACGAATCGAAACAAAACAGATAGTATACACCTAGGCTTTTGGAGGCAATGTAATGGTTCCCAACTTGAATGCTCTTATGTGTAAACACACTGGCCATACAAATACTTCAGATGAATCTTTACGTACACATTTAGTGTAAACTATTTCATAAGTGTAAAGGATGCCACGTCCAGAACAAATCGTGTTAGGGGAAAACAAAACAAAAACAAACAAGCAAAAACAAAAACATAAAAAAACGAAATGAATTCTGACCCATAACCTGTAATATTTTGTCACTTTGGGAAATTACTTCCAAGGAGGGTTTTCCATTTAAGAGTCGAATTTTCAGCTTCAAGAAGCCAGGATAATTTCAGGGAAAAGACAAGTTTTACACGTGGAAGACTAGCGCTGTCATTGTTCAACACATTCATGTGATGAATTTCTGTTAATTTTATCTTCTTTCTATTCCAAACAAATTCAAAACCAATCTGTTCACAAGTTTGGAGAAAGGTATGTGGAGAATATGGCAAAAGCAACCACGGATAAATCAAATTCGAAAGAATGAGAGATTTTCAAAGCACAACTCTGCCCAATAGTGTTAACAACAGACGTCTTAGCCAAACCTTCAACACATATTTGATATCAGATACTGTATCTAAATAATCTTTTTTTCTATTATTACAAATCATTTATGAACCGTATTCCTAAACTGTGACATTCTCTGTGAATTTTAGTTCATTTCTAAATGTTCCATTCAACGGAAAAATGATTCCCCCCCCCCCCCTTTCTTCCCAACCGAATCGAACTCGTTGTCCCACGATTGAAGTGGAAACCTAAAACACTACCAAATACATACAGAGTCACTACACAACTTTCAAAAGATACTCTGTCTACTTAAAGTAGGAGCTTCGCATCATCAGGATACTGACTCTACCAAAGCAAAAAATGACCATGGAGATACAGAAGCGATAAACAATCCACTCATTTTCATCACCACCATCACCATCTCTCGGTCTTCTCCTTACTCCTAAAATCTAACGTACTCTTTCAATCACAAAGCAATGAATCAAAATAAAGAACGCTTCATGACACTCGCTCATCTGATAAGGTACGGCAGTTTGGCAGCTGTCTTTGGGCAATAACAAGAAGAAGAAGAAGAAGAAGAAGAAGAAGAAGAAGACCAACAACAACAACAACAACAACAGCGACAACAACAGCAACAACAACAACAACAGCGATAACAACCACCACAATAACAACAGCAACAACAACAACAGCAACAACAACAACCACAATAACAACAACAGCGACAACATCCACAACAGCAACAACAACAGCAACAAGAACAGCAACAACCACCACAACCACCACCACCACCACCACCACCATCAGAATAACAACAACCACAACAAGAACCACAACAGCAACAACGATAACAACAACAACAACAACAACAACAACAACAGAAATACATTTATGAAACACAAAAAAGCCGATGACTAGCCAATTTACAAAAAAAAAAAAAAAAAAAAAAATTCCAGCGGAAAGTCCCATAAATTCTAGTACTGGCCAGTACCAAGCTAGGCGTGTCTTTTGCTGACAGTTTTATGCGACCTTCAATCACCAGCCTAACCAGCCGTGACCAGCCGTGACCAGCCGGTCGAAGAAACAACTGTCCGGAACAGAGAGGAATCAGTCAGTCACTCGCGCCGTCGGCCATGTCGCCTCGTTATCATTCCGTCCCGTGATGCAACAGTGGTGACGTCAGGACCGGCAGATACAATCTGACGCCTGCCACCCGTTTCACGGGCCTGCCCGGCTGTGACACTGACGTATCGGGTACCGGCCGGCAGTGAGGGTGGGGTGGGGATGTACCCCGTTTGATCTATGGTGTGAGGTCCGGCGAAGTGATTAGGGAGCGGGGTGGCGGAGTGGTTCGAAACTTGTGTTCAACGATGGTGATACTGATGGTGGTGATGTTTATGGTGACAGTGATGATGATGATGATGATGATGATGATGATAATGATGATGATGATAGCAATGACGGTAATGCTGGAATAACGACGGCGACGACGACGACGACGACGACATCGACGATGACGATGACGACGGCGATGATGATGATGATAAGGAGGAGGAGGAGGAGCTGTAATAGTCGAGTCAACAGTCAAGCATGTTACTGTGTCCTTATGTCATAGAGGATGATTTTTTTTCGTTTGCGGTCACGTCCATAAATAACAAAACACACGGAAAAAAAGTACGCATTGAAACTACTGCACTACATACATAAAACATCAAAAATGACTTGTATAAAATTCTTTATTACATGCATGAAACATCGTAACTGGTGTATTGAAACAACACCACTGCAACATACTCAAACATCGCAAACGATGCGGTCTGCCACTCTGTTTCATACATTAGGCATCATGAATCATGCAGTGAGACTGCTCCCATACAGATATACACTGTCACATCTGATTGGACTGTCTCTACGGCTGTTTTCTTCTTTTACCTATCCAACCACCAAAAAAAACCCGCATAAATTCAACCTGAAATTTCACTTAAACGTGCGCACGTACGATCAGGGGGGACAAATCAACAACTTGACCCCCTCCAGTTTGCCTATAAACCCCATAGAAGCACCGATGATGCCATTCTTACACTCCTTCACAATGCTTTCTTTCATTTGAATAACTCCAAATCTTTTGTTCGTGTTCTCTTTATTGACTTCTCCTCCGCTTTTAACACAATACAACCTCATCTCTTGGCCTTGAAACTGTTAACTTTACAGGTAGACCCGAAACTCATTCTCTGGATCATGAGCTTCTTACTTAATAGAACACAGTCAGTTCGTTTCCAATCTGCAATCTCATCTGAACAAACTACTTGTACTGGTGCTCCTCAGGGTACAGTGCAGTCCACTGTACTTTTTACTTTATACACCAACGATTGCAGAGGTACAGAGAAAACTCCGGTCATCAAGTACTCTGACGATTCTGCTCTTGAAGATTTGTCAAATTGTGATACGGATTATTTTAGAGAGGTAGAAAAGTTCTGTTCTTGGTGCAAGGACAATTATCTGGACCTCAATGTTACAAAAACAAAAGAACTGCTTATCGATTTCCGTAAAGATCCACCACCAGTTCCAAAACTTACTATTGATGGAGAAACTGTTGAAAGAGTTGATGAATACCGATATTTAGGTACAGTTATAGATAAAAAGCTTACTTTTGACAAAAATGTTGAATCTGTACACAAGAAATGTCAATCTAGAATATTCTGCTTGCAAAAACTGAGAAATATTGGTGTTGCTCCTGAGATTCTACAAACCTATTATCGATGCTGTGTTGAATCTGTTCTTACCATTTCTTTTATGTGCTGGTATGGGAGTTTGAGTTTGCGATGTAAGAATGTGCTGAATGATGTTGTGAGTGTGTGTAGTAAAGTTGTGGGTGCAAGACAAACCAGTTGAAAGCGTTGTACGACAGGAGAGTGCTGAACAAAGCCAGACAGATAGCCAGTGATGATAGCCATGTCCTGGCTAAGCATTATGAACTGTTACCATCAGGACGCCGGTACAGAACCTTGAGAGTGAAAACAAGAGCTCAAAAAACTTTTATTCCCCAGTCAATCCATCTTTTAAATCAGTAACCTTTATCAAGCAAAACTTGTTTTTTAACCTATGAATTCTGAATTTGTATTAGGTGAGAGTGCGCATGTGCATGTTTGTGTGCGCATGCGTGTGCACATGTGAGTGTATGTTTGTGTATGCATGTGTGCGCGCGCGAGGGCGTGCACGTGTGTGTGGTGAGCAGGGATGGATGGATACCTGTCTGTGAGTGTGGGGATGTTTGTGCAAACTTGTGTATGTGCATGGGTGTATTTGTGGGGCTGTAAATGTGTCATATAATATCATTTATACACAAATTTGTTTGATTTAATCGTTAAATTTACATTTATAAGCATTTTTATTGTGATTCTTTTCTCTCTTGATAATATACAATGTAAATGATGTGACTATGTATGAATGTGCAATATAAATAATATTATGTATAATATAATGTGCAATGAGTTTATGAAATGATTGTGTTCTGTGATGTGGATAATTTTTTTTTTTTTTTTTTTTAAATATTGCTTTGTTTGGTCGGTTTTTAGTGCTGTGTTTTTTGTGTGAAATGCACCTGGACCAAATTTCTCATGATGAGATAATAAAGTGTTTCTTATCTTATCTTATCTTATCTTATCTTATCTTAACAGCAAAAGCAGTAACAGCAGCAAACAGAAGTGATCTTTTTGTGTTGTTTTTGTTTGCTCGCTCTTTTTCCCTCTTGCTGTTGTGTTCATTGTCGTTGAGAGAGGGGAGAGGATGGCAGGGGAATGTAGGGGAAGAGAGTAGAGATTATTGATGGTAATTATCAATGACTGAAACATTTTTTAGTAAGCAAAGTAAATACGACGGTAAACTGTAACATTATTGGCTTTGATGTGTATTCCGTCTCCAGCCAATTATTTTCTATACTATTTTTTCTTCATCCTGTCACAAAAAAAGTGAATGATTTATAACAGAGCCATATGAGAGGAGGGGGGGGGGGGGGTTGGTAGGGGAGAGGCTAAAAATGATCAGCATAGTATGACTCATGTTTACATTCCATGGTAGAAACAAACACATACACTGACAGCCCCTCCTCTCTCCATTTCTCCTGCCCCTTATCCCTCCCACGCCCACCCTCCAAACAAACAAAGAAACAAACCTATCATTTCTCGCTCTGTCAAAAAGCTTTTGGCGTTATAAAATTAATGTAACCAGTAACACAAGTAGTAACATCATTACCTAATGGCACGCGTTGTTTCGCTCAATAATGGTGACTGGGTGTTTGTCATGCCTCCCCCTGTCAACCTCGGGTGATGTCGATGGAGGAAGGACTAGCGCACGCCCAAACACACTCACAGCTTGCTTACGATCTCATTCATATATCATGCATTCGTCACATCAAACACTAGTAAAGTCTATAACTTTACTACACATGATCATAGAACGAAACATCAATGCATATGGAATCAAACAAAATAAAACATTCTCTCTTTCCTGAACTTCACAAAAATCATTTATCTAAAACATCATTAACTAACCCGGGTATAAATAGATTTCTACTTTACCTGGCCAGGTGATCTTAACTATTCACGAATCACTGTCTTTTCTTTTCTTTTTTTTTCTTTTCACTGTCACTTTCACAAGCACGACACAACTGCTGGCACTGGTGTTGGTCTGCTGGCACCTGGTCAGGTTAGACTGCTGGCACTGGCGTTGGTCTGTGGTTCTGCTTGACGAAGTGACGCTGCCAGGTATGAGTCGAACCCCGGTTCAGATGGAACAGTGACTATCAACATCGATCTGTTCTCCTTTCTTTCTTCCTGCATTAACGCATTGCACTCACTCTCTCTTTCTAGTCTGCTCTATCAAATGGACATGGTTGCTTTCTTTTCCTTTTCTTTTCTTTCTTTTTCTCTTCATTAGTTAGCAACTCTCTCTCTCCACATCTCTCTTTAGTCCTTCCTCTGCAGACTATCTACGGTGCTAAATGCTACAACTTGGTTCTCTCCTTCTCTCCTCATCTCTCTCTCTCTGCCCTTCTCTCCTGCAGAGCTTACACTCCGAACCTCTCCCCTCTCTCTCTTCTCTCTCGTTCTTTTTTTCTCCTCTCTTCATCTCTCTGCCTTTTCTCTCGTGCAGAGACTACACCAGAACCTCCTCATCTCTCTCTCCCTGTTCGTTCTTCCTTTCCGGCGCGTATTTAAATTGGCTAGATCAGTCTGGCCCAGACCTATCGAGACGTTGGCCAGCCCTCCGACTGTCTACGAGGCCGATGCTGTCTCCGTGGAAGATTAGGATTAGCCTCTCGCTGGGGCTCAAATTGGCCGGATGAGTCTGATCCGGGCGTCGAGACTCGTTTGACCAGACATCGAGGGTGGGGTCAGCTAATTGGGTCCGTCTGGCTGGACAGACCGTCTCCGTGGAGCCTCCCCGCTATGCTTAATTGGCTGGACCCGACACATGGGCCTGTCTACCTGGCGCTCAGAATATTTGAGTTAGAGCTTATGTCCAAACACCCTGGCTGGCGACGGACCAGGACTTGGTTGTTTATTTTTTTTGTCCGTGACAATTTCCCCTTGCAAAAAGACTAAGCACCGCATTTTTTTTTGTCTCAAAAACAACGGTACAAAAAGGACAACAACCGGAAGTTTGCTGACACACAGCTACACGTGCAAAGTTTGAAAAATAGCTTTACAACCAACGGTTTATAAATTATCAAATATATCATTAGTGAATACCACTCCAATGAGTTAACATTGACTTGCGCTCTGCGTATTTCGACTCATTTTATAACGACCCCTCTGTGCGCACCTAGCACTTCCCCTACCTGCGGATTTGCCATCTCTCCTCTTCACCTTCTCTCACAATTCCTATGAAAAGCAAAAACAATATAATATGATCATCGAGCCATGACACTTCACTGAGAATCTCCATCCTCACTTTATTGCAAATAATGCATTACTACACAAGAGACTGTATGCTCCAACAAAACTACATTTACATGAACAAATCTCACACAAAAATATGAACCATAGCCCAACTGGGAATGAACCCATATCCAATCAACATAACTTAACAACACATATTATCAACAAAGCACCCCGGATATGACTGACTTCCTCTGAGTTCAGCTTGCTAGACTACGTGACTTTAAATAACAGGTTCTCCGACATTCTGTCGACCTGGACTGTACAGCACTCGTACCTTGTAGGGCTGCAAGCCATTGCCCAACGCAGCACTCTGCTGTTTTTCAGCTGCCGCCTTGCCTGCAGGAATTTGAGTGGTTGATGATCAGCTCTAGCCACGAACTCTTTCCATACAAGATTTGTGGAATTTCTCTGTAAAAAACACGGCCCACACAACAGCTAAACACTCTTCCTACAGTTGCGTACACTTCTTCACAACTTTTGTCAACGTCCTGCTACAAACCTCACAGGAAAACTCGACCCTTCATGCTCCGGCAACAATACTGCACCTTTCCCACCACCTGATCCTCTGTCCGCAACAAAATGTTTGGACATATCTGGTAGCTTCAAGATGGGACGGAACCTAGTCCTTCCAACACCGTCTGCAGTGCATGCTCTGCAGCGTCTGACCATTCTGACCACTGCCGGTTTCCTGCCTGACCAACACTGAGAGGACTCCGTGATGCTGCGAAATTTGGAACAAACCCCTATAGAAACCATAAAACCTACAGACTCCTGACTTCTGTTTTTTGTCTTTGGTCTCTCTGAAATTCATCAACTTCTCCACCTTTCCTCTCGGGCTGCTTTGTGTCGCCTCCGACAACAAAAAACCTAGGAACTCCTACTGTCTACCCTTCATACAGTGACACATCCCTTATGACTCTTCTGGAAACTTAGCAACAAAATCTCCCCTTCTTCCTGCTGGGTCTCTTTCACCTCACAATGATTTGCTGCTGCGCCTAATGTGCAGTCTCACGCTGAAACATATTTGCGGAGAAAATTCGCATGAGAAAAGGGTTGAGGGGGGGGGTTCCCATTCACATCAATTCGTAAATCCCGACCGACCTTTCCATGATGTGAATGGTCCGTTCCAATGCATTCAGCAGCCTTGTTGTACCCGTGGAAGCAGTACCGGACTTGATCTCCCACCTTGAGATTGGCTTCCTCACCTCCGGTCATATTGCTTCTTCGGACGACCCTAGCCTCCTGCAAACTTTCCCTTTGCAACCCTTACATGTCTCACCGTGCCCACCTTTGGAACAGGGCGAGATTTGCAATCAGATCAACAGCCCCTCCTGAACGGTGTGTCAATTAAAGGGGGAGGTTAAGAGGTCGCCTTCCTATTCACCCCTCTTGGGCTGACCGTTGACACACGTCACATGACATGCAAAAACGCTTATGTCTGCCATTTGCCGCCTGGCCAATGAAAAATCATCAAAGTTAGTTCAGCTGTTTTCTGTGCCATAGATGACCCGCCCATGAGCGACCGTGATCCCACTGACAGGACAGTGTCACGATAACCTGCTGGTACCTCTACCTGAGTGGTCACCTTACCTTCTTCCCTGGTAACACTCGTACAACAGCCCCGCCTTTCACAAGAAATTTGTCTCACTCCTCTAACCACCTGTTTCTCTTCCTCCTCTTGCCAACCCAAGACTTCACGACGAAGGGTCTTTTCTGACTTCTGCGCTGGCCTAAACCATCAGCACCATCTATGCCTGACTTCCTTGCTGGAACGACAACGGTTTACAACCTTTTCCTCCTTCCTGCTCCTTGTTTGAACTGCTGCCCCTGTAGCAGTCACCCACTCAGATCCCCTGGATCCCTTGCACCTGGAAATTCCGAAGATCAAATCATGAAGGGTTTTCTTCCATCACCACCGCAGCAGACAACCGCCTGAGAAGTAAGGGTACGTACTTCTATCTTAGCAACTGAAACTCCCTCACAGTGCCATCGCTTAAGAGTACAGGTCTGGATATGCCCTGTCAAATCCCCCCTTCTCTCGACCAGCGTTGTTCGGTACTACAACCACATGAAACTCCCAGTGTCTCGTAACACTTCACCCTCTGCTGCCAACCACACCTTCTTTCCACGGTAACGAACCCCTCAGCTAGTGCCCTCTCCACCCTGACACAGACTGCTGTCCAGTGCTAACCAAGGCTGCACTCCACCCTCTTCAGAGTGGATCCCTTTTGGTTCCACTGCAGGTCGTTTCCCGTGAACGACCCTTATTCCACCTCTTGCAAGGCTGCTGCTTCTGGAACCTCACTGCGACAATCCCCCCTCGCCACATGTCCCTTCTTGTGACAAATGAACACCTAATTCCCTTTGCCCTGCCTTCTGCCCCACCACTGGGTTTGGCAGACTTTGCAGAAACTCTCCTATCTCCTTGCACTCTTCTCACCTGTGCCTAGCACCTGTTGCTCCTGCACCTTGTGCCCAAACGTGCCTCTCTATACACCTTGCTAACTTCAGCAACTCCCCCTGCTGTCTCTGGCTGTCTCTCTTTCAAATGTAGGTTAACTCAGGGTCCGCAACCTGACAAAATCTGTTTCGCTTCATAACCAGCTCGTTCAATCAGCGAACTCCTCTTCGGTACCACTCAACTCTAGCCATTTATCAAAATATGATCTAAACTGCAACCAAACTGAGTGTACGTTTCCCCTGCATGCAATCTAGCTGAACGAAATTTCTTGGCGTTGCACTTCCGCGGTGCAAAGCCCTCATCAATGATTCCTTCACAGGCACCAAAACAGATGGTGTCTGCTGGCAATTGCAGTGAAAATCTAAATGCTACCCGTCAATAGCGCTGACCAAAATTGACTGCCCACTCTTCTGAAGGCCAACCCTGACTGGTCGCTAAACGTTTCGAAACGACTGATGTATGCCATCAATCGAAGCGGTTCCCTTCAGAGAACTTGCAACTTTGGTCAGGGGGCGTACTGGCGACAGAGTCACTGGAAACTGAACTAACCATCCTCGGTGGCTCCCTTTGTATTCACACTTTCTCTAAACTCCTAACTGAACCTATAAATCTTTCCGTTTCCTGCTTCATTCTTTCTGTTCTGCGCTCGCTACCTGAATCCTTAATCTTTCAGTTTCCTGCGTTTCTTTATCATGTAGCCTGTATCCTTAATCTTTCCAGTTTCCTGCTTCATTCTTTCTGTTTCCTGCGCTCCCTTATTCTTTCTGTTTCCTGATTCATCTTTCTGTTTCCTGCGCTTCTACTGCGATACGGCGTCTTTCCCGCTCCTCATTCTCTTTCCATCTTTTGTTGGTTTTCCAACGAAGCACGCAACTCATCTCCTGAGTAGCTAAAAAAATTCTAAATCACGAGCGAACGCCACAATTGTTCATAGGGGTGTTCTTTTCTTCCCCATTATCTCTTCTTTTTTTTGAACAAGAGATTTATTACTACGACAGCCAAACTGTGGTTACCGACACGAGTGGACGTATAAAATCAATCCTATAATGACAATATTAGCTTGTACAACGTAATTAGTTTTTATAAGACGCCTAGCGCCTACCCAACTATGAGAGCGATTATAGCAATCTTGTGCGAAATAAGTACTCTGGGGCTGGAATGCCAAGCCTAGTATTAACGATCTTGGAAGCAATGCCAAGCTAGTAATTTAACTAGCTTGGAACATACATAAGACAACACTTGTCTTAGAATACAACACTGAATCCAACCCAAGCTTCCTCTCTGAGAAGTTGAACAATTTCATAAATGGCCAGAATATCCTGGCAGGCCGCCAATAAATTGTCACCGCGGGTGAAGTCGATGGAGGAAGGACTAGCGCACAGCCAAACACAACTCACAGCTTGCTTATGATCTTCATTCAATCTCTGCATTCTTGTCACAATCACCACTATAAAGTCTATAACTTCACTACACATGATCACTAGAACAAACATCAATCATAGGAATCAAACAAAATAAAACATTCTCTCTTCCTGAACTTCACAAAAATCATTTATCTAATACATCATTAACTAACCGGGTATAAATAATTTCTACTTTAACCTGGCCAGTTGATCGTAACTATTCACGAATCACTGTCTTTCTTCTTTTTTTTTCTTTTCACTGTCACTTTCACAGCGACGACACAACTGCTGGCACTGGTGTTGGGTCCTGCTGCCTTGTCAGGTAGACTGCTGGCACTGCGTTTTGGTCTGTGGTACTGCTTGGACGAATGACGCTGCCAGGTATGAGGTCGAACCCCCGGTTCAGATGGAACAGTGACTATCAACATCGATCTGGTTCTCCAATCTTTCTTCCTGCATTAACGCATTTGCACTCTCTCGCTCTCTCCTACTATCTGCTCTATCAAATGGACATGGATGCTTTCTTTTCCTTTTCCTTTTCTTTCTTTTCTCTTCATTAGTTAGCAATCTCTCTCTCTCCACACTCTCTTTAGTCTTCTCTGCAGACATCTACGGTGCTAAATGCTACAAACTTGGTTCTCTCCTCTCCCTCATCTCTCCTCCTCTGCCACTTCTCTCCTGCATGAGCTTACACTGAAACTCCGAACCTCTCCCCCTCTCGCTCTCTCTCTCATTCGTTTCTTTTTTTCTCCTCTCTTCATCCTCAGCCTTTCTCTCGGCCGTAACTACACCTCCAGAACTCCTCATCTCTCTCCACCCTGTTCGTTCTCCTTTCCGGCGACGTCGTAAATTGGCTAGATCAGTCTGGGCACAACCTATCGAGACGTTGGCCAGCCACGCCGACTGACTACGAGGCCCGAATGCTTGTCTCCGTGGAAGATTAGGATTAGCCTCTATCGCTGTGCTCAAACTGGCACATGAAGTCTGATCCGGCAGGTCGAGACTCGTTTGACCAGACATCGAGCGGCGTCAGCTACTTAGTCCGTCCTGGCTGGACAGACCGTTCTCCGTTGGCCTCTCCGCTATCTTAATTGGCTGGACCCGACACATGGCCCCCATCTACTGGCGCACAGAACATTTGAGTTAGAGCTTATTCCAATCACACTGGCTGCGACGCCAAGAAGCTTGGTTGTTATTTTTTTTGGGTCCTGAACAATTTGCCCCCCTTGCAAAAGACTATGCAACCGCAGTTGTCTCAAAACAACGGAACAAAAAGGACAACAACCGAATTTTGCTGACACTACAGCTACACGTGCAAAGTTTGAAGAAAATACTTTTAACACAACGGTTTATAAATTTATAAAATATATCATTGAGTGAATACCACCCAATGAGTTATCAATGACGTGCGCTCTTCGCGTTATTTCGACTCATTTTATAACGACCTCTGGGTGCGCACACTTATGCAATTCGCCCCTACCTGCGGAATTTAGCCATCATCTCCTCTTTCACAATCTTATGAAAAGCACAATAAATATATCACGATCCATGACACTTCACTGATGAATCTCCACTCACTATAGCCAAATAAAAGCCATTACTACACAACGAATGTATGCGCAACAAAACACATTAACATAACAAATCTCACACAAAAATATGAACCTTAGCCAACTGGGAATGAACCCTATCCAATCAACATAACTGATAATCAACACATATTATCAACAAAGCACCCTGGATATGACTGACTTCCCTCTGATTGCAGCTTGCTAGACTACGCAACTTAAATTGTCAGCTTCCACATTCTGTTGACCTGGAATGTACTGCACTCGGTACCTGTAGGGCTGCAATGCCATTGCCCAACGCACACTCTGCTGTTTTTCAAGCTTCGCCTCCTGCAGGAATTTGAGTGGTTGAGGAATCAGTCTCTACACGAACTCTTTCCATACAAGTATATGTGGAATTTCTGCACGGCCCACACAACAGCTAAACACTCCATCTCTAACAGTTGCGTACCCTTCTCACAACTTTGTCCAACTTCCTGCTACATACTCACAGGAAACTCGACCCCTTCATGCTCCTGCAACAATACCTGCACCTATCCCACCACCTGATGCATCTGTCCGCAACAAAAATGGTTTTGGACATATCTGGTAGCTTCAAGATGGACGGGAACCTAGTCTTTCCAACACGTCTGCAGTGCTTTCTCGCAGCGTCTGACCATTCTACCACTGCCGTTTTCCCTGCCTTGACAAATCACTGAGAGGACTCGTGGATTGCTGCGAAATTTGAACAAAACCCCGATAGAAACCAATAAAACCTAGCAGACTCGACTTCTGTTTTGGTCTTTGGTCTCTCTGACTTCATCATCTTTCTCCACCTTTCTCTTTCTGGCTTGCTTATGTTTCGCCTCCCGACAACAAAACCTAGGAACTCCTACTGTCTAGCCCTCATACAGTGACACATCCTGTATACCTTCTGGAAACTTAGGAAACAAAATCTCCCCCTTCTTCTGCGGGTCTCTTTCACCTCATCATGATTGCTGATGCGCCTATGTGCTGAGTCTCACCGGGGATATAGTGGGCGGAGAAAATTCGCATGGAAAAGTTTTAAGTGCCTATTCGACATCAATTCGGTAATCCGACCGACCCTTTCAGATGGTGATGGCCCCTTTCCAATGCATCAGCAGCTTGTTTGTGACCCGTGAAGCAGTACACAGGACCTTGATCTCCACCTTGAGGGATTGCTTTCCTCACCTTTCTGTCATATTGCTTCTTCTGAACGACCCTAGCCTCCTGCAAACTTTCCGTTGCAACCTACATGTCTCATACCCGTGCCCAGACCTTTGTAACAGGGCGAGATTGGGCCAATCATCAACAGCCACTCTCCTGAACGGTGTGTCAATTAAAGGGGGATGTTTAAGAGAGCGGCCTTCCTCTTCACCCCCTCTTGTGGCTCGACCTTTGACACACGTCACTTGACATGCAAAAACTCTTTAATGTCTGCCATTGCCCCTGCCATGAAAATCATCAAAGATTCGTCAGCTGTTTTGCTGGTGCGAGATGACCCGCCATGAGCGACCTCGTGACCACTGACATGACAGTGTCACGATAACCTGCAGGCACCTCTAACTGCGTGGGTCCAACTTACCTGACTTACCCTTGTGAACACTCGGTACAACAGCCCCCCGCCTTTCACAAGAAATTCTGTCTTCACCTCCTCTAACCCACCTGTTTTCTCTCCCCACCTCTTGGCCAACTCCCAAGACGTACGAGCGAAGGGTCTTTGTTCCTCCTGCGCTTGGCTCTAAACTCCATCAGCGACACATCTAACGCCTTGGGACTTCCTTGCTGGAACGACTAAGGCTGGGTTTTTAGTCAACCTTTAATCCTCCTTCCTCCCCGTGTTTGAACTGCTGCCCCTGTACAGTTCAACAACTCGGATCCCCCCCTGGATCCCTTGCACCTGGAAATTTCCGATGATCAAATCATGAAGGGGTTTTCTCATCACCAAGCCGCAGACAACTCGCCTGAGAAGTAGGGAGGGTACGTACTTCTATCATAGCACGCTGAAACTCCTCACAGTGCCATCGATTAGAGTACAGTCTGGATTTGCCCTTCAAATCCCCTTTCTCGACCAGCGTTGTTCGTACTACACCACATTGAACACCAGTGTCTCGTAACACTTTCAACCCTCTCTGCAATCCACCCTTCTTCCACGGAAACGAACCCTCCACCTTAGTGCCCCCTCCATCCTGAACACTGACTGCTGTCCATGCTAGCCATAGGCTGCACTCCACCCTCTTCAGATTAGGATCCCTTTGGTTCCAACAGCAGGTCGTTTCCCTTGACGACCCTTATCCACCTCTTGCAAGGCTGCTGCCTTCTGGAACCTCATGCGACAAATTCCCTCTCCTACATGGCCCTCTCTGTGACAAATGAAACACCTAAATTCCCTTTGCCTTCCTTTGCCCCACCACAGGGTTTGCCAGACTTTGCCAGAAACTCTCTATCGCCTTGCACTCTTCTCTACCTGTGCCTACACCTGTTTCTCCCTGCACCTTGTGCCCAAACGTGGGGGGGGGGCCTCTCTATACACCTCTGCTAACTTCACATCTCCCCTGCTGTCTCTGGCTGTCTCTCGTTCAAATGTATGGTTAACTCAGGCCGCAACCTGAAACCCCCCAAAAAAAATCTTGTTCCTTCATAACAGCTCATTCAATTCAGCGAACTCCCTTCTTCGTACCATCACTCAAGCCAATTTTATCAAAATAGTGATCTAAACGGCACCAAACTGAGTGTACGTTTCACCTGCTTGCATCTAGCTGAACGAAATTTCTTTCTGAATCCTACCTCTGTGAGGTCAAATCACTTCATCAATGATTCCTTCACAGCAACCAAAATCAATAGGGTGTCTGCTGGCAATGCAGTGAAAAATCAGTACTGCCTTAACCCGTCAATAGCGCTGACAAATGACTTGCCCACTTCATTCTTCTGAAGGCCAACCCTGACTGGTCGCCAAACGTTGCGAAACGACGATGTATGCATCAATCGAATCGTTCTTCAGAGAACTGTTGGCAATTCTTTGCGGGGGCGTAACTGCGCACAGAGTCACTGGAAACTGAACTACCATCCTCGGTGGTCCCCTTTGTATTCTCACTTTCCTCTAACTCAAACTGAACCTTTAATCTTTCCCTTCCTGCTTCATTCATTCTGTTTCTGCGCTTTCGCTAGCCTGATCTTAATCTTTCTGATTTCCTTCCCTCCTGCTTTTCTTTATCATTGTTAGCCTAATCCTTAATATTCTTTTCTGTTTCCTGCTTCATTCTTCTGTTTCCTTGCGCTTCCCTTATTCTTTCTGTTTTCTGCTTCATTCTTTCTGTGTCCGGGCCTTCTACTGCGATACGGCGTCTTTCCGCTCGCGCATCGCCTGTCCAGCGGGTGGGTGGGTTTTTTCAACGAATGCAACCAACTCATCTCCTGAGTAGCCTAAATCACGAGCGACAGCCCCACAATTTGTTCAATAGGGGTGTTCTTTTCTTCCCCATTACTCTTCTTTTTGGGGGGGGGATAACAAGATTTTATTACTACGACAGCCAAACTGTGTTACCGACACGAGTGTCGAATAACACATCCTATGAATGATAAAATTAGCTTGGGGACAACGTAATTAGTTTTATAAACGCCTAGCGCCTGACCCCAACTATGAGAGTGAATTATAGGCAATCTGTGCGAAATAAGTACTCTGGGCTGAAATGCCAAGCCTAGATTAACTATCTTGGAAAGCCAATCCAAGCCTAGTATTTAACTAACTGGGAACATACAGTAAGAAAACAAACACCTATGTCTAGGATTACAACACTTGAACCCACCAGCTTTCCTCCTCTGAGAAGTTGAAACAATATAATAAATGGCCTGAATATCCTGGCAGGCTCGCCAATAAATTGTCAACCTCGGGTGATGTCGATGGAGGAAGGACTAGCGCACAGCCCAAACACACTCACAGCTTGCTTACGATCTCATTCATATATCATGGCAATCGTCACATCAAACCACTAGTAAAGTCTATAACGTTTACTACACATGATCATAAAAGAAACACAATGCATATGAATCAAACAAAATAAAACATTCTCTCTTTCCTGAACTTTCACCCAAAATCAGTTATCTAAAACAATCATTAACTAACCCGGGTATAATAGATTTCTACGTTAACATGGCCAGGTGATCGTAACTATTCACGAATCACTGTCTTTTCTTTTCTTTTTTTTCTTTTCACTTGTCACTTTCACAAGCATACACAACTGCTGGCCACGGGTGTTGGTCTGCTGGCACCTGGTCAGGTAGACTGCTGGCACTGTCGTTGCTCTGTTCTGCTTGATGAAAGTGCCGCTGCCGAGCTATGAGGTCGAACCCCCGTTCAATGGAACAGTGACTATCAACATCGATCTGATCTCCTTTCTTTCTTCCTGCATTACCCATTGCACTCTCCTCTCTCTCTTCTAGTCTGCTCTATCAAATGGACATGGTGCTTTCTTTTCCTTTTCTTTTTCTTTTCATTTTTTCTCATCAAGTAGTTTAGCAAACTCTCCTCTCACACATCTCTCTTTAGTCGCTTCTCTGGCAGACTATCTACGGTGGCTAAATGCTAGCATACTTGGTTTCTCCTCTCTCCTCACTCTCTCTCCTCTGCCCTTCTCTTCTGCAGAGCGTACACCTGCCGAACCTCTCCCCCTCTCGTCTCTCTCATCTCGTTCTTTTTTTCTCCGCTCTTTCATCACTCCGCCTTTCTCTCGTGCAGAGACTACACCCAGAACCTCCTCATCTCTCTCTCCCGTTTCGTTCTTCCTTTCCGGCGACGTCGTAAATTGCTAGATCAGTCTGGCCCAACCTATCGAAGACGTGGGCCGCCAACTCCGACTGTCTACCGAGGCCGATGCGTCTCCGTGAGTTTAGGATAGCCTCGTCGCTGTGCTCATATTGGCCGATGAGTCTGACCAGCGTCCGAGACTCGTTTGACCAGACATCGAGGCGGCGTCAGCTACTTAGCCGTCTGGCTGGACAAGACCGTCTCCGTGAGCCCGCTCCGCTATGCGTAATTGGCTGGACATACCCCGACACATGGCCCGTCTACCTGGCGCTCAGAATATTTTGAGTTAGAGCTATGGCCAAACACCCTGCTGCGACGGACCAGGACTTTGTTGTTTATTTTTTTGTCCGTGACACACCCCCCCCCTTCCCCCCCCACACCCCCTCCCTCCCCAAGGGAAAGGAAAAGATTATTCAAACTAAAAAAAAAAAAACCAAATAAAATGAAAACAACCAACGATCGACCTTAACAAATAAATCAATGCTTATATGGTACATAAATGTTTTTATGCCTAATTCTCTCCAAAACCAGTGAACATGATGTAAACAGTGAACATGATGTAAACAGTGAAACGTGAGTATGACATTTTGTCTAATGTTCCAGCAAGGTTTTGACTTTGGTGGCCCATTAGCAGGAAATGCTCGAGTCAAGGGGTTGAAATCAGATTCTGAAACCGGAATACCTTGTTGAGGCCATGATTTGTAAAAGTAAGCCCCCCCCCCCCCCCTCTCCCTTTTCATTCCGCTGAAACCAGTGTTAAAGCCGTTATAATCCACCTCCTAAAGCGAGGCAGCAGTATTGTTGGAAATGGAAATCTTAAGGAAGTGACGTCACTGTTATTCAAAATGCCATGCCTAGTTTTGAATTCATTTAAAAAAAAAAATGTGCGACACGGCCAGCGGAAGGTACGTTACTACAGCATGGCGGACTGGCTTTCGTATGTTCACACACACACACACACACACACACACACACACACCAGCACCACCGCCACTACCACACCACATACACAAAGCGCAGAGAGAGAGAGAGAGGAGAGAGAGAGAGAGAGAGAGAGAGAGAGAGAGAGAGAGAGAGAGCATGTCTGAACCCTTGCTTCGAGTATAATACGCTATATTTATATGTTAAAAAAAAAAATCAGACATGATGAGCTACACCGGTATGATAATAATTCCGTGACCTTTCGGTCGTCCAAAAGCAGTCACGTGGTAGGGTAGGGGTCGTGGTGTGGGGATGAGGATGATAGGGATGAGGGTGGGAACACGAGAGTGTCAGTTTCAGTATGACGGAAGTTGGGTAGATTTCTTTATTGAGGAATCGTTATCATCTGAATATCTTGTTTTCGTCTCTGTGGATGTGAGTGGAGAAATAGTCTCGAGCGCTTTGAACGTGTGTGCTAGTACCTGTCATTCTTTGGCATCTTCATTATTTTCACTTGCTTTTTTTTTTTGGAACATATGTGTGTTCGAATACAATCATTATCCACTTCTGTATTTACCTCGCTTATGTATGTTCCGGTTATTTGCAAATCTATTTTCGTCACAGGTTTATTCATTCTGGTTTTCATTTTTCTTTTTCTTCGTTAGTTTCTTTCCCTTTTTTTTTAAATCCTATTTTCTTTCCATTTGTCGTCGTCTTCTTAATCCTTGCTATTTTCATACACAAATTAATACCCTTGGATTCAACTCCATATTTCGGCTAGCCAGCTAAACTCAGCTCCTGTGTCATCTGTCCATTAACACTGATTAAAATTATAACTTTTATCACACCAAACACCTTCACATTCGACCTGACGATATTTATAAACATGAAACATTTGGTGGACAATGAAATAAATTCCTTTGCCCACATAATTTCCCCGGAAAAAGAAATTTGCCCTACTGTGATATTTTCACCTAATCGCAGATGAAAACCGTCCACAGTGCAACATTGCACAGGGAACATAACCGAGATGGCATACTCAGTTCAGAGATCGCCCTCGGCCTGGTATAGACACTACCATGCCAGTGTTGATGGAGACAGGGTGTGGTGGTTAACGAAGGGAGTCTAGCATTAGCTGTTTGGATTTAGATCAATATCATGAACAAAAGTGACCAACTCTTGCGAAAGTTTACTTTTGGGAGTTGAACTGCTACTCGTAAAGTCGCACCCACAGTATCGTTGAAAAAAAAAAACCCACGAAATTAGTTATTCTGTTTGAACTGACTGACCGTGGAGGTACAAATCTTCAGTGTTAGTTGATCATGGTAAGCTGGAGAAGGGGAGAGGTGGGGGGTGTTGGACTGCATAAAAGTAATATGAGGCAATAGTAATTACGGGGTAATTGAGAAGCTGCCCCCCCCCCCCCCCCTCCCCATCCCCGGGCTTTTTTTTTCTTAATTCTTATTTAGGTTTGCATTATTTGGGGCGTGTTGGTCATATTGGAAAAGGGTTTTTGATTTGTTTGTTTATGCTTTAATATTTGGGTTTCGCTACTACTGATAATGATGACGTATGATGATGGGTGGCGGGTTTTTTGAAGTGGGTTTTTTTTTCAGATCGGGCCGGGAAAGTTCTCGAGCTTTTGGGAAATTAAGGGGGTTTTTTTGTTTTAAGCAAATTTTTTTGGGTTTTTCAAGTGGGGGGGAACCCCACATCACCAAGGGGGAAAACCCCGGGGGGTATAAAAAAGGGGGGAGTTATGGAAGTTTTTGCATGCCGAGGGATAGTTGAAAGGAGTTTTGGGGACCCGCCATCCGGGGAGAGGGGTGGCCCTCCGCCACTGGGTGGGATTTTGGGTTTCCAGGGGCCCCCAAGGGGGGGGGGATTTGTGTCAGGGGACCCCTACGGGGAGGGGGACCGTCAGCCCGCAGGAGATTTTCAGGCCATTCATTCCCTCCCCCCCTTTTTGGGGGAAAAAAAAGGAAGGGGTTCGGCCTATTGAGTGGGGTTTTTCACCGTTTTCTATAAGGGATTTTATGAAGCCTCAGTCCTGGTGGGAAGAAGTCCAGGCGGGTTTGTACAAAAGGGTTTTTCGGGGAAACGAACCCTGAGTTTTTTTGGGAATTATGCATTTAAACCCTTTTGGGACCCCCCCTTGTTTTGGGGGCAGCTGGGGGTGGGGAAAGTGTAGGGGATAGTGATTCCATTGGGGGAATAAAAATAACTTTGGGGGGGTTATTGGGGAAAAAATCCCTGTTGGGTTTGGGGCCAGTGGTTCCCTTGGTTAAGCCCTTGAATGGGGTTTCTCTTGGGTTTTGGGAAAGAAAAAAAGTTGCTTGGGAAAAAAGGGGTTTAACCCTTAAGGGAAAGTAAAATCGCCCGTCCTTGCTAGGGGTCAAGAAAAACAGCGTGAAAAGAGGTTAGGGTCCCCTTTTTGTCCCCCTGGGGGGGGAGTAAACAGGGGAGGTTTTTCTGTAGCCTCGGAAACCGCGCCCAAAAATTGTCTCCCGTGGGGGGCGGTCGCAGCAAAGACGTGTCAGCCTTTAGCCTAACAGGGGCTGCCCGACAAAAGGGGGGTGTTTGCACCCGAGAAGAACCCCGCCCGGGGAGGCCCAAAAGGGCCCCTTTTCCCTGGGAGGGGGAAAGTACGGGGGGACCCCGGGGACTCGGTTTTTAGGGGGCGATCAAACACTTGCCCGTGTCCCCCCTGGGATTTGGGCCCTTTGGGGGGACACAACAGTGTGGGAAACTTCACGCCGGGGGGGTCGTACATGGATGAGAGAAAAATCCCATCAACCAAGGAATGCTGGCCAAGGGGTTTTGGGGGGTTTTTTTTTTGGGGGGTTTGGGGGGGGGGGGAAAGGGGGGGGGGGGGGGTTTTTTTTTTTGTTTTTAAGTTAAAATTCTTTGGGGGGAGGGGAATTTTTTGGGTGGGGGCCCCCGGTTTTGGTTTACATTTTTTGAACCGGGAAATTTTGTTGGGGGGGGGGTTTTGGGGGGGGGTTGGGGGGTTTTGGAAAAAAGGGGTTACCCTTTGGGGGGGTTTTTGGGGGGGGGGGGGGGGGGAGGGAAAGGGGGGGTGGGGGGTGGGGGGGGCCTTTTTTTTAAAGGGGGGTTTTTTGGTTTTTTTTTTTAAGGGGGGTTTTTTTAAAAATTTTCTTAACCCCCTTGGAAATTCCGAATATGGGAAAAAAAATTTTTTTTAAAAAAACGAGGAAAGGGTCGAACCCCGGGCACAAAATTTTTGGGAAAAATTTTTTTTTTCGGGGGGCCGGGGTAAAATAAAATTTTAAAACCAGAAAAGATTTTTTTTTGGGGGTTAGGGGGATTTTTTCCCCAAAATTTTTCAAAGGATTTAAAAATTTTTTCGGGGAAAATTTTGGGTGAAAAAACCCAAGGGTTTTTTTTTTTTCCTTAAATTTTAAAAGGGAAAAAGTTTTTTTTTCATTTTGATTGTTTTTTGATCTTTTTTTTTATGACTGGGCCCTTGTATTGAACTTGGCCTTTTATTGGGTTTCTGGTTTGGGGGGGTTGTGTGTAAAAAACTATTTGATGCTTTTTACAAGTGATCGTTTGGGGGTATCTGCTTTTTTTATGTGGTTGTATTAAAAGCTGATCGAGGGTTAAAGCTTCCCAAAAAGTCGACTGAAGAGGGGGCTGGACAATGGGTTTTGGGTGAAAAAGATGGAAACCCATAGAAAAGGAAAAGGTTTAGGCTAAAGGGCCGGGAATGAAGGATATGTAGATGAGAACTGGCCCCCCCTTTAAGAGGCCCAAAAAAAACAAAGGGGCGGGGGAAAAACAAGAGAAAAGAAAAAAGGGGAAAAAGGGGGGGGAAAAGGGAAAAAAACGGGAAAAAAAAGGGGAGAGAAAGGGAAAAGGGAAAAAAAAGGGGGAATAGAAAGGGGAAAAAACTAAAAAGGGGAAAAAAAAAAAAAAGAGAGAAAAAACGGGAAAGAGAGGAAGGGGAGAAAAAGAAAGGGAAAAAAAGAAAGAGGAAAAGAAAGGGAAGGGGGAAAAGAACGGAAAAAAGGGGAAAAGGGGGGGGGGGGAGAAAGAGAACGGGGGAAAAAGGGGAAAAGAAAAAAGGGAAAAAGAGAAAAAGAAAAGGGGAAAAGAAGAAAAGGGGGAAGGAGGGAAAAAGAGGAAAAGAAAAGAGAAAGAAAACAGTTTTAGTTAGAAAAAAAAAAAATTGGGGGAAAAACGGGAAAGGGAAGCCCTAAAAGGTTTTAGGGTTTGAAAAAATAAAATTGGAGATGAACGGGCTGGGCCCCCAAAAACCCCAAGCCAAAAATTTGCAAACCCAAGTCAGGTTTCCCTTTACAATTGCCAAAAGGGTTTGATTAAATCCACCCTTTAGAGGGTTTTTTTCGCCAAATTTTAAAAAGGGTTGCCAAAAATCCGGGCTTCCCCCAAAACGGGGGGCCCCCAAATTTGTCGGCGGCTGCAACCCAAAGCAGGGGTGCTTTTTTTGCCCTTTCCACCGGAAAAAAACAAACTGGTCCGGGGGGGTGCTTTTTTTTCAGAGGGTTTAATAACCCCCATGGAAAATAGAAATTGTTCAAGAAAAAGTTGTAATCAGGTGAGACGACGACAGTTTTTTTTAAACGGTTTGGCCTCTTTGACACTGGAAAGGGTTTGGGGAAAAATCGAACAAACTTTGAATTTTGAGGAGGGGGAAACCCTTTTAAAGGCAAAAAATTTCCCCTTGTCGGAAGGAAACCCCCCAGTATTTTTGGAGAAAGAAATTAGGGAATTTTAGGGGGAGTTGTGAAAGTTTTCAGACAGGTTGAAACTCCCCTGACAGGAATGGGAAGAAGGGGTCCCAACCATCGAAACCCAATGCCCAACCCCACATCGGGGGGGATTCCCCCAAATCCCCACCCCCCAGGGGCAAATCATTAAATGCATTTTCCCAATCCCAAGGCAACAGTGGATCAAGAGAAAAATTTGAGGGGAAACCCCCATGTTTTAAATTTGGGGGAGGGGGGTCATATCGCCAAAGGGAAATTTTGCGGGTTGCGATTTCATTCCCTGTTGCTGTTGTACAATTTTAACAGGAAAGGGGGGTCCACCCCCAAATACTCTAGGGGGGTAGTAAACGGGAAGCCGGGGGGCCCGGTTTTTGATACCGGGCTGACTCTAGCGGCAATGGTAAGCCCGGGTTTGTGGAAGAGAGAGGGGGTTAAAACCGGGGGAAAACCCCCTCGTGGGGTATAAAATGGAAGAATTTAAACGGCTCCTTGGGCCCGGGGCCAAAATAAGTCAGATTTTTTCCGGGGTACTCTCACCTTTTTCAGCAGTGCAAAACCAAACTTTTATCCCAGCTTTTTAGGGGGTAGGTATATTTCCCGGGCTAACCCCGGGTGCCAGTAAGTGGGAAAGGAAAAGGGGAAGGGAGGGGAGGAAAAAAAAACAGAAAGCAGGTGGGGTGCAAGGCCCGCTGCAGTAGAGTAGGTTTTAGGCCTGAAGGGGGATGGTGGTTGGGGAGTGGACCCCTTAAAAATGGGCGTAGTGGCGGTTTTCCGTGGGCCCTGGAAGTGGCCTTTGTGGGGGTTTTCCGTTTTGACATTGGGGGCCATAATGGTGGGTTAAAAAAAATTTTTGGCGTTGCCTGGCCCGTGCAAAAGTGGGGGGCCAGGGGGCGGACCCCCGGTCGGGGGGCCCAAAATGGCCCCCCAAAGTAACGGGGAAACCCGAGGGGGGGGACCGGGGGGGGAGTTAACGCATGGGAAAAAAGGGCGAGGTGACCCCCTATCGTTAGGAAAAGCCAAAGCGTCACTCAAAGGGAGGGTGATCCAGTGTCAGGAAAAAGGGAAAGTAAATATTGGGTCATCAAGTAATGGGCATAGGGCCCTGAGGGGGGGGATTCGAAACCAAGGGAATTTCCCCAGAGACCAAGATCGGGTTTGGTAAAAGGGGTTTAGGGTCATCCCCTAACATTTTGAAAAAGGGGGGATCGTCGTCGCAGTGAATGGGGGCGACCGCCCCGTTCACGTGATCTTTGAACAACCCGACCCGGGAATGAAAAAAGGGAAAGAAAGTCAAGGGGGATTTTTGGGCCCCCAAAGGGTAGAAGAGGATCGGGGGCAAAATTTTAACGCCCCTTTAAGGGCTTTAAAATTTTTGAAGGGGGTTTCGGAATCCTCTTTTAAAGCCTGGGAAAGCCCCAAACTATGCCCCCGGTTTCTGTTTTGGGCCCAGCCACAAATACGGCAAGATTAGGGGGCAGGGGTAGGGCAAGGGTTTGGGGTATCCCCCCTGGGTTTTTTGTTTTAGTGTGAACCCGCAAAAAGTAAACAAGGTAGGAAAAATGCTACGGCTTCTGTTGTTGTGGGGGTGGTGAACAGTAACTGTTTTCGGGGCCCCCGGGTAAATAATGAAACTGGCCCGGTTGTGTTATTTTTATTTGCGTCCCCCCTCGTGGGGGGGGTTAGTTTTGTTTTAATTTTTTGTTTCATTTTTTTGATTTAAAGGTTTTTCCCTTGATGTTTCCCTTTTTTTCATTGTCATTATGGTTGAGTGCATGCTACATGTTTTGTTTTTATTTTTTTGGTTTTTATTGTTTGCTTATGGTTTTCTTTTTCCCTGATTGGGAAAGTGGAAAATGTCTTATTTTGTGGGCGTCCCTATAAGGGGGTTGATTTTCCTAAAAGGGGTGTGAGAACGTGTGTGGGGCCCCAAAGCCCGAATTTGGGAATCTTGTTTTTAGAATGGGGGCCCCTGCCTGAAATTTTATTTTTATTTTTAAGTAGCTGGGCCACACCCTAATTTTTAATTTTTGGGTTATTTATGGCTGGGGTATTTTAGAAGTGGGTTGGAAGAAAATTAAAATTTTCATGGACATGCGGATAAGCTAAAGTTATAGAGAGAGTTCTTGGGTTTTATTTGAGCCAGTATTTAAGGGTTTAAAAGTTGTGCACAAGGGCGGTTTTTTGCCCCGACCCAAAGGGGTATCTTTGGAATTTTTCTGATTGTTTTATTTGGGTTTTTTTTGGGGACATTTTCCAGGGGAAGTTTTTGATGGAAGGAGGGCTTGAAGCCTAGGGGTACATGTTTTATACCCATTTCCTTGTTTATTTTTTTATCCAATTGGAACCCTTCGTCGGAGGGAAAGTTGATGGAACAAAATTCTTTAGAAAGGGGGTTTTCCCTGGTCGGCCGAATTTCCGGGGAAATTTAAAGGGAAATTAAGGGGAATTTTTTCGGGTTTTAGAGCAATTTTTGGGGTTTTTAAGTGTCCCAACTCAGGAAACACCAGGGGGAATACCCAGTCGTTTTCCCGAAAGGGGGAGAGTTACGGGAAGTTTTTTTGCATGTCCAGGGGTTTGTGGGCAAAGGGGTTGGGGAAACCCGCCCGTCCCGGGGAGAGGATGCCCCGTCCCAACCCATGGCTGGTATTACTGGGTTTTCCTGGGGGCCAAGGGAAGGCTTGTTTTAGGGGGCCCCCTCCCGGGGTTTAAAAATACCCTCCGCCTTCAGGCAGATTTCAGGCCATTTTAGTCGTCCTTTTTTTGGGGAATTTAATGGGGGGCTTCGCCTATTGAGTGGTTTTTAAACCCTTTTTGCTAAGAGGTAGTAACACTCGAAGATCATCCTGGCTGGTAGAGAAGTTTCCCGGTGTTTGTCAATGGGAAACTTTGGGAATCGAGCAGGTTTGAATTTGGGGGGGGTTTTGCATTAACCAATTGGTACCCCAGTTTGTTGGCGCTAGCAGCTGGGTGTGTGTTTATGGGTATTTACTGTGATTTCCTTGGGGGAATAAAAATAAATTGGGGATTTTTTTTGGAAAAAATCGTTTTTTGGGGGTTTTGCCAATGGGTTTCCTTTTTTTAGCCAGTTAAACCCCGGGTTTTTTCTTGGGTTTTAGAAAAAGAAAATTTAAATTTTTTGGAAAAACGGGAAAGGAAAATTTAATCACTTAAGGGGAAATAAAACCCCGTCTTGCTGAGGGGTCCAAAAAAAATTTCAGGTGAAGCAGGGGGTTTTTTCTGTCGCCTTTTTGTTCCCGGGGGGGGACCCCTAAGGGCAAGGGGGGTTTTCTGAACCTCGGGCCCACGCGAAAGAATTGGGCTCGTTGTGGGGGACGGGCGACAGCAAAACGTTTTCCGCCCGTTGGGGCCTAAAGGGGGCTGCCCCCACACGGTGGGGTGTTTGCAGCCCAAAAAGGGTGCAGGAAGGCCGCCCGGGGGCCCTTTCCGTGGAGAAAGGGAAGTCGGGTTTGGGGTCCCGGGGGGCCCGGGGGTGAGGGTGCGACCCCAAGTACGGTTTCCCGTGGGCCCCCCAAGGGTTTGGCCCCTCGGGGGGGCCCCAAAAAGAGTGGAGCTTTACTCTTTTTTTGTACCGTGGTGAAGAAAAATGCGTCCAACCCAAGGGAATTTCTGGCAATTTGGACGGTTTTTTTTCTCTTAAGTTTTAAAAGGTTTCAAACAGATAGTGGGAAAATGTCTTTCCCGGTAAGTAAGAATAAAAGAAGAACAGGGGATGCGATTTATGAAATTGTCAGTATGCTGTTACATTGTTGTATGATACAGATAGTTGTGTTGTGTAGTGACAGGTGGGGCTTGAGTCAAGTTGAATAAAAGTTGATTATTTTCTATGAAATGTTATTGGTTTCCCGTCACCTTTGTGCGGGGCCGATGTGAGTGACAGAGTGCGTGTGCCTATGCGAGAGCGCATTTTGGTTGTGAAAGCGTAAATACTTCTGTCTATAACCCCCTGCATCCCTGAATATGAAAATCATATTTTAATAACGAGGGGGAGCGTCGGAGACCCGTCACAATTTTCATGTTGTTGATTTTCGTTTATTTTGCTTTTTAAAAAAAAAATCTGTAATGCTCGACTGTTTCATAAATTCGATGTGAACCCATCACTGTTAAGATCAGTATATTCTGTGCGTGCTTGACCATACATTATCTAGTCATGCTGTTTCCTATTTCTATGCTCAAACTTTTATTTATCTTCTCTTTTTTTCTCTTACGATTAAAGGATTTAGTCCTTTCTATTCTTAAATCTAGATCATACCTTTAGTTATTCTTTCTGATATTTCATGTCATAAAGGAGAAGGTGTTTAGGTGAATCGTTGCAAAAACCCATTGATTACGGAAAAAACATGTTTCTTATTGCTTTTTCTTGCAATACTGATTTCCAAATAAAAAATACTTCTTGCTTAGGTTTACATACTTATTTATCAAAGAAGAAGGCACTTTGGGTTTCCGGTTGTGTTCATGATGGAAGAATCGTCTTGCAGTAAGTTCATTTCGAAGAGGAACGTTGAGTTTCCTTTGCAATGGCTACTTGAAGGGGAGTGAGGGTGCTT
>CM031620.1:21034493-21039493 GCA_018398815.1 Conus ventricosus | reverse complement strand
GGGACAAAAAAGAGAAAGAAAGGAAAAAGAAAGAGAGAGAGAGAGAGAAAGCAAAAAAAGAAGGAAGAGACAGAAGGCAAGAAAGAAAGACAGACGGAAAGAAAGAAGAAAGAAGCCCAAGAACTGAAGACGCACCAAGGAGCCCCAATGGCTGATTAGCAGTCAGAGAGTATCATCCAGCCCTGAGGGGCCTTTTGTTTCTTTAACCCCACGGCCCTCAAGGGGGGCAACATCGCGTGCAGAGTAATCCATAATTGTAACTTTCCCCCAAGGCATTAATATCATCACGCTGTCATCTTTTCTTTTCTTTTTTAAACTTTATTTTCATTCCCTCGTTGCCCTGTCCTCTTTTCTTTTTCCCACTTCCTTTTAAGTACCTTAACACACGCAAAGCCGCTTTGAAATAATAATATATAGTGTGGATGCTACAGCGTGATATCAAAGTACGATCTTCTCAAAGGGTCCTTTGTAAAAGCATGCTCATTTAATTTTTACAACGGTTTCGCACACAAGAGGAAAACCAAAAAAAAAAAAAAAAAAAACATAAAAAGTGAAGAACTTTAAAAAAGAAATAATAAATAAGATAAACACACACACACACACCACACACACAACACACACACACACGCACGCACGCACGCACACACAAATATTGGCATAATGTTGACACATTTTGCATGCAGGCAGCTATTCTTGAAGGGATATAATGATGAACATAATACAGTGCAATATATTAGAATATAGATTATGCATGCATACTACATTTTGTTCTTTTTTTTTTCAGTCTTGGCTTATGACAGATATATTACCACAAAAAAAAGTATGGGTAACACAATACGTAAAGATAAAACGTAAAGATAAAAGAGAGGGAACTTAGAAAACAAAAAGAAAAACGAAAACAGAAAACAAACATCAACAACATTAACAAAACAATACAAACATCATCATCATCAACAACAACAAAACAATACAAACAAAAAAAGTCAGTATTACGACAGCAAACATAGACACCGTTTGTGAACGGCTCAAGCAAATGCCGCTTTAAATGTATGCGTGACTTGTCAAACCTACCTTGAAAACGCAAGTAGTGCGAGTAGCAGGGAGATACAAGGGAGGTAAGTTTTATCGTTAACAGTCTCCACTCCAAATTAATGTTGCTTCCGGTATATGTCGTTCTCTCACAGCAGGGAGACAAGAGTTAAACACAAAAAAAGAAAGAAGCGTCTCTTTTGAAAAAAAGGGAAGTTACAATTGTGTCCTCATCTAATGAGATGCCACGGTCTCCGCCGACCGGTCGGAGAATGTTACTATTTCTGGTTCGTGGAGACCAAAAATAGATGCTGTTTGACCTTCGAGCTTCGAACCGTCCTAGACAACATCCATATTGTTCATACTGAAGTTACAGTCGATTTTAAACAGAAAGAAGCGAAACTGACTTTGGTTGTTGTTTGTTTGTTTGTTTCTTTTGTTTTCCATGTTGTTTCTTTTATTCATAGATGTTATTGTAAAATTGGGCGACGTGATTGGTTCGATTTCGTTAACTTCTCTCTGATTGGAAGGCGTAGACTGCGGCGTTCACCTCAATGTTGATAGGAAAGTGTAAACACTAGTGAGCCTTTCTGAGCATCATGTCACGTTCTGTGTAATTATTGTATTATGGGAATGAAGTTGCTTGCATTGTTTGTTGACTACTGTTTAAAGAAAAACAAACTGGGTTACGTTTTTCTATGAATGTTCACAAAGAGAATTTCCCGTGGAAAAATGTTTGTACACACACACACACACACAACACACACACACACAACACCACACACACACACACACATGCACAGATCTTTTTACCTATTTCTATCATTCTGTCTATCTCTCTAGCTCTCTGTCAGTCTCTGTCTCTCTGTCTATGTGTCTGTCGGTCGGTCTCTCTGTCATTTAACATTTTTTCTCCATTGATGCAATTGGTAATACTTTGAGATTTCAATCGTTAATTTGTTAGTAACTAAAAGAAAACTTCGTTATGTTTAATTCTTGATTAGTTCGTGCGATTATCACAGTATACTGATAAAAACGTTACCCAATCCCTATTGAATGTGTGCCTTTCCACAGAATGTCAGAAAGAAGAGTAACTTTGCAGTCAAAACATTTCCAAATCTCAGTTCTGATCATTTAAACTACCTAGACATTTTTTTTTTCTGCAGGACAAAAAACACCAAATGTCATTTTGTGAAACATTCTACACAGCGGTGGTCACTTACACGCTGTCAAGCATCTGCTATATCTGTGAAGCAAATGAACATGAAATTAAGCCCCCCCTCCCCCCCCCCCTTACCCCCCCCAAAAAAAAAAAAAAAAAAAAAAGTGCTGGGTGAAAAATAAGGTCTGGGATTCCTATTCGTTCGACAGGAAATACAAAGGAACATTATGGGAAAAAAATTAAAAAAGAAAGAAAGAAAAAGAAATGCAACATATGTTTTGGTGTATTAGTCTGTCTGAGTCTCTCGCTCTGTCTGCCTAACCCTTTCTCTGTCTCTCTCTGTCTGTGTCTGTCTGTCTGTCTGCCTGCCTGTCTGTCTGTTCTGTCCGTTTCTGTCCGTTTCTGTTTGTCTCCCTCTGCGACTCTCTCTCTATCTCTGTCTGTTTATGTCTGTCTCTCTTTCTCTCAGTCTGTCTGTCTGTCTATCTGTCTCTTTGTCTGTCTGTCAGCTTGTCTACCTGCTTGCCTGTTTGTGTTTCTTCCTATCTCTCTGTCTATCTATCACTCTGTGTCTGTCTGTCTCTGTTTGTCTCTCTGTCTCTGTCCGTCTGTCTGTCTGTCTGTCTGTCTGTCTCTCTCTCTTCTCTCTCTCTCTCTCTCTCTCTCTCGCTCTCTCTCTCGCTCTCTCTCGCTCTCTCTCTCTCTCTCTCTCTCTCTCTCTCTCTCTCTCTCTCTCTCTCTCTCTCTCTCTCTCTCTCTCTCTCTACGTGTCTATCTCCCTGTCAGCATCTTATGCACAAAGATTACAAATAGAAAAAAAAAGGCCCGAATTACCCCAAGGGTCTATTCCAAGGCCACTTCTAATCTACCTGTATATCAATGATCTCCTACTGCTGGTATGAGCCCCTAAGTGTCTTATGTGATCCTTACCTGATAACATGTCCCTCCACTCAGACGCAGTGGAGTTCTTTTCAATCCCGACGTCCACACATTTTTGGTGAGAACGATCTTTCTGAGTAATACCTTAATGATTGTATTTTCATCTTCAGAATACGAAAAGTTTGACAGCAAGTTTCAAACAAAATCACGAAACAAACACCAACAGTCGCAAGCTGATTGAAGACAGCCAAACCATTAGAACAGGTCCACGAAGATCGAGTCTTGAGAGTGACTGTGGACGAGAAACTGAAGAGGCAGTCTCACACTGAAACCCTTGTGAACAACAATCTGGCTCGCAGTCATTTCCTGCTCAAATAGCCGAAACCTTACGCAGATACAGATGCTCAAGAAATGGCTTTTTTCCCCCCTCCAATCTGATGGCCACTGCCATACTAATCATGCACCTGCAGCTGTGCTACAAAAAATAAGTTCTGGAAACTTAATTCAAACCACAGAAGTGTATCTTAAATAAATGTTAGCGAACCGCCCAGAGAACGTGGACAAACGAGTCACAAGACAAAACACAACGCGTTTCGACCTCTTAGGTCTTCGTCGGGTGATAAATAAACGAATAAAACAACGAAAATTCACTTAGCAGAAGTGTAGCCGGAATAGTTCCACTAGATTCTTCTTTATCGGTTTCGGAGAGATTGACTGTTATACACGCTGCCACTACGAACACAATCAGAATCAACAAAGTTGTATATACATCTATTTGCGAAGTAGGACACGGATCTAACCCCACGGTACCTCTACGATTTGTTACATGGATCTCATGTCAGTATAGCCCCAGCATTACATTCTACCTCGTGGTCGGAAGAACCAGTTTCAAACTCTCTTTGCAATCTCAAGTAGATCCACACAAAACAGTCTTCCTTAAAAACGAAAAACATGTAGTTTTCGGTAACCTTTGAATCGCCAAAATAATACATGTACTATAAACATTGCGCTGGTAATGATCATGAACTGTATTAATTACAATATTTCTATTGCATGGAGAGTTTATCATGTTAGGCCTAAAAGTTCGGGAAGATAAGCGATCGCTCGTTCTTCGTTTTCATTGTCCTGAATGCTGTTGATCTAGCCTGGAAAAGACCTACGCGGTCGAAATATGTGGGGGTCCTGCCGCTGTTCCCCAGGTTCTTTGTTCCCCAGTCTCTATATTCCCCAGTCCCGGTGTTCCCCTCAAGAAAAAAAATCGAAATTCAGTCCTAAGTTCCCCAGTTTCGTTGTTCCCTACCCTGTGGCGATCCCGCTGTTCCCCATTCCCGCAAATCCCCGGTCACGGTGTTCCCAGTCCGGTGTTCCCCAGGCCCGCTGTTCCCCAAGTTTTTGCCGTTGGTGGTGTTGGTGGGTTTTGCTGACTTAAACGTTGTTACTGTTGCTTTCATTGCTATAGGCGAGGCAGTGGGAGGGCGGGTGGGAGGGGGGAAGAGGGGGGGGGGGGGTGGGGTGGAGGGTCGGGGTATTGGGGGTGGAGCGGGAAGGCCGTAGAAAGAGGGGTTTCATGCCGACTGGACAGAAATCGGTTTGGGGAACAGCGCTACTGGGGAACAGAGAACCTGGGGAACAGCGGTACGGGAACAGCGGCACGCTCTTTCGGTCGGGGAACATCGACACTGGGGAACAGAGACACGGGGAACAGCGCTACTGGGGAACATAGAACCCGGGGAACACCGGCACGCTCCCGAAATGTGTCATGTCTTGTCGTGTAATGTATTTGTCCATGTTAACGACAAGAGTTACTTAAACTTACTTTTAAAAATTTGTTTCAATTTCCGCCCGTAGTCGCCTCACTTTGAAATGACATATCTTGGTCTGTTGTCTTAACCATCATTATCTTCATTCCCCGCCTTGTTGTGTCAGGCCA
>CM031620.1:21026993-21029493 GCA_018398815.1 Conus ventricosus | reverse complement strand
TTATTTAACCGATGTACACTTTTGAAACTGGTATTTTAGTCCTCACTGGGCTAAAGCCTGTGTACATACCAAATTTCATCCAAATCGGACAATATGTCAAAAATAACGGTTTTTAACGGTCAGATTTTGAAACACTGCATGGAAGTGCCATTTGTGTGTGATGACCTTTCTATATACAAAATTGCATTAAAATCCACCAATATATAAAAATAACGGCAAAATAACGGTTTATCGGTTATATAACCGATATACACTTTTGAAACTGGTATTTTAGTCCTCACTAGGCTAAAAGCCTTTGTACATACCAAATTTCATCCAAATCGGACAATATGTCAAGAATAACGGTTTTTAACGGTCAGATTTTGAAACACTACATGAAAGTGCCATTTGTGTGTGATAACCTTTCTATATACAAAATTGCATTAAAACCCACCAATATATAAAAAATAACGGCAAAATAACGGTTTAACGGTTATATAACCGATACGCACTTTTGAAACTGGTATTTTAGTCCTCACTGGGCTAAAGCCTGTGTAGATATCAAATTTCATCCAAATTGGACAATATGTCAAGAATAACGGTTTTTAACGGTCAAATTTTGGAACACTATATAGAAGTGCCATTTGTGTGTGATAACCTTTCTATATACCAAATTTCATTAAAATCGACCTATATATAAGAAATAACGGCAGAATAACGGTTTTCAACGGTTGTTTAATCCGGAAATGAAATGAGGTAGGGAACAGTAAACGATAAACAGTAAACAAGTGGGGTATGTTTTGCTCCCTTAAGGAAACCTAACACAGAGTAACTTTTATTCAAGACTGTGTGTGTGTGTGTGTGTGTGTGTGTGTGTGTGTGTGTGTGTGTGTGTGTGTGCTAACAGTTTTATCTCCGATCATAACCATTTTCCCTTTTTTCCTTACGGTAATGATAGTTTTCCAACTTTTCCTTCAGGTTCTCGGTCGTTTTCCCTGTTTTTTTTTTTTTTGTACTCCCAGTTCTTCAAGAACAGGGAGTATTTTAGAAGGGGAACGAAGAAATGCTGTGTGTGTGTGTGTGTGTGTGTGTGTGTGTGTGTGTGTGTGTGTGTGTGTGTGTGTGTGTGTGTGTGTGTGTCTGTCTGTCCGTGGTCAAAATGTGTTGCACTCGCTCCAGACAAAACTACTGGGTCGATCTTTCTGCAAATTTGTAGGTATGTTCATTATGGGTCAAGGATGATGCCCGACGTTTTAGTTTACCGTTATAGCCGTTACTAACGGCTGTAACGGCCTGTAACGCTTTTTCTTTTTTATGGAATATCTCCGAAAGTACTTTGCCGATCTTTGTGAAAATTAGCAGGTATGTTCATTATGGGTCACGGATGATGCCCGATGTTTCAGTTTACCCGTTATAGCCGTTACTATAGGCTGTAACAGCCTGTAACGGTTTTTTTGTTCTTTTTAGAATATAATTAAAAAGTACTTGGCCGATCTTTCTGAAAATTTGTAGATGTGTTCATTATGGGTCACAGATGATGCCCGATGTTTTAGTTTACCGTTATAGCCGTTATTAAAGGCTGTAACGGCCTGTAACGCTTTTTCTTCTTTATGGAATATCTCCGAAAGTACTTGGCCGATCCTTGTGAAAATTAGCAGGTATGTTCATCATGGGTCTCGGATGATGCCCGATGTTTTAGTTTACCCCGTTATAGCCGTTACTAACGGCTGTAACAGCCTGTAACGGTTTTTCTTCTTTATAGAATATCTCAAAAAGTACTAGGCCGATCTTTCAGAAAATTTGTAGGTATGTTCGTTATGGGTCACGAATAATGCCTGATGTTTTAGTTTACCGTTATAGCCGTAACTAACGGCTGTAACGCCCTGTAACGATTTTTCTTCTTTATAGAATATCTCAGAAAGCTCTTGGCCGATCTTTCTGAAAATTTGTAGGTATGTTCATTATAGGTCACGGATGATGCCCGATGTTTTAGTGTACCGTTACAGCCGTTACTAACGGCTGTAACGGCCTGTAACGCTTTTTCTTCTTTATTGAATATGTCAGAAAGTACTTGGCTGATCTTTGTGAACATTAGCAGGTATGTTCATTATGGGTCACGAATGATGCCCGATGTTTTAGTTTACCCGTTAAAGCCGTTATTAACGGCTGTAACGGCCTGTAACGGTTTTTCTTCTTTATGGAATATCTCAGAAAGTACTAGGCCGATGTTTCTGAAAATTTGTAGATATGTTCATTATGGGTCACGGATGATGCCCGATGTTTTAGTTTACCCCGTTATAGCCGTTATTAACGGCTGTAACGGCCTGTAACGGTTTTTTTTAATGGAATATCTCAGAAAGTACTAGGCCGATGTTTCTGAAAATTTGTAGATTTGTTCATTATGGGTCACGGATGATGCCCGATGTTTAAGTTTACCGTTATAGCCATTACTAACGGCCCATAATGGTTTTCTTCTTTATGGATAATCGAAGAAAGTTCTTGGCCGATCTTTCTGAAAATT
>CM031620.1:21004493-21019493 GCA_018398815.1 Conus ventricosus | reverse complement strand
TGCTTCTCAACCCCTAGTTCACAAGTACCCTGAATTCTCCATTCGCTTACATTCTCCCACACATCAGCATTTACACACACCCCTACCTAATTGATTAGCAAACACACACTTAGCCCCAGATGGACATCGAAAATTCCCGCCGACTTCGGTGGTTACTTAAACACAGTAATTATCTTAAGGAGGGCTACTACAACCTCCACACGCATTCAGCCAGCCTGACAATAGAACCAACACAGTGACCCACGGCAACACCATCCGAACGACTTCGCCGAGGTCATAGTGGTTACATCCCTTCCCCCTTTCGCCACTGGGCAGGTCCGAACTCTCTCCTAGGTGTCATCTGTCACCTGGCCATTTCGGCCTCCTTCACACAGTTCGGCCGTGTGCGTTGGGTAAGGTACCCTGGTTAATTGGCCTATTACCTATAATTGGTCTATTACCTATTTGTATACTACGTACAACGTCCCTTTGCCTCCAAGAGTCTAATGCCTTTTGTGGACGCTTCGCCCCAGTACTACTCTAGTACTTACTTTGTTTCCCTCCTGAAACTAATTTGGGCCATGCAATCCTGCAGGCTCGCCACTTTGTCCAGGACGGGGGAAATCGTGATGGTATTGCTTAAGTGCACTAAGTTGATGTATTATTAGTCAGGCTTAACACACCAAGGTTATCTTTGCACTCATACACGCATATGCACACTCATGCGCACACCAAACATTCACCTCTCTCTGGGAATGGGATGTCACGCATTCGTTTCTCTCCTAACACGACTGAGCACAAGAAATACAATTTCTATGCTACTTATAATCAAACATGAAAAATATCCAATTACACAGATGCACAAATCAACATCGAAAATTCCCGCCGACTTCGGTGGTTACTTAACACAGTAATTATCTTAAGGAGGGCTACTACAACCTCCACACGCATTCAGCCAGCCTGACAATAGAACCAACACAGTGACCACGGCAACACCATCCGAACGACTCCAAGACCCCTGCTCTTCACTGACTGTTTACAAAAGAACCTCAGCTGACCGAGCATTTAGCGCTCATTTGGAACGCCGAGGTCATAGTGGTTACATCCTTCCCCCTTTCGCCACTGGGCAGGTCCGAACTCTCTCCTAGGTGTCATCTGTCACCTGGCCATTTCGGCCTCCTTCACACAGTTCGGCCGTGTGCGTTGGGTAAGGTACCCTGGTTAATTGGCCTATTACTATAATTGGTCTATTACCTATTTGTATACTACGTACAACGTCCCTTTGCCTCCAAGAGTCTAATGCCTTTTGTGAGAGGTTTCACGCTCCTTGACACCCTCCTCCTCCTCCTCCACCTCCTTCTCGTTCCTCTTTTGTAGGTGTTGAGTTCAGAATGACGTTTATTTACCAAATGACGTATGCGCAAACTGCGTAATTATTCATGAGGTCTCTTCAAAATACCAGGCTAAGGCAGAAGGAGTCAGAAGCTTCCATTAGTTGTCTCTGCATGTCCCGAGCATTTTCATTGGTTGTGTAACATGTGATGATACTCGATCCTTCTGGAAAGTTCTATGCATTTTCATTGGCCATGCTACGTCATAATTCTCAAAATACTCCAGAATACTCCATGATTATAAACTGGTCAAGCCACCCGTGTTTTTCAACTTTCGATTCGATGATCAGTAAGGAATAGAGAGAGAGAGAGAGAGAGAGAGAGAGAGAAGAGAGAGAGAGTGCTTGAAAAAGACACGTTCTTGTAGGTGGACTGTTGTGATGGTCATTCAGTATTGATCTGTGAATCATCTGCTGTCAGTAAAGACTTTGAACTTCTTCCTTGAGTCGGCCTTTTTCTTTGTAACCGGAATCGATCAACGAGCCATCAGAACCAAAATCATTGTTGTCTGTATTATGTCAGAAAACAGGTTTCGATTCTTCTCAGTTGTAATAAAGATGAAACAACAATAGACAGATAGATAGAAAAATGAATAAAGGAATGAAAATAAATAAAGATAACGACACAACTGTAGAGACCGACACAGCTATACAGACCAATGACACAGCTGTACAGACCAATGACACAGCTATACAGACCAACGACACAGCTATACAGACCAACGACACAGCTATACAGACCAATGACACAGCTATACAGACCAACGACACAGCTATACAGACCAATGACACAGCTATACAGACCGATGACACAGCTATACAGACCAATGACACAGCTATACAGACCAATGACACAGCTATACAGACACACAGCTATACAGACCAACGACACAGCTATACAGACCAACGACACAGCTATACAGACCAATGACACAGCTATACAGACCAATGACACAGCTATACAGACACACAGCTATACAGACCAACGACACAGCTATACAGACCAACGACACAGCTATACAGACCAACGACACAGCTATACAGACCAACGACACAGCTATACAGACAAACGATACAATGACACAGCTATACAGACCAACGACACAGCTATACAGACCAACGACACAGCTGTACATACCAACGACACAGCTATACAGACCAACGACACAGCTATACAGACCAACGACACAGCTGTACAGACCAACGACACAACTATACAGACCAATGACACAGCTATACAGACCAACGACACAGCTATACAGACCAACGACACAGCTATACAGACCAACGACACAGCTATACAGACCAAAGCCACCTTACAGTAGGAACTCCATCCTGTTTTTCAGCACATTTCAAAGTTTCTCTTTTCTTTCCTTTCCTTTTTTCTCTTTTTTTTTTTTTTCCTTTATTTTTTTTCTTTTCTTATTCTTTTCTTGTTGTCTGGTCTGTTTTGTTTAGTTCACGGTCTAAACGGCACAAGCACCCCTCCGTCCCCCCCCCCCCCCCCCCCTCCCCGCCGTAAAAGCTCCATTCTCGTTTTAGCACATTTAAGGGTTTTTTAATAACTTTTTCTCTTTTCTGTTCTTCTTTCTTTCCTGTTTTTTTTTTCTCTCCCTTTTTTTTTCTTTGTCTTTTTTTGTCTGTTCTGTTTTGTTTCGTTCACGGTCTAAACGGCACAAGCAAAACCCCTTCCCCACCCTCACCCGCCCCACACACACACCTCCAACACACACACACACACACACACACACACAAAACACACACACACACACACACACACACACACACACACACACACACACACACACACACACATGCACACACACACACACACACACACACACACACCACACACACACACACACACACACACACGCAAGCACACACACACACACACACACACACACACACACACACACACACACACACACACACACACACACACAGAGCCGCGCGCCTCCTCATCCAAGCGTGACGAAGTGGACCAAACGTCTTCTACCCAGCCCACCCACCTACCTGCCCCCTCACCTACCCCTCCCCCCCCCCCTCTCCCTTCCCCCTCCCTACCCCCAGTCCCCCCCCCCCCCCCCCCACCCCCCTTTTTTTTTTTGGGCTATTTACCCGCAGTCTGCTCGCTAAGGGACCTAGCCCTTCGTCACTGACCCTGGGGGAGATACTTGCCACAATGCGACCAACACCTCCACCCCCCTCGCCCCCCCTCCCCACCCCACCCACCCACCCACCCAAAAGGGGAGACAAATTGATCGTTAACGCCCAGTGGACGCTCAGTGGTCGTCCGTCGCTCGGGCTTTGGTCCTTTCTTCTGTGGGTGGGCAGTACCCCGGTGTGGGTGGGTGGAGGAGGAGGGGGAGGAGCGGGAAGCAGGGGGAGGGAAATTTTGGAGTGGGGGGGGGGGGTGGGTGGAGACTGGGGGTAAGAGGGAAGAGAGGGGTTGGTGTGGGGAACTGGGATGGTGGTTGGGGGGGGGGCGGGGTGGGGTGGGGGGGGGGGAGTAAAAGAGAGGGGAGAAAGCGGGAGGGGGTGGAGGTGGGAAGGGAGGGGGGGGGGTTGTGTGGGCAAGGGGGGGGGAGGTTGGGTGCTGAAGAATTTAAAAGTGGGGGGATTGGTTTTTAGATTAGCATTGAAGAGGAGGAAGTGTGTGTTGTGTGGTGTGTGTGTGTGGTGTGTGTGTGGTGTGTCGGGGGGGGGGGAGTTGGGTGGGAAAGGGGATGGGGGTGTGGGAGAGGTGGGTGGGGTGCGAAGAATTCAAGTGGGGGATTTGTTTTAGATTAACATTTCAGAGGAGAGCGAGCAGGGGGGGGGGGGGGGGGGGGGGGGGGGGGGGGGGAGGTGAAGGGGAGGTGGGAAGGGGGATAGGGGAGGGTGATGGTGGTGGTGGTTATTCCTGGCTGTCTGTTTGTCTGTCTGTCTGTCTGTCTGTCTGCTGTTTCTCTGCCCTGTCTGTCTGTCAGTGCTTTATCTGTCTGTGCTTGCACGCGCCTGTGGGGTTTCGTTCGTTCTTCTTTTTAACGTCTGTTCACTTTGAGTGATATTAGACGTGAATGAATAAAGAGAATACTGAAGGAATGAATGATTGAGTGGATAAGCCTATATGTTATATAACGGTATGTAGGCCTTTGTATGTGAGAGTAAAACGTGTATATATCTGTATATGTATCTAAACAAAAACAACAACAACAACAACAAAAAAAGACAAAAAAAAAAAACACCCAAAAACCCCCCAGTAGCTTAATACAACAATTAATGGAAAAATTTAACAGAAGATATAGATCTAACATAATATAACAATAAAACAAAAATCCTTCACTATCTAAACTTACGAGTGAAGGAGTAAAATGCAGGCCATCATTATATAACGCACTATGAACTAACAAAAAACAGATTAAAGAAAAACCCCAATCGGACAAATGAAATAAGTGTTCAGCAATTTCGATCAGCAAAAGGTGGTCCAAAAGTATACTTGCAAGTTTTTTTCAGAAAAATTATTAGACCTTAATGAGTTGGTAAGAAAGAAGAAAAACTTGCGACAATTAAATAAAATAGGCTCAATGTTATTTCTTAACCACAAATACAATTAGCATTTTACTAAACTTTTTTTTTAAAGCGTTTAGCTTTAATCGAATCACAAGGGAATAATTTGTCTGGAATAATAAACTGATGATCAACATTTTTCTTAGAACAAGGTCTATGGAAAAGCTTCCCACGTTTGGATGAAATATCAACATTTATTTGACTCTTTCCGTGCAGTTGATTCAAGGATACGATAACATTCTACACTGATGGTTTAATTTTCAGCTCGGACGATGACCCCGCTTTTTTAGCACCATTTTTTGCAGCCCATCAGCCAATTTATTCCAAGTATACCAATATCGAAGGAAAACCAGCAAACTTCTATAATAGTGCCTTTTGACGCCACCAGTATAAAAGATATTTAATTTCAAACACAAGGTCGGGTCGTGTCGATATATTGATGAATCAAGGGCAAGTAAGACTGATTTTGAATCTACAAAAAAACTATCTGAACAATATTACTGGAAGATCTGTTAGAATTCCATTGCTAGCATAATAGCTACTAATTCAGCTGTGAATATAGACAGATAACTACCAAGAAAGAACGATCGTTGAGTTTAGGCGAAGAATAACAAATGCTGCACCAAAATTTCCATAATCTAAAACAGAACCATCAGAAACACCTGAAGATGATTTTGATATTTTCGTATACATGTGATTTTGCTAAATTAGCAATGAATTGATATTTTCCCCTTTTTGATGTCAATGTAACCAATATCAAGAAAAGGTTTTAGTATTTCCCATGAGGAATAAATGAAGAAGATGGATTTTTTAGCCACATCTTTGATATGAATTTTTGAACATTCAATCAAATCAGAAGTATATGTGGTCCTATAGTTTTCTTGCGATGTAATCAAATTGCCCTTTTGGAAAGTCAGTGTTCGATCTAAGTTTAAGTCTTCTTGAATGGGAATTACATTAACACTTGACTTTATGAAAAATTTTGATGCTGCTAGTTCACGATAATCATCAAGGGGCAAAATTCCAGCTTCTCAAATGTTTTTTTCATTTGAGGCATGAAAAAGGGATACCAAGATCATGTTTTAAAGGCTTTGCAATCCAAACTTTGTAACTTTTTCAGAAGACATTTGGGGGCACTAAAATATTCTTCTTGACCATAAGTAAGTTTTGATCTAACAAGAGCTATGAGAGATGAAGTAAAGTTTTTGAATCCATTCCCCAGGTATCTGCTTATAATTTTTAATGAATTCAAACTTTTTCCCAGCCTGTTAATATATATTTAAAATGAATATTCCAAGATAATTTTTGGGGTAAAGAAAACTCCTAAAAATTTAACACTTTGTTTATTTTCTAAAGATTTACCTAGAAGTTTGAAACTGGTACATTTTCTGGATGCTTCCTGCATTAAACAACATCATTTTGTTTTTTCAGGGGGAAAGAAAGCCCTTTTTTGTGTCAATGTTCCCTATGCTGTCTAGCCTTTGAAAATTTTTCTAACATAATTCTTGCTCTTTGTGATTTTGATTTTTTCAATTTTGCTTCTACCCACATCAGATATCATCTCGATTGCCTAGAAAAACATTTTTGGAGACCCTTTTTGGGAGTCTTTAAAGGGATATTAAAAAAAATAGGGCATTACTAAACCCTTTGGGGTTTTCCATGTCTTTTTTTTCTGATGTTGAGAGTGTACCTCCTACCTGGCTAACATAGTTCTAAAAATCTAAAAACGATTTGATATAATTATATATGTTTTTGATAATTCCAATCAGTTCAGTTTGTAAAACAAGCGTTTATCCAACTTGGTCAAGTTTTTTTAACTAAAAAAAGTAGCGAGTATATTTTTCCTAGGGCAAACTTACGCTTTTTTTTGAGTAATAATTTAACCAACTCACTTAATTTTCCTTTCATAAACCACTTGATTGACTGGAATTACATTGTTCTTTCCCACAAAAGTTGTACCATTTAAGACATTCTTTCTACAAGTTTGCCACAATGAGAATGAGAGCAATAGGGGGGTAGCTTTTTTTGTTTTTTTATATTTTTTTTTCCATGTTTTAAAACGGGAACAACTATTAAAAAAACCTTTTTTGAAAAACAAAAAACCAAAATTTTTCCCAGCAATTCTAAATTTATATGATGCAGGAAAATAATGCATTGTTGGAGATTTTTAACATTTCATTCTACAAGTCAAGACCAGCAGAGCCTTTTTGTTGCGATATCAGATTTTGCACTTTCCAACTCTCTGATTGTTATCGGAGCTTTAATGGGAATCTTAAACAGGAATATGGTCGAATAGAAAAACTTGATTTTCTTTTTTTCTCTGTAATTTTACAATTTGAGACAAGCCTCTGAAAACATTTCCCAGAAAAAATACCCAAAAATTTCCCCCCTTTTTCTCCATCAAAGGGAAATTTTTTTCTCATTTGATTTCTATGGATAGCTTGGGAGTCTGATTCCCGTGTTTGTTGTTGTGTGTGTGTGTGTGTGTGGTTGTGTGGGGTGTGGTGTTGGTTTGGTGTGTGGGTGTGGTGTGTGTTGGGGTGTGTTCTGCCTTTGTTTAGTTTTCTTTCCCTTCCCCTCCTCCTGTCCCCTTTTCCCCCTGTTCATCTCTCACTATCCCCCCTTTCCTCCCCCCCCCCCCCTCTCTCTCTCTTTCCTCTGTGGCTCTTTCTCCTCCTCTTTTTTTTATTTCTCAGCTTGTCCAATCCGTTCTATCCGTCCACTCCCTGCGCCTGTCTACGTCTGTCTGTCTGTGTCTCTGTAACTGCTGCTCTTTTCTCTCTCTCTCCCCTCTCTCCCCTCCCTCTCCTCTCCCTCTCCTCCCTCTCTCTCTTTTCCTCCCCCCTCCCCCCCCTCTCTCCCCTCTCTCTCCTCTCCCCCCTCATTACCCCAACATCTCCTCATCTTTCCTTTGTCTATCTGTCTGTCTAACTCTCTCTGTGTATCTCTCTGTCTCTGTCTCTGTCTGTCTGTCTGTCTGTCTGTCTCTCTCTCTCTCTCTCTCTCTCATCTCTCATCTCTCTCTCTCTACTCTCTTCTCTCTCTCTCTCTCTCTTCTTGCTCCTCGTTATTCGAGGTACAGTGTTTCGCTTACGTTGGAGATGCCACATGGGTTTTTATTTTATTGTATTTTCTTTTCTTTTTCGCTCTGTCGTTCTTCATTCTGTTTTCCATCACTATTCCCCAACCACATGGCTGCTGGCATTTCCCCTGCCTCCCTGCTCACTGCTGACTGTTGGTGTGGGTGAGGACTCGCCATCTGTCGAGATTACAAATAGACCACTGCAGCATTCGAAGCAACTCGGGTGTGTGTGGTGTGTGTGTGTGTGTGTGTGTTGTGTGTGTGTGTGTGTGTGTGTGTGTGTGTGTGTGTATGTGTGTGTGTGTGTGTGTGTGTGTGTGTGTGTGTGTGTGTGTGTGTGTGTGTGTGTGTGTGTGTGTGCGCGGCGTGCGGGTGTGTGTGTGTTGTGTGTGTGTGTGTGTGTGTGGTGTGTTGTGTGTGCGGGCGTCGTGCGTGTGTTTTTTGTCATTGTGTGTGGGGTTGTGGTGTGTTGTGTGTTGTGGTGTTGTGGGTGTGTGGTGTGTGTGTGTTACAATCTTTTCGTTTTTTCCCCTTTTGTCGTTTTTCCCTTTTTTTCTTTATTTTGCTCTTTCATTTTTTTTTCATTTCCCTGAAAAACAACAACCCAACACACACACACACAACACACACACAACCACACCCACACACACACACACCACACACACACACACACCCACCACACACACACACCAACACACACACACACCACATGCACCACGCACGCACGCAGCACACCACACCCACACACACAACACACACACACCAACCACACACACACACACACACACACACGCAAAGCAAAAATTTTGTTTTATTCCAAGAGGCAAGGAATATGGTAGGTTTGTAAACCCAAAAAAGGGAAATTGTTTTTGGCACCACGTTTTTGGAGTTTTGTATTGGCTCCCCTTTTCTTTGTCGTCTGTTTTCTGTTTGACGGCCGGTCTGTCTGTCCTGCTGTCTGTTGTCGTCTTTTCTGTCGCTGTGTCTGTCTCTTTTCTGACTCATTTCCCATACTTTTTCGTCTCTCAGTCCCCCGCTTTTGACTGTCTCTACCCAGTGTGTGTGTGTGTGTGTGGTTGTGTGTTTTTGTGTTGGTGTGTGTGTTGTGGGTTCTTGGTGTGGTGTGTGGTGTGTGGTGTGTGTGTGGTGTGTGTGTGTGTGTGTGTGGTGTGTTTTTGCTCACCCCCTCCCCGCTACAAATTTTCTTCTTGTTTTGTCGGAAAATTAAAGGATTTATAAACACAATGTCTGAATCTTCTTTTTTTCATTTTGGTGAGGGGATTAAATTTTAAAGCTACTGATATCTCAAGCGCCAGAATTTTTATCTCCCCCAAGCCCCTTTGACCAGTGAACGGGGGGAAACAGTAGATTTCAAACATATTAAACTCAAACGTTTTATTATTGAAAACTTTAACATACACTACTGAATTAAGTGGATATTTCCCCTTCTTCTTCTTAAACAATTGATGAATTTAAACAGTTGTGTGTTGTGTGTGGTGTTTGGGTGTGTGGTGTGGTGTGTTGTGGTGGTGTGTGTGGTGGGTGTGGTGTGTTGTTGCCCCCCGGGGCGCGGGGCCCGGGGTTTTTTGTTGTGTGTGGGGGTTGGGGTGTGTTGTGTGTGTGTGTGTGTGTGTGGTGTGGGGTGGGGGGGAAAAAGAGAGAGAGAGAGAGAGAGAGAGAGAGAGAGAGAGAGAGAGAGAGAGAGAGAGAGAGAGAGAGATCCTAACGGAGAAAAAATCACAGGTAGCAAAGTGAGTGAGGAACGTTATTCCAAGTGATGGGTCCAATGAAGGAAGAATATTTATATCCATTGCTTTGCACCTAGGAATGAAGGAAATGCAGGTATCTGACATAGTGAAGTGAACGAGAATACTGCTTTTGCTCTTGTGCTCTCTCTCACGGTCCCGGAGTTTCTGTGACGTTGCATAGGTAGAACACACTTTTCCACTGGGTATTTCCTCATAGGCAGGAGGCTGGCCTGGAACTTAGTGAAAGTGCCACAGCCTCCTGCTACATTGTCTGCCGAATCATCAGAGCAGAGGAAGTCAAAGTTGCTGCCAGGTAATTCTTATCACTGTCACTGTTTTGCCACTGTGTTTAGCGCAGAATCATCATGGTCCTTGCTGGCAACGATGCCAGGAATTGTGGCTCTCATCTCTGCACATTAAGCTTCAGGAAAGGAAGATGAGGGAGGCGGAGGTGGTGGTAGTGGTGGTGGTGGTTGGTGGTGGTGGTGGTGGATCTGGTTTGTAGTAGTATCTCCCCGCAAAACTTCAGGTGAGCTGCCAAATCATATGCATTGTCGTACTGCAGTTCTTTCGCCAGGTAATTCGGACTTTTCTTTTACAGTCTGTTTGTTTGTGTGTGTGTGTGTGTGTGTGTGTGTGTGTGTGTGTGTGTGTGTGTGTGTGTGTGTGTGTGTGTGTGTGTGTGTGTGTGTGTGTGTGTGTGAGTGAGTGTGTGTGTGAGTGAGTGTGTGTGTGTGTGTGTGTGTGTGTGTGTGTGTGTGTGTGTGTGTGTGTGTGTGTGTGTGTGTGTGTGAGAGTGTGTGTGTGAGTGAGTGTGTGTGTGTGTGTGTGTGTGTGTGTGTGTGTGTGTGTGTGTGTGTTTTAATACGTTCAGTTCCTAATGTTGAGTGCTAAAATCGGAGACATTTCAATGGCCTAAGGACTCTTTACACTCAATAGCAAAGACTTCGTCAGCCTGTTGTCCATTTTGCCTGCTGTGGTCCATGTACGAAATCCAGTTTCTAATGATAGATGGTTCAAGGGTCTTGCCGCTGGCGCAAAAATGTGTACTGAAGAGGATCAGTATGATGGCAAGTTTTCGTGATCACTCTCGCTTCCATACGCCTGCGTTGATCTCTTTCCTCTGTGGTTCATCTGGACACAGAAGCATGATATACCTTCACATCACTGATCTGAAGACATCTGCTTTCATTCACAACATCATAAATTCTGTAGAACTTGCGTGCCCTGCTATGTCTCCAGACTGCAGTCGTCAGCATGAAGACTGTTTGACATAATGCTGACCAGGACGGTGCTGATGTCACTTTTGAGCAGAAATGATATCGACTTGATTAGTCGACCCTGGTGTACACTCTTTCTTATGTCCGAGTGCCTGTCCTTCTTCACTTCACCTTTTGATGACCTGCAATGCACGAGTGAAGGGATCCATCTGCACTGCTACTACATTCACTGCTCGGCCGCGCGATCAGCGGGGAGGCTCCATCTAGATGCACTTCATCGAACGCCCCCGCCAGGTCAAGTATAAGACGGCTGCGCCTCCATCTCTCTCGGAAAGGAACTGGAGCCCACTGAGTGAAGTTGGCCCTCTATAGCCATTGTGTAGGTAAAGGGAGGCGTTGTGGCGGGAAGGGAGTGGGTGTGGGTGAAAGTGTGTGTGTGGGGGGGGGGGGGGGGGGGGGGGGGAGGGGGGGGGGGGGGGGGGGGGGGGGGGGAGGGAGGGAAAGGAGGGAAGGGGATGTTTGCGGCTTTTTTTTCTGCTTCAACGTCCACAGTGTTCTTTTCCGCCGCTGATTCCTTCTTCCTCCCTAGCAGCCACCTCCAGGCTCCACGTGCCTTTATCAATGGTGCCAGCCTTCCCGTGGGAGACGTTAGTGTCAGATTCTGCCTAAGAGAGACTATTCATTGCTCCTGTGTTACCTCGAGGATGCTCAATGGCGCCTATTCTAAAACAAGAAACGCACGGGCACGGGACCGGCTGACCAGCCTTCTGTTCACGACGTAAAGGAGGCTGGAAGGCTGACGGGTGTTACTGTTACTTTTTCTTGTCTTTTTCCTTGCGGTACTGCAAGTTTTGAAACCATAGGGGGCCTACATTCCGTTTTTAGATAACGCTTGATAGCCGAGTTAGTAAAGCGAAACGGAAAGAGTTGCATGATCGACCTTTAAATTTTCATTTATGTGCAACATGTAATTGTGCTATCTTGCTTTCTTGTTTCGTGTTGTGTAGGCTTGTTTTACTTCTCTAGTTTTATTTGCTGTTATCTTGTTTTATTTTTCTTCTGGTTGCTTCATTTCTGCCCATTAAATTGTTTTCTGTCATGGCATATTATGGTATATACAATTATATCAAAATGCACTTATTCGTTTTATAGCTCACGCTGCGGTGATTGTAGCACTGCTGATACTTTTTACAGCTTTAAGATCACCGTCACTGTCGTCGTCGTCGTTGTCGTTATGTCATCTTAACGACCATTAAGAACACTGAGATGATAATGTTGGGGATAATTTCCTTAATGTCAAATCCTGTGCTTCTCCTTCTGCTCAACAACAACACGAATATTCTTAAGAATATCTATGCAGTCGACGACTGCAGCAGCAACAACAACAACGACGCCTACAACCACTTGAGCAGCAATGACACCAACAGCAGTAGCAACAGCACCAACAGTTAAGGGAGTAGCAGCTGTATCATCATTATCAACAGCAACTACATCAGTTCCATCACTGACATCGTCTTCATCGTCAAACAAGCACAACAACACAAACATCAACAACAACGATGATGATGACAACGACAACAACGATAATAATGACGACAACGAAGACACTAACAACAGCATTAAAAGCAACGATTCAATTTATGTTCTTTAAAGTCCAGCCGACTGCAACGGGCCATATCAAAGGGAGGTGTGTGTGTGTGTGTGTGTGTGTGTGTGTGTGTGTGTGTGTGTGTGTGTGTGTGTGTGTGTGTGTGTGTGTGTGTGTAAGTGTGTGTGTGTGAGGGGGGGGGGTGATCTCTGATTAGGATTTTCATGGAGTCCGCTGTAAAGTGTTCATTTCTGACATCATGTGAGTCACATCGCTTTATAAGAAAATAAAATAAAATGTAGCGAGTGGTACATTCCATGGAACTACCACACAGCTTCTTCACCTTTTAAAAGATATAAACGGGTGTAAAGGGAATGGCTGCGTTCAATCGATGCAAATCTGCTTGTGTGTGTGTGTGTGTGTGTGTGTGTGTGTGTGTGTGTGTGTGTGTGTGTGTGTGTGTGTGTGTGTGTGTGTGTGTGTGTGTGTGTGTGTGTGTGTGTTTGCTGCCGCCATTGGCACTCAGTAAAAGACTCGTTCGGGTTTGGACGGATTCGGAAGAGCTTATTAGGCATCTGCGAGTTCCGTTCCTCTTGGCAGAGGCCTTTGACCTGAGTCTGAGCTTAAGGTTTCAGATAGGCGTGAGGGATAGAGAATCTCCTCCACTCTTTGTTTGTGACATTCTTGGTAAGTTAAGCAGTCACTTCCTTGCCTCGAATGTCGAGATGACCAGGAATCCAACAAAAACAAATTTGCATCTATCAGATTTAAGAGAGGTCTACAGTTCATAACAAATTGAGAGACTGAAGTTGCCAGCAATGGCCTCCAAAGCAAAAAGGTAGTCAGCAACAACTGAAGCATTAAAACTAATAGCTGCAATAGTGACAACAACAACAATAATAACATCATCAACAACAACGACGACAACAAACAACATCAGAAACAACAGGTTCACCACAACCACCATCACCGAAAGCAACAACATCAGTTTGACTGACGTCATCGTTGCCATCTTCAACGTTATCCTATTCTTCTATTAACAACAAACGCATCATGCACATAAGCAAAAACAATGACGAATGCAACACCACCACCACCAACAACGACAATAACAACAACAGTAACGCAAAAAGCAGAATTGTCTACAGCAACGGTAACAGCAGGACCAGAATAAGTACAACCAGCCAACGAACCACAACACCATCGTTTCGCCACTATCATTATCTTCTACATTCTGTTCTTTCTCCTTCCCAACAGCAGCAACGATAACGTGTGCTTCAACAACATAAACCACGACGACAACAACAATCTGATAACAAAAGCAAAAACAACACGAGCGCTTCGGAAACATCAGCAGCAGCAGGAACAGCAACAACACCGGAAGTAGCAGCGGCACGACCATCATCATACGTCACCACAGCCGCCAGCTGCTGCAAACGTCAGGCGAGAGCTAATAATTATAGCAAGCACTGTGAAATACAACAGTAGAAAGCATGTGTATACCTCGTTCATTTGACCTCTTAAACAGAAAAAAAGTAAAATACAACAGAAGAAAGAATATGTATACCTCGTTCCTTTGACCTCTTAAATAAAAAAAGAGTAAAATACAACATGAGAAAGCATGTGTATACCTCGTTCCTTTGACCTCTTAAACAGAAAAAAGTAAAATACAACAGAAGAAAGAATGTGTATACCTCGTTCCTTTGACCTCTTAAACAGAAAAAAGTAAAACACAACAGAAGAAAGCATGTGTATACCTAGTTCCTTTGACCTCTTAAACAGAAAAAAAAGTAAAATACAACAGAAGAAAGCATGTGTATACCTCGTTCCTTTGACCTCTTAAACAGAAAAAAGTAAAATGCAACAGAAGAAAGAATGTGTATACCTCGTTCCTCTGACCTCTTAAACAGAGAAAAATAAAAATACAACAGAAGAAAGCATGTGTATACCTCGTTCCTCTGACCTCTTAAACAGAGAAAAATAAAATACAACAGAAGAAAGCACGTGTTACACCTCGTTCCTTTGACCTCCTAAATAGAAAAAAAAGTAAAATACAACAGAAGAAAGCATGTGTATACCTCGTTCCTTTGACCTCTTAGATAGAAAAGTAAAATACAACAGAAGAAAGGATGTGTATACCTCGTTCCTTTGACCTCTTGAATAGAAAAAAAGTAAAGGAAAGCATCTGTATAAATCGTTCCAGTGGCCATTTTTAAATTAAAAAAAAAGATTCTTCTTTGAAATTGCTCCCTAGTTTGTTCCATTTTGCTTAATCATATTTCACTATCATTTACTTTGTTGATGTGCATTTAAAAGAAAAGTCAGGAAATCACACCTATAGCCAAAACTTGCTTTGTTCTTGCAGAGATCCGTTACAAATGCACTGTCCTCATGTACGCTTGTAGTCCTAGAGACATTCTACAAGCTGTCGTCTGCTATTT